>CM076577.1:708512831-709112831 GCA_034641835.2 Pinus albicaulis
TCCATAAGGGAAAAGACCTCACTCCTAGCACAATCATTAATTATCTGGTCAATAAAAGGAGTGGGATAGTTATCCTTAGGGCAAGCATGGTTGATATCACAGTAGTCAACACATACACGAATAGTCCCTACGTCTTATCCACAAGAACAATATTGGAAACCCATTCGGTCAAGGGAATCAGATAGATAAAACTAGCTTTAAGAAGTTTAGCCCCACATGTGTGAGCGCCTTTCTAGGAGTGCATAAGATGAAGGCGGCGATGTTACCTGAGTAATTTGTCACCATCCACCCAATCCTGTTCCAGCACAGTGGAGGGCTCATTTTTGTGACACTGACGGTGAGCATAACTTAGAAATACTTTCATGGCATTCCCACTGAACATGTGCTGTCCCAGACATCTCCTTGTAGAAAAAACCTAAAAATGGCCTTTTGCATTGTGTGCTTGGGCATCCAGTTCATTACTGCGCGCCAGTAAATCCTTCCAAAGAGACGTGATTTCTTTCTGTCCTGAAGTCACTTTTCATCCATGGGCACTGAAATCTGCAGATTTAAATGAAAGTTTCGTCCTAAGAAATTCCTGGACTGCTATCTATCTTGAGTTGGGAGGTTTGGCTACGGATCTCCATAGAGAGGAAGTGGTTTGCCACCTCTCATGGAAGCTTCCTTGATGATAGGGCCAATCCCATGATTATAGGGATCCCAACTCCCCTTCCTCCATCTATAAAATCTTGCTCATCTCCATTGCAAGCTAGTCTTCAAGTTCCCTAAATTCCCAAGAGCCTTATGCTGCAAGAGCCTTGATTATTCCCCTAAGGCCAAATTCAAGCAAGGAGACTATTGTTAAGATCCGAAGAGAGAGGTTTGTCCCATCCTTGACAGGATTTTCGAGACGTGTTCTGCTGGCGACCCTTTGAAGGAGAATTCAGCGTAAGAACTTAGTTGTAATTTTCCTTTGATTGGTTAATAATAAACGACTATTGGTTATGGTTCCACTCTTGTTGTTGTTTATAATAATGAGTTATGTCCTTTCTGACTGACATATAGTTGCATCTACTGGATTTTACGCTTGCGTTTGTTTTTTTTTCTCGCATGTGCAGGTGTCCATCACGGAGATCGTGGGGATCGTGATCTACCAGGGCTAAGGAACGGGAGCACTACCTCTTCTACAAGCAACAACGTTGTATTCCAGGTAAGCCTTCATCACTAGTTGGTTTATTCGCAATTAGGAACCTGCACCATAGCGTGCACAATTGTTGCTAGACCCGGTCTGGGCTAGTAGGGATCGCCTCTGTCCGCAGAGGGGATTTACCTCCACAACAAATTGGCGATTCCACTAGGGATCGTTAGCTTGTTGTTGTTCGTTTTATGAGCTATATACGGAACCTGAAGTTGGCCAGATAGCCTTCGAAACACTTTTGCTTTGCAATTGCGAAGTAGTTCAAAGCTTCTTCAGTCAATCTCCAGTTTAGTTTGTAAACTGAATGCTTGGAGCACTGTCTTGTCTTTTCATTTGATTCTTGATTCTGCTTGCTTGATCAGCTCTTTTGGGCCGGTTCTTTCTATGAATTTGGGTTTTGAAAACTCCAAACATCACTGGTCTGACTTTGGATTGCTTATTTTTTATTTTGGCATAGCAAACTTGACTGGCGTGTTTTTTAGCATGACAGTCGCGCCAATTGGCGCTAGTTGTCAATGTATTACCCGCACCAATTCTGATATGGCACTAGTTTTAGCCTGACAGTCGCGCCAGTGCTGGGGACTACTATGGTTTGCTGATTTTGAGCTTTTTGAGCCTGATCTCTGATTTTGGTTTCATTTTTTTGACTGCTTGAGTGTTTTGGAGCCTTGATTGACTGACTGTTACCTTCGTCCTTTGGTTGTTTGCCCATTTCCATTGATTTTGCATTCTAGCCCTAGGTCATCTAGGTGCTATTGTGTGTCGAGCCTTCCTTGAGAGCTTTTGGTTTCTATCGGTTCAGTCAACCTTGTGATTGCTTCTTTGCATTCGTTCGGTGCTTTTCTATTGTCTCATTGCGTTGTTTGAGTGATTGTTCCCTTTTCCATTCAAATTCTGCCTTGTCTCGTTTGGGCCTAGATTACACGGCTCATTTGGAGTCTTTGGGGTTCTTTTCGTTTTGAGGGACTTTTGGTGAATTTGAGGTCTGATTGTGATTTCTATTGAGTGAAATTTGTTTTTTTTCTCTCTTATCATCATTTCTCAAATCTCTTTTGCATTAGTTTTCATTTTTTAGTGCACTTTGCTTTAAAATATTGAAAATATATATATATATAAATCTCTTTTGCTTTTCATTAGTTAATGTGAATTAGATCTTTTCGGTGTTATTAGTGATTGGTAACCTTGAACGAAAATCTTTTTAGTTTTCATTAGCTGCATTAGAGACATCATTGGTTGTTTTATGTTCATTTCGTTATTGTGTGAAAAGCTCTCAACTCTCTCATAAATAGCTTTCATCGAATGAAATGATATACTGTGGCATATAGAGTGCATTTAGGAGATTTTGAGACATTACATTCGCTAGGGCCTGAAAACTGAAACGTAATTGAAGATAAACATTAAAATTTACTCAAATTACACTAAGGCAGCATTCAAATCTAACAAAACACATTTAGAGGTCTAGGCTAGAGATGTGTTCCGGCGTCTTAAAACCTAGTAGTTGTCGTTCGCCTCTTGGCTTTAGACAGCGCTAGTACGGACTTGTGCTCCCTGTACCGTCGCGTATATAAAGGAAGACCCCACTAGGTTTCAATCCTTTATCCATAGGAAGCCAAGTCTGCCGCCCTATACTCATGATACACCGGACACAGCATTCGGGGAGATTGCCTGCACGTACGAAAAGTCCTTGGTTGATTTCTCTTTCATTTTGAAACCAAGATGTATATTGCAGTTCACGGTTATTTGGTACACCCTTTGCCTAGTATTCCTAAGTAGTCATTTGATCTTTTCTGACTCTTTAAATTTGAAAGGATCACCAAGCACTTGTCCTTTCACGCTTGCTTCAAAACTGAAAGAGATAGAGTCACCTTTTATCCGTTTCTCGACTCTTAAAACATGAAACAGTGAAGTTTCCTATTTTTCAATGTGGTAAAAAATTAATCACCCGCGATCACACGCCCTGTTAGATTTTGCTTGTTGGCCATTTGATTGTGTGTCTTGACTCTTTTTCAGCCCGTGTGTGTGTTTGATCTTTTTCTCTTGTCATTACTACCATAGTGGCAGAACCTTCGGTTTCGTCTACTGGTAGTCCATATCCGGACGATTCATATGAAAGAGCTTCACAATCTGTTGAACCTCGACGACCCATTGTTTCGGGAGTTTTCGATGGGGAATGAGATCTTCAGGCAACCCTTTGGGGGACAGTTGAGTTCAATTGGCCCTTTAGATCCTTGTGATGCCGAGTTAAGAGTAGGGAAGCGGAATTCCTTTCTTACATGAGGTTAGCCTTTTATAGTGTTGTTTTCCTCTAGTCCTGTGTAGTCTATTGGTCTAGCAATGGAGCTCAATGAGTGAATCCAGGAAATCCCCACGTCGGTGAGATTACAGAGTTATTTCCTGAATTATTTCCCTAAAGACAACTCCCTAGACAATTTGTTATGTCATCACCAGGTCCCTCATTGCAATGAGAGACATAGATCCTTGGGTGATTTATATTACTTGCATTAGCCACTCTATGGGGGTAATGGCTCCTTCTACAGACGGTGGTTCCTTCATTAGGGATGTCTCCTCAGACTCACATCACCTGTGTACCCGTTCGACCCACTGTCTGTGTGGCCGCATCTGCACCCGCTACTACGGCACCCTCCGCGAGGGCTGTGCTGCCTCCCGAAGACGTCTACATAGCGACTGCTATGCAGGAGAACATCTCTCTGGAGGAGTATCGATTGTCCCTACAACAGCTGAACCCTGAGGTTGGACAAACCTCTCAAGACCCCAACCGCTCTTATTTTTCGCATTATGCACAGGATGGTACACCCGTGTATGCTTTTCCAGATCAATACGATGAGCACGGGAACATGTTACGTTTACCCGCTCCAGAGGCTCATCTTCATGCTCAAGGTTTACCGTATGGCCAGGCTGGGCAGTCTTATAACCCGCAAGGGCAACCTTTGGGCCATCCAGCTATCCTTGCCAGGCACGACGACCTTTGGTGCCTAGCCCGGGCAGCCAAAGGCCATTCCATCGTACGGTTCGCAAGGACGGTATTACAACCCTTAGGTCAGCCTGTGCAGCCTTAGCGGGGAGTACCAGCAGAGGAGACATTCTCTGATCCTGGGGGAAATTCAACCTTCCCAACCGCCCAACCTTAGTATCCTGTTAATCAAGCCCGTTGCACATCGTGAGAACCATCTTATAGTGAAGACTGGAGTCAAACATGATTGTCGACCTGGCTCTATTCCTCCACAGGACAACCGATGCAACCCGGCCACGGCTGATGTACTCCACCGAACCAACGGTCTATCGATGCAACTTTGGTGCCTCTCACTGACACAGTCGACTCACCTTGGTAGCCAACCTGTCCATCTGGGTCAACCTGTTAACCCAGGATAGCCCGCTCAGCCAGGTCAGCCTGCTCAACCAAGCCAGCCTGCAAATTCTATCAACCCTGCCCAACAGCCGACTTATTCGATGCCGCAGCCAAATCAACCGCTGCACCTGAATTATCAGGCTCCGCAGGGTTCCACCTATCAGCAGCCCACTCAACCTCAAGGCAGCTACTATTCTCATGGTCAATACCGACCGAATTATAGCCAGCCCCAAGCTTCTAACTATCGTCCTCAATAGCCCGGCTACACCTATACTCAGCAGCCAAATCCAAATGCTACTTACACAGGGCCGACTCATAATCAGGGTCCATACTCTGGTTATCAACCCCCGTACGCTGGTTACCAGCAACCGAATCAGGTTGGTTATACCACCTATACCCCCTACGGTCAGAATCCTGCTGGACAGAACCCATGGGGGGGGCAAGGATATTCCCAACCAGTGTGGAGTACAGGTACTGGTCCTTACCCAGGGCCAGGTATGCCATCCCATCCGCCATTTATGTTTCTGGCTACCTTGGAGTTACCAGATTTTTCGAAATTAACCAATGGTCCGATTTTGCACAATCCTTATTGGCCTCCAGTTCCTACCAAGGTGCTCGGTGATTGCCCCAAGTTTGAGGGAAAATCTGGAGAGGACCCCCAAGCTCATGTGATGACTTACCATCTTTGGTGTTCGTCCAACTCTTGGGAGGATGATTCAATCCGTCTGCGCCTCTTCCAATGCACTTTGACTGGCGCCACTGCTAATTGGTATATCAAATTATCCCGTGGCATATTTCAAGATTTCAATACGTTAGCCATGGCTTTTCTAACTCATTTTCAGTTATCGGTTCGCTACGAAGACGGGACACATCTCCTGACTTCTTTGAAGCAGGACAAAGCCACCCACATTTCTGATCACATTCATGAGTGGTGACGTCGTCGTAGACTGATCAAGTTTCATATACCTGATCAGATACTAACTCATTGGTTCACCACCTCCTTCGTTAACAAAATCACCCAAGATATTGCTATGGGAGCGTGTGTGACTGAAGAACAAGCCATAGTGCGTGCTCAATATCTGGATTTGGTATACTCACAATCCGGCACGCTGTATGATATTTTGCCTGATGCTCCATGGTCTAGAACCTATAAAGCTCCACCTACCCCAGCGGTGGATGGTGTTATTGGTTCTGTGTCTCAGAATTCGATGAAATCTTCAAATGGGAAGCAGAAGCCTAACTCATCCAATAATTCTGCTCCTCCCGCCCCTACCGATTCTGGCAAAACTGCGGAGGTCAACACCATTCAGGCCAATCCTACGGAAAAGACCTCCAAAGGAAAGAAGAAGGGTAAAGGTAAATCCAAATCCGACACCCCAAATCCAAATTCCAAACCTCGGACCGAGGACGGTTCCCAACGCAAACCGAAGTACCCCTGCCTCATTTGTGAAGGAGATCATTATACTAAGGATTTTCCTCGACGATTTGAAGTTAGTCAACTTCTAAAACGCTCCAAAGGGACTCCGGCAGTTCTTAAAGAACCGTTCCCGTCTTGGCAGACCTAGATGGTTGAACAACCCTCACCATCTGCACCATTTGGGTCCCAAGTATTTATGATGAATGGCGCTGCACCCATTTCTATCGCCATGCGTTCGAAGGATTACAATGAATCGTGTCAGGCACCGAGGAAGGCAGTTGCGAATGGTTCACCTCCCCCACCCTTCTCCGGTTTGTTGGAAATTGAGAAGCCTACTGCTGAACCCGTTGTGAGGCCACCCTCTAAAGGTGTTCTACGAAAGTCTTCCTACAATCCGAATGCCCATGCCACTCAGCACTACAGTATTGTTGAGGATCTGGCACAGGCACCTTCTGGCATGTCTGCTTTGGAAGTTCTTCAAAGTTGTCCTTCACAACGGAAAGCTCTTTTATCTGCAATCGGTGGAACCGATCCCGCCGATTCTAGCCTTCTCACCTTCGACTAAGAAAACTTTACCCCCCGACTTCCACATCAGATCGCTCTTGTTATTCAAGTTGGGGTCAACGGTCTTAAAATCCATAGGGCCATTGTAGATGAAGGTGCTTCTACTTGTGTCATGTCGTCCGCTTTCTGGAAGGCCATTGGCTCTCCGGCCCTTTCATCATCTC
Source organism: Pinus albicaulis (assembly GCA_034641835.2). Classification (NCBI taxonomy): domain Eukaryota; kingdom Viridiplantae; phylum Streptophyta; class Pinopsida; order Pinales; family Pinaceae; genus Pinus; species Pinus albicaulis. The sequence goes on from CM076577.1 coordinate 708,519,521, forward strand.
CCAATGCCCTAGAGGCATTCGATGGTCGGGAATCCAAACCCCTTGGAGATATAGAGAGTCTTGCGATTACTTTACAGGGGAAGACAGTCAACGTAGAAGTAGAAGTGGTTGATGCCAAGCTCAACTACAATATACTTATTGGCCACAGCTGGACTCATGCCATGTTATGCATGCCGTCCACTCTCTTTCGAATTATTAAGTTCCCTCACGAGGGCAAAATCGTTACGGTGGATCAGTTGTCCTTCTTCACCTCCACCTCCAAGAACAACGTTCCGTACGTGGATCAGATCCCAAATCCCCCTGACAGTGTAGGGCCTGGTCTCTTCAAAGACCCCGTCCTCATGGGTATTTTTCCTGCACCACCACCGCACACCGCTCAAGTTAATATGATCTCTAGGTCTAACGACCCATGGCTTATCCCTACGCTTGAGCAGGTGATTGAGTTTGGAGAATCGATGCCCTTAACTCCAGTAGAGATTAGCTACTGTGAAATTTTTTCCGCATCTGATCCTCCACCGCCTCAGCATGCTCCCTTGAGCATGGCTTTAGAAATATATTCTTAGTCCCCCTGGCTTGGCGAGGCCGACTTGCCTGATCCTATCAAAGAGATTTTTCCTTCTGATGAAGCCATTTTTGAAACAATGTCTCTTCAGGAGCTGCCTTGGAGCGATGGACATCATCGTTCCTCCTTTATGCCCCGCCTGGGGGCATGTCGGATTGTCTAGAGTGTTTTGCATCTCAGGTTCCAACTCCACCTCTCCAAACGCCCATTTTGACGCATGAGGTTCTTTTAGAAGGAAACCTAAGTAATATCACTCAAACCATCCCGATCAACATCTTCGTTAAACCGGGGATCATTGAGAACATACACGTGGGAGTGACTTGTTCTCCTGATGAGATACAAGTCTATACTAATATTTTTAAAGAATTTAGAGATGTGTTCGCCTAGTCCTACGAGGAAATGCCTGGGATTGATCCCAGTATCGTAGTGCATGAGATTCCAACCTACCCTGGTGTGAAGCCCGTGCGCCAACGCTTACGCCAGGTGCATCCTCGCAAAGCCGCTGCAATTAAGGCAGAAGTTGAAAAACTTCTGAATGCGGGCTTTATTTATCCCATCCCCCTCACAGAATGGGTTTCAAACATTGTCCCCGTCGATAAAAAGCAGGGTACTATTAGGGTCTGTGTTGATTACCGCAATATTAATCGCGCCTGTCCGAAGGATAACTATCCCACTCTGTTCATAGACCAAATCATCGACGAATGTGCGGGAAGTGAGATTTATTCCTTGATGGACGACTTCTCCAAGTATAATCAGATCAATATTTTACCTGAGGATCAACACAAGACTGCATTCATCTGTCGGTGGGGTACTTTCACTTATAAAATGCTCCCATTCGGCTTGAAGAACGCTGGAGCCACTTTCCAGCTTACGATGTCTTATGCTTTCCACAACATACGCCATATCATTCAGCCTTATCTGGACGACTTGCCAGCTCACTCAGCTAGGCGAGAGGACCACCCTGAACACCTCCGCCAGATTTTCCTTCACTGTAGGCGCTACAATATTAGGCTTAATCCTCATAAATGCATCTTTTGCGTGGATTCTGGCCGTCTTTTGGGATTCATAGTCTCCAAAGACGGAATTCAGCTTGACCCTTTAAAATTCAAAGCTATCATCAATCTCCCATCACCCTCCTCGTTATATCAATTGCAGAGTCTGCAGGGAAAAGCTAACTTCCTTCGACGCTTTATCCCGAACTACGCGGAGGTGGCCAAAGGATTCACGTGCCTATTAAAGCAGAACGTTCCCTTTCGTTGGGACGAAATCACTCAACAATCCTTTGAGAAGCTTAAGACGTTACTTGTTAATGCTCCTTTGCTTCGTCCTCCGGACTACCACCGTGATTTCACTTTGTATCTAGCCGCCGCGTTTAGCACCATCGCTATGGTTCTTGTGCAGGATGACGATGATGGTAATGAAAATGTTGTTTATTATCTATCACGGAACCTTCTCGACACAGAAAAACGTTATGCTCATGTCGAGAAGCTGGCGTTAGCCGCAGTACACGTTGTGCATCGTGTTCGCCACTACATCCTACTGCGTACGATAACAGTGGTTTCAGATTGAAACCCCATGACATATATTCTCTCTCGAAAATTACTGGGGGGAAAATACTCCAAATGGATCGTTATCTTGCAGGATTTTGACTTAGAGTTCACTACTGCTAAGTCAACCAAATCACTGGTTTTCGCGGATCTTATATGCTCACTCCCAACAGACTCCACTCCTTCACACTCCGAGGATCATATCCTGGACGAAACTCTTTTCCTTATCAGTACTCGCGACCCTTGGTACGGCGACATAATTGTGTATCTTCAGACCTCCACATTTCAGTCTGAGTTGACTAAAGATGCCCGACGTTGGATTCGGCATCAGTCTCAACCCTACCGCATCGTAGGAGATACCTTATACCGCGTTGGAGTAGATTCGGTGCTCCGTCGGTGCCTAACCTTGGAAGAGGCTGAAAGGGTCCTAAATGACTGCCATAGTGGCACCTGTGGCGGTCATATGTCCGGATATTACACTGCCCAGAAAATTATACGAGCAGGTTACTTTTGGCCATCAATATTCAAAGACTGTATCGTCGCAGTCCGTAAATGTCACGCGTGCCAGGTCTTTCAGCGCAAGATGCGTGCACCGCCTCTCCCTTTGCATCCTGTTATTACCGTTGGCCCTTTTTCGAAATGGGGCATAGATTTTATGATGTGTAACCCTCATTCGGCCGGGGGGCATGCATATATAATTGTCGTCGTAGACTACTTTACGAAGTGGGCCGAAGCGATGCCTACACTAGCTGCTGACGGTAAGACAACTGCCCAATTCATCTTCAACCACATTATTGCACGTTTCGGGGTCCCTCATGCCATTATTACCAACCATGGTACTCATTTCCGAGATTATATGATGGCCGAGATGACTTCAAGATTGGGCTTACGACACGATAGTTCAACGCCATATTACCCTCAGGAAAATGGCCAGGTTGAGGCAGTGAACAAGGTTCTGGTCACTATGCTTCAACGAATAGTTGGTATTCACAAATCCAATTGGCACCCCCAACTGTTCTCAACTCTATGGGCCTACCGGATGTCTGCAAAGGGTGCAACTGGATTCACACCATTTCAATTGGTGTATGGTCTCGAAGCAACTCTTTCGGTTGAATGCGATATTCCTTCTTTGAAATTAGCTGTGGAACTTCTACCCGACACTTCTGCTGAGGAAGAGCGTCTTTTGTATTTGGAACGGTTAGATGAAACCCGCCATTTGGCTTCTTTAGTCATTGAAGCACAAAAGAAGTGGGTCAAAGCTCACTTTGATCAATCAGTTTCTCCACGTTCCTTTGTCGAAGGGGACCTCGTCCTCTTATACGATCAAGCGCATGACAAGCTTGGGGCCGGTAAGTTCCAACCTATGTGGCATGGGCCCTACATAGTAAAATGAATTTTGAAGAATGGGGCTTATGAGCTTATAGATTATGAAGGAGTTCCGCTGTCGCAGCCCAGAAATGGGCTATACCTGAAAAAATACTACGCTTGAAGTCATTTTTGGTGTGGTGTGTGTACATAAGTGTGTTATTTCATTTGTGTGCATGTGTGGTGTGGTGTGAGATGTAAACATATTTCTGCTAATCGGGTCTTCCTGATTGTGCAGATGTCCATCAATCCGTTTGTTGGTTTCGCAGATGGTGCCTCCCACAGTACCAGGAATCTGTCTTCGGCAGCCTGGGTAATATACAATCCTGCTGGTGAGTTGGTCAACCTGCAAGGTGTGTGTCTGGGACGTGCTACAAATAACATCGCGGAATATAGTGCTGTGTTAGAATTATTAACTGAGGCTGTAAACTTTGGTATCCGTGAATTACTTGTGTATCTAGACTCACAACTTGTAGTATCACAGCTTAACGGTCATTATTCAGTCAGAAACCCATCCATTTTACGTCTGTATCTGCGTATTCGTTTACTGGAAATAAATTTTGACTATATTACATATCAACATATACCCAGACATATGAATACATTAACAGATGCAGTAGCTAATTTGGTTCTAGATAGACATTTGCGCAATTTGTAAAACAACATCACATGTAAAAAGAAAGATCCGTCCAGAAATAGATATGTATATATATAGATATCGAAATGTTTACATAGCGTGTGTCACATAAAATCAAAAAATATACATGGTCGTCTTAATACATCCGGAGACGACATGTCTCTTAAAAAATATGCATGAAATAAAGCCCTAGGTGTCTAATCTGTGTGGTGCTCATGATAACAGGCCACAGCACGCACTAAGCGTCTCAGAAGACGGTGGAGGCGACTAGGCACTCCCACCGTATGTCTCTGGTATGCTAGTGGGACATCTGCCAGCCGGGCGTAGTCTGGAATCCCCCGGGCGATCCCCTCGAGGTTCTGGACCAACTCTCCTCCCTCGGCACCCTTCGCCTGAGGGTCAGCTACGGGATGAGTTCTCCGTGAAATAGGAGACATACCGGCAGGTCTCTCTGGGCCGACATCTGCATATGCATAAAACTGCTATCAGAATGGACATGTATTAACAAAAAAATCATAAAATATAAAAATAAAAAAGACGATCTTACCCAACTCCTCGTCCCAGTCATCTCCCTCCAGGAGTGGAAGATCTGGATCACCAGTGAAATCGGTCCCTGCATATGGCCAGTCTTCGACTACGATCAACTGATGCCGTAGCCACCCAAAAAACTCCGGCCTCCAGGACATCTGTTGGCCCCCTCCTGCTCTGGGAATCAGTGATGCCCAGGGAGCCATTCTTGGCTCTCGTGGTACCGGCTCAGCTACTATGGCCCCTTGGCCCTGGAAGATTGGTAGTCGTTCCAAAATGAACAATACCAGGATATAACCATAGCCAAACTACTTCAGTTTGGCTTGCTTGCACTTCGTGAGCTGCCTCTTCATGTTGACTGTCACCGCTGTAGCCCAGTCAAACAGTGTATGACTCATACACTCTGAGGCTAGTATGAGTTGGGCCTTGGTCGCCTCATGTGGACCTTGCGATCCTGCAGCTTGTGTAATGGTGTGTAGCACTACTCTGAGTGCTAGATCCTCGACAGTGTGAATGTATATCTTTCCGCTTCCTGATCCGGTTCGTTCCCTTGGGCACACCCTCGCCATTACCTGCTCCATCTTTTCACTAGATGGTCTGCTCCCTGTTAATATGGGCACTGGACCTCTGCGTGACAGTCCGATTATGAAGTATGCATCAGAAACCTCCAGTTCTAATACTTGATCCCGCAGCTTGAACACTTGTTCATTTTCATCCCAAATACTGATTAGGTATTGTAGGAGCTCAGGTTGAGCTCGTAAGCAAGGTGTCAGGAAGAACTTTTTAAGCCCACAGTTCTTGAGAGAAATCATACAAGTTTCGCTCTCCATGGCTAGTTCATCCTCTTCCCCATGCTCCCTCTCTTTCCATTCGATCACCATTGTACTCGGTTTCCTGCATTAACATGGTCAAAAACCCTTGATTAGATCTCTGTTATGCTTGGAATTCCATTTGAATCACTCACAAATTGGAATTTAAGGTGGAAAACTAAATTGCGCTATCAAGGTGGCTCTTTAGAGTAGTTACTGGCGGTTCATGCCCAATACCCGCGCCAATGGGAGGAGCCCTAAAATTTAAAAAAATCTTCCACAGAAATCTAATGAGCAATGGAAAACTATAAAAAAATGGATTAAAATGGAGTACAGGGAAGTGCCTCTTACTTGGAACGAACGGAAATCTGAATGGTAGCCCGGATCTGTCGCAATCGCCATCAGAAGTTTGCACACCAAAACAAATCACTGTTGCTCTCCAATGAGGTAAATAGTAAAAGTAACTTTGTTTTTTACCATTTGAGACTATTTATAACTTTTTGAAATCTCGTTAGGTTTTAAAAGTCATTTTTTATTAATATTTTGATATATTTTGTCGAAAATGGATTTTACACTTGCCTCTGTGTGCAGCAACATGTTTCTATGCGACTTCAACGGTGAAACGAGTTGTATTTTATACTTTTTCGGACTCGGTAAAAACAAGAAAAAGTCATTTTGGAGTCATCTTTCAGCTCTTTTCTGACTCTCTAAACATGAAAAGATTGCCGAGGCCCTTGTCGTTTTGATCTCATTAAAGTGGCTGCGAAACGACATCTACCTAGTATACGTTTACCCCTTTTTCGGGTTGGGATAGATTATTTATGAAAAAGGAATACCCTAGCCTATCGCGACTAGGAGGTTTTCTCAGACATAGTTTTCTACCTTTTCGGATCTGAGGAACTATTTACAAAAAGGGACCGTTGGAGTTTACTTTTCTGCTGTCTTTTCAAACTCTCTAAACATGAAAAGATGTCGAGTTCTTCCTTTGTCAGACTCGTTAAACCCTGATGACATCGGATTCAGTCATAATGACGCTACTCGAGTCTTTCCTTCCTAGGGCTCGTTAAATGTACTAGGATGGCCTTATATCACAAGCATATGCTATCCCCTTCAAGCTTGTTATAAAAAATAATTGGGGTACTCGTCAGAAATGGCGGGGAAAAAATGGAACCAGCATCATTGTCATGTCGGCAGTATGTTGCTCTTGAATATGGCACTTGTCTGCATTCGTGTCGGGTTGGGGACATCTCATCTCATTTTTCTCTTGCCTCCGTGGGTTTGGGTAATCCATTTTGACCTCTCATCTGCTCTTTGCCTCGTTGCTATGACCTCTGATATTTTGATGTCAAATACTGCCAAGTCCACTGTCGTGCTGTTCATATGTTCAAGAGAATTTGGCCTCTGCAAGTACCAACCTCCCTCTGATTCTCATCTGATCATGATTCACAAACACATTATGTTCCCCTCTCTCGTGTCGATGATGTGGGAAACACTATGGCCCACCTTCGATCAAGGTCTCTTCCTGTCGACTTCAGCTCATTATCCAGGAAGCTGATCTTGGGACTCCTTTCTGGTACCTTGGAGCCTGCATGCCTCAATGGCAGGTTCTTCACATTCGACGCGAGGTTTTCATCATTGGCCTCCGGTCGAGTGATTCTATGGGTGTTAGACACTAGCTCATTGATTCACATGCCGTATATTTTACCTATAGTACCTTGGGGGCCATTGTCATTATTGGTGGTACCTCTCGCGTCTGTTAACAACTTTCATCATTGGCTGGTAATTAGACGATGTTCTTGCATGTTCGACTTCAGCCCATTTCTTCACATGCTTGGACTTGTACTGTGTGCGGGTCGAGATGGAGCGCAAGACCCTGGATTGTGTCTGTTGTAATCCAGGCTATGATTTTGTGAATTATTATGATTATTTACATGACTCACTTACTGGATGGCTGCGACCATACCTGAGTCTATTTATCGATCCCCACTGGATGGCTGCATCCATTCCTTGGATCTGGATTATTGTATACTCTGTTATGGATGGCTACACCCATACCACATATAGATCATGTATTTGAGACATCAGTTGTACTTCTTCACGTGGGTTTTCCGACGGCAGAGTTTTCAGTTGGACACGTTCTCGTAAAGCATTTCACCCCTCTCTCTCGTTCAGGCCTCATACTTTAGGGGGCATCTGTTACACAACAATTTGTCACCGTCCCTACCATTCCTCGTCTTGCACATTGGAGGGCTTATTTTGCAACCTGTGAGTAGTGATATAACTTGAAAATACTTTCATGGCATTCCCCTGAACATGTAATTTCACCCCCCTGAAGACATCTCCTACTAAAAAACCCTAAAAACACCCCTTTTTACATTGGCGCAGGCAGCCAGTTCAGTACCCGTGCCAATGGGGAAAATCCTTCAAAGAGGTCGCGCCAATTGGCACTCTGTCCCAGATTCACACTCGCGCCAGCCAATTTAAGGAGTGTTTTAAAAAAATAAATGGCGGAAGTTTTGTCCTAACAAATTCCTGGGCTGCTATCTATCTTGAGTTGGGAGGTTTGGCTACGGATCTCCATAGAGAGGAAGTGGTTTGCCACCTCTCATGGAAGATTCCTTCATGATAGGGCCAATCCCATGATTATAGGGATCCCAACTCCCCTTCCTCCATCAATAAAAGCTCACCCATATCCATGGCAAGCGAGTCTTCAAGTTCCCAAATTCCCAAGAGCCTTATGCTACAAGAGCCTCCATAACTCCCTTAAGGCCAAATCCAAGCAAGGAGACTATTGTCAAGATTCGAAGAGAGAGGTTTGTCCCATCCTTGACAGGATTTTCGAGACGTGTTCTGCTGGCGACCCTCTGAAGGAGAATTCAGCGTCAGAACTATGGTTGTATTCTTCCTTTGATTGATTAATAATAAGCGACTATTGGTTATGGTTCCACTCTTGTTATGGTTTATGATGATGAGTTATGTCCTTTATGACTGACATATACTTGTATCTACTGGATTTTACGCTTGCATTTGTTTTTTTTCTCTCTTGTGTAGGTTTCCTATCACGGAGATCGTGGGGATTGTGATCTGCTAGGGCTAATGAACGGGAGTGCTACCTCTTCTACATGCAGCAGCGTTGGATCCCAGGTAGGCCTTCATCATTAGTTGGTTTATTTTCAATTAGGAATCTGCGCTATAGCGTGAATGATTGTTTCTAGACCCGGTCTGGGCTAGTAGGGATCGCCTCTGTCCGTAGAGGGGATTTACCTCCACAACAGTATCTCAGGGGAGGCTATCTTGTATGCAAAATCAATCTATATTAGCACGATATAACTTCACAACATATCAAATCAAACATAAATATGGTCATGATATCCATAATAGTAACTAACTAACACGTTCACACCATAAGCTCATAAACAACTGTCATTCATGCATAACAATCACATATGCACAATCAGTCTATATTAGTATGACATAATATCACAATATATTAACTTATACCTGAATGCCATAACCATAATCATTTGCATAAGCCTATCCAAATTAGCATGATACATAAAACATCAATATATTAAATGCAATGACCACAACCATCATGCATATGACCACAATGCATATAATAACAAGTTATTATCCTTCAAGACTATATGACACATGTGTGTATGACTACACTCATCAAATAAAATTTATCATACATATAACCACAATAACAATAGAATGAAAAGAATATAAGTAAATTAAATGCTTATAACAACCATTAACCACACACCTACATGAAAAACATACAAACCTATATGATGATTGTAGAAATTATACAAGATGCATGTATATTACTGGACTCCCCTAATCTAACAAATTAATCTTATGTTAAATACATAATCCTTCCACTTAATTATTTGCTGAAATTAAATTGCCAATTTCAAAACACATATGAAGCAAATCAATCGCACATAAACATAGTTGTTTAACGGGAAAGCTTAAAGCTAAAAACCCCAACTATCATATATTATGTATATCAATGGAACAAGTAACAATCTCATAAAAATATTAGTACATCAAGCTCTCAGTACAATAAACAATCATCACACACTGTCATGCAAAAATTTACATATCTATGCACCAATTTCTTACCTCCTGACAGCCTGCCTCCACTGTGCAATCCTTGTTGAACCCCTGAATGAATTCCATCTTGCCTTGCCTTGACTGCGCAATCCTCATTGGCATCTCCAATGTGTGTTAGATGCATTGAATGCATCAATATAGTCACAACTGTAGGTTTTAACCCTGAACGGAAATTATCTACATACGAATCTTATAACAGAAAATAAACAATAGCGAGAGCATAAAACATAAAACAGATAAACACAGAGATTTTCTCCTGGATCCCAAATCGGGACGACCAGCTTGATTTTTCATTATATTCCTTTTAGTGTTACAACACATATATATACATGTCGAAGCATACATAAACCCCAATCCATTAACCTTGGATTAGAGCATAACCGTAGTTCCCTTGACTGGATCTACAAAATACCAGGGGCCGAAAACCATTGTACCCCAAAACCATGTGCAAAATCATGCACAAAACATGGGTGGGTCCGCCTATGAGTGGAACCGCATACCAAATTTTTTTTTTGCCGGGGCACTACCCCGGACCCCGACAGGGGGGGCTACCGCCCCACCTGTGACCCCCCTGTTGTGCCCGGCGCAATGTACAGCACGTGGGACTAGTCATGGAAAGAATATAACACATACCCAACATTCTCCCACTTGTTGTTTTCTTTCCACAGGGGGCCACAGGAGAGCTTAGTCATTGGGCCAATTCTTCAACACCCATTTTTTCTCTACACCAAAAGAAATTCTGAGTGCTCACAGACTTCATCAATGCATCTGCAACATTCTTCAAAGTGTCCACCTTTACCAGCAACACCCTTTTAGCCTCAACCATATCTCTAACAAAGTGATATTGAACATCAATGTGCTTTGTCTTTGAATGATAAGCAGGGTTCTTAGCCAAGAAAATTGCACTTTGGCTATCACAGTCTATCCTTATAGCTTGCTGTATCAACCCCATACTTGAACACAATCTCTGCAACCAAACTGCTTCCTTGCTTGCATGAGTGGCTGCTATGTATTCTGCCTCTGTAGTTGAAAGCGCCACTACAAACTGTCTTTTACTCATCCAACTGACTGCACCTCCAAATAGGCTAAACACATACCCACTTGTAGATCTTCTTTGGTCCAGATCTCCAGCCCAGTCTGCATCAACAAAACCACGAATGTCCAACATTATTTCCAATCATGGTCTTCCCTGGTAGCACAAGCCATAATCACTAGTGCCACGTAAATATCTGAAAACCCGCTTCACTGCTGTCCAATTCTCCTTCCCTGGGTTTGACATAAACCTGCTTAATACTCCCACTGCATGTGCAATGTCTGGTCTAGTACAGACCATTGCATACATCAGGCTACCCACTACACTTGCATATGGAATACGGGACATATCCTCCTCTTCTTCTTGTGTCTTGGGACACTGTTCAAGAGACATATTTACACCTACAGGAATAGGAACATTCACCGGTTTACTATCCTACATATTGAACCTCTGCAATATAGTCTCGACATACTTCCTCTGGTTTAACCAGAGCTTCCTCTTTTCCCGATCTCTCTTAATTTCCATGCCCAAAATATAGTTTACAGCACCAATATCCTTCATGTCGAATTTGGAGAACAGTTGGGTCTTCAAATCTTGGATAATTTCTTTGTCATTTCCAATCAACAACATATCATCCACATACAAGACCAAATAAATAACACGGTTACCAATTAATTTAAAATAAACACAGTGATCCTCCTTGCTTCTGGTGAAGCCAAGTCCCCATATATAGGTATCAAATTTCTGATACCACATCCTTGGTGACTGTTTTAACCCATACAAAGACTTTTTCAACCTGCATACCAGTTCTTTCTTACCCTTCACCATAAAGCCTTCAGGTTGCTTCATGTAGATCTCCTCTTCTAGATCCCCGTGAAGAAATGTTGTCTTCACATCCATCTTTTCTATCTCAAAATCAAATGCAGCAGCAACAGATAAAAGTAATCTAATAGAAGTAACTTTGGCAACAGGAGAAAAAATATCACCAAAATCAATTCCCGGCACCTGGGAATAACCTTTGCTACCAACCGAGCTTTGTATTTCTCCACCTTGCCTTCTACATTCATCTTCTTCTTAAACACCCATTTGCTCCCAATGGGCTTCCTTCCAGCTGGCAACTCCACCAGATCCCATGCATAGTTTTTGTGCAAGGATGCCATTTCATCAACCATGGCCTCCTTCCAGAGTTTTCCATCCTCTGAATCTACTGCCTCCTTGACAATTTTCGGTTCATCATTAGTTATAGTTAAGGCAAAACCTGAATAGAAAGCAGATGGACTATACCTTTCTGGTTGCCTTCTTTCCCGAACTAATCTTCTCAAAGCTGGAGTTTGTGGCTCTTCATCTTCTGAGTCTTCTTCTGTTGTAGAGTCCGATTCATCCTCCTTTAGCTCAAACTCTATCTTCTCAGGTTCCTTTGGTAGGACTTCATGTTTAACAACATCTTTCACTTCTCTAAACACCACATCTCGGCTGTACACAACCTTCCTTGTTTCTGGGTTCCAAATCTTGTAACCCTTAAAACCATCCTTATACCCAATAAAGATGCACCTTTCAGATTTATTATCCAACTTGATCCTTTTCTCCTTTGGAACATGTACATATGCATCACATCCAAATACCCTTAGATGTGAAAGAGAGGGTTTCTTACTAGTCCATACCTCATGTGGGGTCTTATCCTCCAATGCTGATGAAGGTGATCTGTTAACTAAGTAACATGCAGTCTCCACTGCCTCTGCCCAGAATTCTTGTCCTAACCCGGTACCACTGAGCATGCTTCTTGCCTTTTCCATCAGTGTTCTGTTCATTCTTTCTACAACTCCATTTTGCTGAGGTGTGTATGGAGTAGTCTTCTGTCGTGCTATACCACACTTCTTACAGAACTCTTCAAATTCCTTCTTGCAGAACTCCCCACCATTATCTATCCTCAACGCCTTTATCTTCTTCTCTGTCTGGTTTTCCACCAGAGCCTTAAATTCTTTAAATTTGTCGAAGACTTCATATTTATTCCTCAAGAAATATATCCATGTATTCCTTGAGAAGTCATCTATGAATGAAACATAGTACACAGACTTTCCTAGTGATGGAACTGACACAGGTCCAAACACATCATTGTGCACAAGTTCTAATATCTTGTTCGCCCTCTTAGCACCAGAAGGAAAACTCACCCGATTCTGCTTCCCATATACAAAATTCTCACAGAAATCGAAATCCAGAGAGCAATTAGACATACCTTCTACCATTCCATTTCTATGCAGTATCCGAAGGCCCTTCTCTCCAATATGCCCAAGCCTTTGATGCCATAGCATGGTCTTTTCTCTGAAGATAGCTAGGCTTTTCGCTCCACTTTCAGGAACCACAGAACTGTTACACCCATCAATAACAGTGCTACCTTGTATCTTGTACAGAGTTCCAATCCGAACTCCCCACATTAATACCAGTGCTCCCCGAACCATCTTGCAGGCATCTTTCTCGAACACTGTTTTTACACCTGCATCATCCATCTTGCTTACAGAAATCAGATTTCTGGCCAGTGCAGGAATATGAAGAACACCAGGAAGTGTTCTAATCCTTCCACCTTGTAGCTTCAGCTTGAATTTTCCACGTCCGATGATTTTGGCCTTCCTATCATCCCCTAGGAATACATCGCCGCCATCATATTTCTCATACTTGCAGAACCACTCCCTATGGGGAGTGAAGTGAAAGGATGCACCCGATTCAATCAACCATGACTCATTATCTACATGTGTATTTGAAGAAGAAGCCAAATACACATCCCCACCTTCATCCGAGGTGGTTTTTGCCTCTGCAGAAGGAGCCTCATCAGATCCCTTTCCTTTCTCAGGAACTTTAGATTTGCATTCCTTTTTGTAGTGCCCTTCCTTTCCGCATTTCTAGCATACCTTTATAAACTTTCCAGGAGATTTATATCTCCCTCTAGATTTAGATCTCCCACTTGAAACCTTATTCTTCTTTCTATTTTGGGACCTTCCTCGTACAGATAAGGCATCTCCATTTTGACCCTCCATATTTCTCCGTCTCATTTCCTCCGATAGCAAGGCTGAGACAATGTCATCAAAATTCAAGGTAGTTGTATTGCTACTTATTGCAATAACTAGACTGTTCCACGAGTCTGGTAGAGAACACAACAAACTAATGCACTTATCTTCATATGAGATTTTAATATCAACAGATGACAACTGACTTACCACAATATTGAAGGCGTTCAGATGCTCTGTCACTGAGTCTCCATCCTTCATCCTCAAGTTGTACAGCTTTTTTCGCAGGAACAACTTATTCACCAGAGACTTAGATTGGTACAAAGTCCCAAGTTTTTCCCACAAATTCTTCGCCATATCTTCCCTAGATACATTCAACAATACTAAATCTGAGACAGACAATCATATTGTGCTCTTAGCCTTTCGATCCAGTTTCTTCCAGTCTTCATCTGACATTGCCGTTGGTTTAGTACCCGGATCTACCGCGATCCATTGATCTTTATCCACCAGCAGATCCTCCATCTTGAGCTTCCACAACTCAAAACTTTGACCATTAAATTTCTCGATCTCTATCTTTCCACCGCTCGCCATCTTCTTTCACCGCAAGAATCGATCCCGCAGATCTCCCACTGAACAGGGTCTACCTCAGGCCTGAGCAAAAAACCCTCAACAGAAAAGGCGTCCCCTTGAAGCTGAAACAACTCCGATACCAAATGTAGGTTTTAACCCTGAACAGAAATTATCTACATACGAATCTTATAACAGAAAATAAACAATAGCGAGAGCATAAAACATAAAACAAATAAACACAGAGATTTTCCCCTGGATCCCAAATCGGGACGACCAGCTTGATTTTTCATTATATTCCTTTTAGTGTTACAAAACATATATATACATGCCAAAGCATACATAAACCCCAATCCATTAACCCTGGATTAGAACATAACCGTAGTTCCCTTGACTGGATCTGCAAAATACCAGGGGCCAAAAACCATCGTACCCAAAAACCATGTGCAAAATCATGCACAAAACATGGGTGGGTCTGCCTATGAGTGGGACCGCATACCAAAAAAAAAAATTTCCAGGGCGCTGCCACCCCCCCTGTGACCCCCCTACTGCGCCCGGCACAACGTACAGTACATGGGACTAGTCGTGGAAAGAATATAACACATACCCAACAACAACAAATAGTCCATCTCACCATTTCACCTATCTCTCCACTAGAACTGACATGCAAGTAGTTAAATGCTATATTTGTTCAGTTATAAGTGAGTCTCTAGTTGTGAATTAATTAAATAATTAATTCACTAAACTCTCACTAGTGTATCTTCAGTTAGAACTAGATACAACTAGCACAATTGAGTTTAACTCACTTAACTAGGTTAAACTAAAAAATAGCTCACATAACTACTCTTCCAAATCTATCACAACTTGCCACTATTATTTATAACTAAGTCCTCCATGCATGAGTGACCAACCACCCTAGGAAGTGCGTAATTCCTTCAGCCCATTGATTTTCCAAATCTGTTCACTGAAATAAAGTGCTCCAAGAGAATAGGTTGATATTTATTGTGGGATTATTATTAAGGGCTAATAATAATCGACATGCATCTATTTTTAGATTAGAGATCTATAAATAGACTTCGCCCAATATTCTAAAAATAGAAATTCATCAAAAGATAGAATTTGCTCAATCATCTAGAATCAACATCCTGCTAACTTTAGAATATGCTCACCATTCTAAAAATAGACATACACCTAAAAATAGCTTACGAGCCCCACTTAATGAATGTGCTTAATTTTCACTAAGCTCATCATCTTGTTGAATCTCAACACTCCCTCTCAACAATATAGGGATTATCCTTCACCCTGATCTTGTCTCTATGGTATTCTAATTTGCTCCTGGTGAGCACCTTTGTCAGAATATCTGCATCCTGATCTTCTGTAGGAATGTACTGAAGCAACATGATATTTCACTGCACACAATCTCTGATATGATGATACCGGATATCTATATGCTTAGATCTATCATGAAACATAGTATTAATCAAAATTTTAATGCAAATCTGATTATCACAATGTATCAGTGTAGGATCTAAATGAGAACCGAACAAACCAGCCATGATCTTCCTCATCTAGATAGCCTCACATGTATCTTGACTTGTTGCCATGTATTTTTCTTCCACTGAACTGAGTGCCATAGATCTTTGTTTCCTGCTATACCAAGAAATTGATGTAGATCCGATACTGAAAACCCCTCCTAATGTGCTCTTTCTGTCCGTTGGGCTTCCTGCCCAATCTGCATCCGTGAAGCCATGCAACTTCACCTCATCTATCTGTCTGTACCATAAGCCATACTCAAATGTGCCCCTGAGATATCTCAGGATATGCTTGCCTGCCTTCCAAAAGAGCTTGGTAGGATTAACCATCACTTGAATAAGCTGGTTCACCGCATAGCATATGTTCGGTCTTGTATTAACTAAATACATGAGCGAACCCACCAACTTTCGATAGAAAGTAGCATCCACTACCTCTACCGATGTAGCATCCTCTTTCCTTCAATTTCCTGGAAGAGGATTATCCATGGGCTTGCAGTCTTGCATGTGAAACTCACAAAGTATCTCCTGAGCATACTTGCCTTGAGACACCAACAATTCACCTTCTCGCTGCCATATTTCCAATCCAAGGAAATAATGAAGGAGGCCCAAATCCTTCATCTCAAACTCCTTTGAAATATCCTCCTTGCATGAGTGTATCGACTGCTCATAACCCGTTAGTATTAAATCATCAACATAAATAACAATGATCAAAAGCTTACCCTCGACAAAAATTTGGTATAGGTTTGCATTCGCCTCACTCTTGGTGAAGCCAAGTCCAGTGAAATCGTTGTTGATATGTGTGTGCCAAGCACGGGGTGCTTGCATCAACCCATACATCATTCTTTTGAGTCTGCACACATGCGACTCACTACTGAATATCTCAAATCCTTCAGGTTGCTCAATGTACACTTCTTCCTCAATGATCCCATTAAGGAACGCAATATTCACATCCATCTGATGAATGTGCCAATCCATCTGCGCTGAGAGAGCAAGGATGGTCCTTATGGAATAATATCGTGCGATAGGTGCAAAGGTTTCTTCATAATCAATCATCTCGATCTGTGAGAAGCCCCGAGCAACAAATCTTGCCTTATATGTCTCGATGCTCCCATTAGCAGCTTGCTTTACCTTGTAGATCCATCTTGAACCTACCACTGATTTACCAACCGACCTTGAAAAATATCCCAAGCATTGTTTTTGAAAATGGAGTCATACGCCTCCACCATGGCATCTACCCATGTGGGATCCTACGCTACTTCCTCAAAGGAAGATGGCTCTGTGATGACACACTTGCACATGAGAGCCATGTATCTAGTGAATCGGTCAGGTGACTGTCTCTATCTACGCTATGATGTAGGGACTCCTACATTTTGTGCCGCATCAAGTTTCAGCCTCTCAGCTTTTGTGGTACACCTTCTTCCTGTTCTGATGTTTCGCTCTGCGTGAGTGGACTCCTCCACTCCATGATCCTACTCTTGTGCCTGATCCACATCTTGAGGCTCATATTTGGGAACAAGAAGTTCCTCCTCTGCATGCAAGTGTATCTCCCTCTCAAGAAACAACTTCATGGCTTTCTCCTCATTGAATTTTATATCCCGTTTCACCACAATCATCTGACTATTTGGTAAATACACACGATAATTATGGGATGTTTCTGTGTACTCCACAAATATCCCAAATTCTGCAATCAGCTCCAACTTCTTCCTGGTGTCCTTTGTCACATGAATGTAAACAAATGAGCCAAGAATATTTAAATGAGAAATATCTGGCTTCTTACCAGTAAAGGCTTCTTCATGTGTACTCATGCCAAGTACTATATGAGGACAACGATTTTGCACATAAACCGAAGTGTTTCATGCTTCTGCCCACAAGTGCATTGGTAGGCCCTAGTCATGCAACATAGCTCGTGCAGCACCCATGATCGTTCAATTCTTCCTCTCCGTGACCCCATTCTATTGTGGGTTATAAGGTGCTATGAGTTCTCTTCGAATTCCTTCTTTGCTATAGAAGTATTTGAATTTGTTAGAGATATATTCTCCACCATTATCACTCTGCAGAGCCTTCACTTGCTTCCCTGACTCTTTCTCCACCAATTCTTTAAACTCACAAAACTTTGAGAATGTTTGATCTTTCTTCTGCATGAAGAAGATCTAGCATCTACAAGAATAGTCATAAAAAAATATAACATAATACCCATGTTTTGTTGTTGAAGCAACTGAGAAAGGTCCACACATGTTTGTGTGGATTCTCTCCAGGATCACCAAAGCACAGTTCTCCTTCTCATGAAAGGTGTTCTTCACAAACTTACTCATAGTACATCCCTTGCACTGATCTTACTGCACAAGAGTACCCTTGGGAAGTCCAGAAGAAATCTGCTGCAAAATCTTCAAGGCGCCATGGTGAAGATGGCCCAATCTCCTGTGCCATAATTCGCCCTAATCTTGGATCACCACTTCTTCTGATTTTCCCATCATTGCAGCGCAACCATCTACCTCCAGCTTGTAGAGATTATTAACTTGAATCCCTATCCTCTTTGTTTGACCCATTGTTTTATGTCGCAATAATTTAAGCTTTTCCCTCACTGAAAATAACTTCATAACCTCTGTCCTCCAAAATCACGATCGAGACCAAGTTTTTCTTCAAAATTGGAACACGCATAACATCTTTCAACAGAAATGGTTTACCTGAATCCCTCTCAAAGGTAATGGTTCCTATGTCAGTCACACTATATCTACCATCGTTGCCCATCTCTATATGAATTTGGAGATCTTTCTCCTCCAAGTCACTAAAAAACTCCTTGTCTCCCGTCATGTGGAAGGAAGCACCACTATCAAGATACCACACTGATCCCATTGCGCTTGAAACCAAGCATGTGATCAAAGAGAAATTAAGTTCAAATTGTGAGGCAAGGGCCTTACCAGCTGTAGCTCCAACAACCTTCTTGTTCTTCTTTTTCTGTGGGCAGTTAGTGGCGAGATGCCCATGTTAGTGACAGTGAAAACACTTCACCTTGGACAAATATAGCTTCTTGCCTTTAGCCTCGGATTTTGGATGGTATTTATTCCATTTCCCTTTCCTTGATTTGGCAGCCAAAGCGCAATTCTCTTCATCATCATTCTTCGATGAAGATCCATCCCTGGTACTACGCCTTATCTCCTCCTGCACTAGATCTAACCAAAGTCGCTCCCAATCTGGTAGCTTCTCCCGTCCATTGAAAAAGTCCTGATAACTGTGCCAAATCTTTGGAATCTCAAGGAGAGCCAAGCTCACCAAGTCATCATCCGAAATTGTGATTCCACACTCCCCAACTCATCCCTACATTGGACAAACTTCGTGAGATATTTTGGAATACTGTCGCCCTTCTCCATTTCGATTTTTCTGAGCTTATCTTTCAGCACCAACTTCCTATGGTCACTGCTACTTTGGAAAATATTTGTCAAAGCCTTCCACATTGCAAATGGAGTGGATTTCCTGTGAATTATTGACACAATATGGTCCTTCACACCTTCCAACATAATTCTTCTTGTCTTTACTACTTTCTTTTTCTAGGCGTCAAGTACTGCAGCATCCGCCGAAGTGGGCTTAGGAACATCACTATCGATGAACTCTTTCAAACCATTATCTTCAAGCACTGCCTCCATCCTGTCCTTCTAGGCTATTTATTTGGAGCTACCCTCAAGTGCATACTCCAACCGTAACCTATTGAAAGCCATTTCAATGTATACTCAACTGTCGCACCAAGAAATTCTTGCAACAAATTTGAATTGTCCACTAGCACAAAACTCAGCACCGCTTCAATATTGCAATTTCTAGTGATTAGCATTGCTTTGATACCATGTATAAATTATACAAGATTCATGTATATTGCCGGACTCCCATGATCTAACAAATTAATCTTATGTTAAATACATAATCCTTCCACTTAATTCTTTGCAGAAATTAAATCACCAATTGCAAAACACATATGAAGCAAATCAATCGCACATAAACATAGTTGTTTAATGGGAAATATTAAAGCTAAAAACCCCAACTATCATATATTATGTATATCAATGGAACATGTAACAATATCATACAAAACTTAGTACATCAAGCTCATAGTACAATCAACAATTGTCACACACTACCATGCAGAAATTTCAATATCTATGCACCAATTTCTTGCCTCCTAAAAGCCTGCCTCCACTGCGAATTCCCTGCTGAAGAAGACCCCTGAATGAATTTGATCTTGCCTTGCCTTGACTACATAATCCTCATTGGCATCTCCAATGTGTGTTAGATGCATTGAATGCATCACTATAGTCACAACATATAGTCCATCTCACCATTTCACGTATCTCTCCATTGGGTCTCCACTAGAACTGACATGCAAGTAGTTAACTGTTGTATTTGTTCAGTTATAAGTGAGTCTCTAGTTGTGAATTAATTAAATAATTAATTCACTAAACTCTCACTAGTGTATCTTCAGTTAGAACTAGATACAACTAGCACAATTGAGTTTAACTCACTTAACTAGGTTAAACTAAAAAATAGCTCACATAAATACTCTTCCAACTCTGTCACAACTTGCTACTATTAGTTATAACTAAGTCCTCCATGCATGAGTGACCAACCACCCTAGGAATTGCGTAATTCCTTCAGCCCACTGATTTTCCAAATCTGTTCACTGAAATAAAGTGCTCCAAAGAGAATAAGTTGATATTTATTGTCGAATTATTATTAAGGGCTAATAATAATCGACATGCATCTATTTTTAGATTAGCGATCTATAAATAGACTTCGCCCAATCTTCTAAAAATAAAAATTCATCCAAAGATATAATTTTCTCAATCATCTAGAATCAACATCCTACTAACTTTAGAATATGCACCATTCTAAAAATAGACATACACCTAAAAATAGCCTGCGAGCCCCACTTAATGAATGTGCTTAATTTTCACTAAGCTCATCATCTTGTTGAATCTCAACAATGATTTTCTCTCACCCCAAAGTCTAGTGCCACAAATTCACTTTGATGATCTACATCTCCTTCTCTCTCTCAACCAACACATCAACATCATAACATAAAAACAAAATCATGATGACCTAAAATTCCTACAATGACCTCATGCAAAAAATCCATAAACATGACAATGCATGCATAATAAGATATAGACATGAACATTCATAACAAATACATATACATCTAACATGCATTCCGGAAAAACGCATCCAATCGACATCATCATCAACTTCCACCTGGTGACACAACGACAACAATGACCACCACCATGCATACACAACAAGAACATAGTCCACAAACATAAAGAAAACACATGAAACTAAAATGTATGCATTAAAAACACATTTAGCCCATCCAATCCAAGTGTTAAACCATGCTCTGATACCACTCTATAACACCCTCCTCTCACATTTAACCAAGCTAATTGGTCCACTGGGCTAAACATGTGATGAGAGGCTACTATGATGTGATTCAACCTCCTAGGTAACCTTAAATAACTAGTTCCAGCACAACACAACCAATCTGAACTTCCACACATACTACATAACCTTCAAGAGCCATCCAACCCTTCCAAGTAGTCAACCCCTAGGAAAACTCATTATTTGACTGACCTAAATCCTCAGTTGCTCCCATGACAAGCCCTACAAGAAACTAAGGCCTTACATTCATTCCCATAGCAAGGCATGTCAGCGACTATGTGATTTTCCATCTAATTCTATGCCAACAACCCTGTATTTTATGCCACTTTTTCTGGGCCAAGACTCAGGCCACTACCCAAAACTTCATGAAAACTTCAAAAATGATAAATAAAATGGGAATAAAATATACTAATGAAAAATTTGATAAAAATATTTGATTTTACCCCTACAATACATGACATGCATTTCATCAAACATTTCACAAATATGTAATCTACAAGTCATAAAATCATATCTGAGCATAGGGGTCCCATACTTATCTGAGATTTGTAAAGAAGCATTGTTGCCTTATCACAATAGTTGAATTATCATCTATTAGGACATATATACATTTTATATTAATTTTCTAATCAAAAAATGATGAGAACCATGCATCAAGTATATTGTAAAAAATACTCATAACCAACATGTAACCAACAAAAATGACAATGATATAACAACCACAAAAGCCACATATAATCCAATACATTTACACATTAAATACCAAGGAGAAGAAGTCATTATTAATGAATGAAAAATACAACCAAGTATGGGACTTCCGCGAATTAATCGACCATAGATTGGCTTAACCAAATATTTCTTTCAGCGAATCACCCCCGTGCCATATTCCAAGCATGAATGTCAGACTCATGAAAACCAACGAAACCATGTTTCCTCGGGCTTTCCTACAGTCCCCACCAGATCACTAGGCCCTAAAAAAGCATGGATGCCACTGAATTTATATAGCTACACCATCAGGAATTTTACCACCTCCTAGTCTCTAGGCCTTATTGTATATCATGCCATTCACTAGTCCAGGATTCCTGGGCCTAATTGAGACTCCACCCTCCAGGATTTATTGTATATCCTGCCATACACTAGTCAAGGATTTGTAGGCCTGATCGAGGGCACACACCTCTAGGATTTATCGTATTACCCCAAAATTCATCGGTAGAGGATTCCTAGGTATACTAAGGTGCATAAAATCTAGCTTTACCAAAATCCTAGTCTGGTTTAGGGATTCCTAGGCCATGTGTTCTTTCTTTCAGATACCACCTCACTCAGTTTTGAAACCATCTCAAAATCCAACTTAACCAAATACAAGAGAACCCATCACACCATGGCTATCCCGAAATGGAAAGGCTAAACTGAATAACATTGTCACACTTGGAAAATCCCATGCCAATCATAGAAAGAGAACCAAATACACACATGCATGTACCATGCATGCCAGATCTAGCAAGGAAATAACACATGCAAATCGATACCTGCAAGTAAACTCACTTTAGCCACTTGATCTTGCTCTTACTTTATTGACATTTTATTTCCCTTGGCTTCTTGGTCATTCCTTTTTTTTCTTTGATCCAATGCTAGAGTTCTCCAAGAAAACTCTAATTTCCCAAGAGTGAGAGAGAGAGAGCGCTCCAAAACCGAACTGAAAATAATAATAATAATAATAGTAATAATAATAAAAATAATAAAAATTAAAATTAAAATTAAAAAATAAATAAATAAATAAATAAATAAAATAAAATAAAAAATAAAATAAAATAAAATAAAATAAAATTACACTAAAAAAAGATACAAATTGATCCTTTTTATCAATGAGTCCTCTATTTTCTTCATTTTCCATTATTTTCCTTCATTTTCATCCTCACATGCAACATGTGACCTTTCATCTTATTTTTCTCCTAATTTCCATTATTTTCATAAATAAAATGTCAATTAATGTCTCATGCCTTTCCAAAGCCAAAGCCTTTGCCTTTTCCTTTTCCAACTTCCTTTATCCATAATAAAGTGAATGGAAACCCACACTAGGATGTTTTGCCCAACATTCAACTTAGAATAAGTGTCCCATGACCTTGGTTATTATTTCTCCTTTATTGACTTTATTTACATGAATTTTTGCTAAGGGTTGTTACAGAGGGCATAGTGATGGTTTAACTAGTTTGCATACTATACTAATAAACTCTACATCTTATATGATTGTTGGTGGAAAAAGTGAAGGTCTAGTGGGACAACTATATTCTTAGCTCATCCACTTGGGAGGATGCCAAGGAGATATGTCATTGTTACCATTTTATGTTTTGAGTACTTTGGGACAAAGTCCACTGTTAAGCGGGGGTGTATGTAATGCCCACTCGAGTTGTCTGAACCTGATATGACATTATCCTTGATACATTATTCTTTGAGGACCTCAAGTTGAGGATCCAAATATTTAACTCTTACTATGAGTGGATGCGATAGTAATTGTTATTCTAGTTTGATGTTATGTTGATAATAATTGTGATGGACAACATTTATGACTATGTCTAATTGTATGACGAATTCATTATCTATATTTTTACATTAGTTCTTACTCTCAGTTACAAAGATAAGATGATTATGTCATGATGATCACTTGGCATACATAATTATATTGGTGACTAATATTATGAATCAAATAATACTAATGATCATCAAGTGTGGCAAGAGACCACCTAGATGCACTTACATGTGATGATTTGAAAACCTATGGTTTGGTTTGAATTACATACAATTGTCTCAAGAAATTTTTAAAGTTCAATTTAAAATTTTGTTGTGAATTTTAGTGAAATGATAGTGGCTACAAGAACAAGTTAATGTTTTTTCCAAACAATACACACATGAGTAATGGGGTTGTGAATATATATGGAACTTCATGGGAGGGGTGGGACAGTGTCCCTGATCTCACCCGCTAGCACTCTCACCATGACTTTTTCTAGAATTCATTTGGATACCTTTGCCTTGAAGATCATGATGCCATGGGGGACGACCCCAGATTGGGTCGCTCATGAGGATTTTACTATGGTTCATGCATCAATGTGGATTGCTTGATCCCAAACACCATTAGTATCACTATAGTGGATGACATAGGATATGATAGCAGTCTCCATCATCGCACCTAATTTTTCCCCGTGTATTCATTGGATTCAACCAATCTCCCTTATTCCATATTCCAAGCATGAATGTGGGATCTCATGGGATAACCAATCGAAAGACAAAAAAGGTAATCCAAAGGTTAAAACACCACCACCCTCTCCATACCATGATATTACCTAAACTAGAGTCAATATCACAAAACTGAACCTAGCTTGGATGCCTCATAAATTCTTCACCAATACCTTGAGGAATTTTCCCATCCCCACCTTCAGGTTTTACCATGTATCCCACCATTACTAGTCAAGGGATTCCTAGGCCTTTGGGATTTTTATTGAGACCACCTCACCCAAATATAAAATCTTCTAGAAATCCAAAGCTCAAACTAAGAAAAATCCAATCCCACCATGGTCATCCAGAAATAGAAAGGCTAGGCTAAAATCCACCATTAAAACCCAACAAAATCCATGCCAATGACAGAAAAAGAACCAAATATCAGCATGCATGTACCATGCATGTCAAAAATAACTAGGAAATCATACATGCAACCTATTACCTGCAAGTATTCCCACTAAAGTTGCTTGATACTTTCCTTCCCTTGCTTTCCTTGTCTTTCTTTTGGTTTTCCTTTCCTTTCCTTTCCTTTCCTTGCTTGTCCTTCCTTTGCTTGCTTTTTTTATTTCTCCTCTTCGTGGTCTTCTCCTCTCTAAGAATAATTCTAAAACTAAATTGACAAAAGGCTACCAATTTATGCTCTAAGGTATTTCTATTGATGAAGCCCTTAATTTTTCAAATTTTCCCTTATTTTCCTTCATTTCCCTCCTCACATGCAACTTGTGACCTTTCACCTCCCTTTTCTCCTAATTTCCATTATTTTCATAAATAATGTGCCAAAAATACATTTTTTCCTTTCCAAAACCTTAGGCATTCTATTTTCTAATTTCCCTTAGCCATAAACACATCAAGTGATGCCCAATGGGATATTTTTCCAAACATTTATCTTGGAATAAGTGTCCCTTCCTTGTGGTCTTATTTTACCTTTATTAACTTTTATTACATGAAATTTTAACCTAGGGTTATTACATAAATCCTCCAAGATTTACTATATATCCTGCCATACACCGATCGATGATTCCTAGGCCTGATCGAGGGCACACACCTCTAGAATTTGTTGTATATCCCATCATTCACCTGTAGAGGATTCCTATGGATATCGAGGCACACAAAACCTGACTTTACCGCAATCACAGTATGGTTCAGGGATTCCTAGGCCATGTGTTATTTCTTTTAGATACCACCTCATTTAGTTTTGAAACCATCCAGAAATACAACTTAACCAAATACAAGAGAACCGACCACACCATATCTATCTAGAAATGGCAAGGCTAGGTTGAAGAAAACTATCACACCTAGAAAATCTCATGCCAATGACAACAAAAGAGCTAAATACATACATTCATGTACCATGCATGCCAAATATAGAAAGGAAATCACACATGAAAATAGATACCTGCAAGTAAACCCAATGTAGCCAATTGATCGTGCTCTTCCTTACTTGATCTTTTATAAGAGTGTGAGAGAGAGAATAAAGAGAGAGCTCCAAAACTAAACTGACAAAAAGGTTACATTGAAAAAAGCTACAAACTGATCCTCATAAGCCTTTTTATTAATGAGGCCTCTATTTTCTTCATTTTCCATCATTTTCCTTCTCACATGAAACCAGTGACCTTTCACCTTCCTCTTCTCCTAATTTATATTATTTTCATAAATAAAATGACAATTAGTTTCTCATGCCTTTCCAAATCCTTTTCCTTTTCCAACTTCCTTTAGCTATAATAAACCAAGTGAACACCGACACTAGGATTTTTTGCCCAACATTCATCTTGGAGTGAGTGTTTCGTGACCTTGGTTATTATTTTCCTTTATTAACTTTATTTTCATGAATTTTTTACTATCATTATTACAGAACCCTCCCCCTTGGGGGAACACCATCCTCAGTGTTCATTGACACCTACATTAAACAAGACTGCTAAAGAAAAACATACTTCCAATGGAGCTTTTAAACATAGCTTGTTGCAGTATTTACAATGACATCCTGTTGAAAACATAACAAAGATATCGTTTACTATAGCTTTATAACATAGCTAATTACGGTATTTACAATATCAACCATATATATACTCATACACATTTTCTTCAACCAGTATATAATCATATTGTTTGTGGAAATTTATAAATATAGCTCGATACAGTATTTACAATAACATACATATATACACATATGGACATTTTCTCAACCAAAAAATAAAAGTATATGTTGTTTGTATCTGAAACAAGGGAATCCATAGGCTAACATCTCCACCCTCAATAGTAATACCATGATTCCCCTCCTTCACAGGAGGTCTATAATCCACTACCAAAGTCAAATTTGCATCCAATGCCCAGTGCTATGATCCTACATTGTTTTCCTCTTAATGAACAATTACTGGCTCATTGTTCTAGGGCACACTTTGGATGTGCATATGATTCCATATTGAAATTATAATGACAAAAAAAAATCCATAATTGACCTTCCCTTATCTACTACACAATCCCTCGGGCAATTCAATCACCCCCTTTCATGCAGTCACTCACCTTCCAAGTTCCCCGATATCACCATTCAAGGCGATCCATCCCTTGGCAAGGATTCCTCACATCGGAAGGTAAAAAAACCAAGGCATATACCTACCTCAAAACCATCATACCGATAATAACATGCTCATGGAAATTAATGGACACTATTGGGTATCAGTGTCACACAATGGCCCTGCTCCTAAATTTATTTACCAACACACTATTGCATGTTTCAAATCCTTTGTCATTGTTTCTAATTCTTGCAATCAGTTCCAACCACCCAACTGGGAATTTTCGTGTTTTCTTGCACCAAGCACATAAATTCCATTAGATTAAAATTAAATTGAAATTAATTCACATCATACCTCATTGATAGCTCATCAACAAGGTACACTTGCAATTATGTTCACTTCCTGTCACAACAATTCAAACTATATGTTTGATCAAATCATCATGTATAAACATATCACATCCAGTTATCTCATATTGCAACCATCATAATCAAAATAATTGATCATATGTAACCATCATAAACCAAAATCATAGATCACATGCATAGTTAAAACTTAATTAAAATACCGATATCTATCCTTTAATCGATCCTTAGCTTATACCTTTATTATTTTTCCTTTCGATACACACATCAGTTTCCACATCCAACAAACACCCAATGTCTTCA
This sequence comes from Pinus albicaulis, assembly GCA_034641835.2. Classification (NCBI taxonomy): domain Eukaryota; kingdom Viridiplantae; phylum Streptophyta; class Pinopsida; order Pinales; family Pinaceae; genus Pinus; species Pinus albicaulis. The sequence goes on from CM076577.1 coordinate 708,547,091, forward strand.
CTTCAACAACACACACATACACCTACACCTACACCTGGTGTACAACACAACACATACACCTACATTTGGTGTACGACCCAACATGTACACCTACACCTGATGTAAAACACAACACAATACATACACCTACATCTAGTGTACAACACATCACAATACATAAATAGAGTACAAGACAACAAATACACGTATCACTAGACCATGACTGCGCAATGCACATACATAGTACTATACATACATAAAACAAAATGTACAACATGCAAACAATACCACATGTACAACAATACCAAACGTGCAACATGTACACAGTACCACCTATACACATCACCACATGTACACAACATTACCTACACAAAGCCACATGTACATAAAACCACCTACAAAATGTGTACCCATCACCACATGTACACAAAACCACATGCACGACACACAACACCACATGTACACAACACCACATGCACGACATATACACAACACCACTTGCACACAACGCCCCATGTACAACATGTACACGACACCACGTGTGAACAACACCATATGTACAATCATTCACACAACACCATATTTACAACATGCATAACATTCCATATGTACACAATATTACATATGCAACATGCACAAAGAACCATATGTACACAACACTGCATATCCAACATGCGCATGGCACTATTTGTACACAACACTACATAAAGAACATGTACACAACACCATATATACATATCATTTCATAAACAACATCATAGGTGCAACATGTTCAACATATATACAATAGTAGTATTGCAAATCCATAGACCACACATTAATCTACCAAGAAACCTTGCTTCTAGTGTCTTTCCACTATTCATGCATGTTCCAAAATGTCACAGAGCACATTGATTTCTTTTCATTGATGTATCCTTCAATATTACATTGCATATCATAAACATAGACATAGTACAAGCATATAATATCAATTCATATCCACACAATACTAACCTCATAGATATGTCAAGATTTTTTTTTTCCACTTGATTCCTCATAAACTAGGAACATGTTCATGCCATTCACCTATATAAGTAACCATTCCTCCACAAGAATGATTCCTGATGACCTCCTTAGACAATGACATACATACATACATACATATATACATATATACATCAACATAAAACAATCATGATCCCTGACATCACAGTTAGACAATGACATACATACATACATGGATACATATATATATACATCATCATAACTATAAACACAACATAATTACCAAATATCATAAGGTTAATGTTAATATAACTCTCTTTATCCGTGCATCACATGCACAACATCAAGAACAAGAGTTCCCAACATAGATAAAGAGTCTAACATCTCAAGTCCCTTTAATTTACCTTTCTCATGATTGTCCTGCCACCATCCATTTACACTAATGGACCCAACTAGTCACACCGACTATCATATTCTTGCCTTAAACTTCCCTTATAAATGCATCGGACTTCATCTGATTCTTACATTATATGTTGGATTCCATTCATCTCTCCTAAACTAGACTAACTTTCCTCTTTCCCAACCAATTCCCAAGACCCTCAAAACATAAAATGAAAGAACAAGAACAAACAAGAAGAAAACCATGAAAAAAATAGCAATAACACACCACAAGAAAAGTGGTATGGCCATACACTAGACATAAACCAATATACAAATCAAGCACAAACTACTAATAAAATACCAAAAACACAAGACTAGCAACAAACGCCATGATTCAATCCCCATGGCTCCCCAATGCTTCCAAAGGTAAACTCAACTTGAACCTTCTTCAATATTTCATGGCAGTCTATTTTTCCATGCACTCCCTGAATCATACTACCATAAACACACACAACCATCAATGTATAAAAAAATATAACAATATACCAGTTACTTTACCTTGTTGTTCCAAGCATGTTGCATTGTAACTGAACACATCCATGCCATATCTCAAGGGACTCCAATTCCCTTTAAGAATCCAAATATAACTAGAAGCTAGCTAATATACCTATCAAATACATGTTCGTGAATATAGCACATCCACATAATTCTAGATGAAATCAAGGTTAAGAATACCTCTTGTATTCATGAAAAGCACTAATTCATTTGGAACTGTGGTTTCCAGACATTTCCAAAGGAATTATTGCCCAATTCCTTCATTTTACCTTTTACCTTACTTCAATTGAATCTTATTATGTACTGTCAAATCACCCAATTGTTAGTTATATATAAAAAAATCAATTGTTACCTTGTCCTACTAATACCAAGCATGATGCCTTGCATTTGTTCACACATGTAAGTCACATGTTCCAAAGATAAATACATCATATCTATTAATTTTAAATCAACATTTACCAAGACTAACAATCATGTCATAATCAACTAATAGTCATAAGACATAACGCTACAACTATCACCTACTTTCACTCAAGTACATATCAGTTGTTCTCAGCACATATGTGTTAGTGCAACCATCTCAAAACAAGATCATTCTTTCATGCAATATTATAGATACAAACTCATAGCATGCAACTAATAAAATATTCAAACAATGGATAGATGACATAATAGACACAAAACACCCAAACACCAAGAAGATGACATAATAAAACATTCAAACACTAAGGGACGACATAAGAAAACTCACACCTTAATCTATCTCAGGGGAGGTTATCTTGTACGAAAAATTAATCTAGATTAGCATGATATAACTTCACAACATATCGAATCAAACATAAATAAGGTCATGATATCCATAATAGTAACTAGCTAACATTTTCACACCATAAGCTCATAAACAATTTCCATTCATGCATAAAAATCACATATGTAGAGTCAGTCTAGATTAGTAAGACATAATATGACAATATATTAACTCATACCTGAATTTCATAACCATAATCATCTGCATAAGCCTAACCAAATTAGCACGATACATATAACATCAATATCTTAGATCCAATGACCACAACCATCATGCATATGACCAGAATGCATATAATAATAAGTTACTATCCTTCAAGGATATCTAACACATGTGCATATGACTACACTGATCAACTAACACTTATCATACATGTAACTACAATAAAAATAGAATGACAAGAATATAAGTAACCCAAATTCTTATAGCAACCATTAACCACATGCATGCATAAAAAACATACAAACCTAAATGATGATATGATCTCACCCCAATGTCTAGTGCCGCAACTTCACTTTGATGATCTACATCTCCTGCTCTCTGTCAACCAACACATCAACATCATAACATAAAAATAAAATCATGATGATAATGCATGCATAAGAAGATATAGACACTAACATGCATAGTAAATATATATACATCTGACATGCATTCTAAAAAATCCATCCAATCGACATCATCATCAACTTCCACCTGGTGACACAACGATAACAATGACCACCACCATGCATACACAACAAGAACATAGTCCACAAAAATAAAGAACAAATATGAAACTAACATGTATGCATGACAAACACATTCATCCCATCCAGTCCAAGTGTTAAACCATGCTCTGATACCACTCTATAACACCCTCCTCCCACATTTACCCAAGCTAACCGGTCCACTGGGGTAAACATGTGATGATAGGCTAATATGATGTGATTCAACCTCCTAGGTAACCTTAAATAACTAGAACCGGCATAACACAACCAATCTGACCTTCCACACATACTACATAACCTTCAGGAGCCAACCAACCCTTCCAGGTAGTCAACCCATGGGAAAACTCATTATTTGACTGACATGGATCCTCAGTCGTTCCCATGACAAGCCCTGCAAGCGACTCAGGCCTTACATTCACTCCCACAGCAAGGCATGCCAATGACTATGTACTTTTCCATATATTTCTATGCCAACAACCCTGGATTTTATGCCACTTTTTTAGGGCCAGGACTCAGGCCACAACCCAGAACTTCATGAAAACTTCAGAAATGATAAATAAAATGGGAACAAATATACTAATGAAAAATTTGATACAAATATTTGATTTTACCCTTCTAGCTATGACAGGTGTTTCATCAAACATGTCACAAATATGCAATCTACAAGTCATAAAATCATATCTAAGCATAGGGGTCCCATACTTATCTAAGATTCATAAAGAAGCATTGTTGCCTTATCACAATAGCTGAATTATTGTCTATAAAGACATATATACATTTTATATTAATTTTATAATAAAAAATGATGATAACCATGCATCAAGTATATCATGAAACATACTCATAACCAACATGTAACCAACAAAAATAGCTATGATATAACAACCATAAAAGCCACATATAAACCAATACATTTACACATAAAATACCAAGGAGAAAAAGTTATTATTAAATAATGAAAAATCCAACCAGGTATAGGACTTCCACGAACCACTCGACCATAGATTGGTTGAACCAAATATTTCTTTCAGCCAATCACCCTCGTGTCATATTCCAAGCATGAATGTCAAACTAAACACGAAACCATGTTTCTGTAGGCTTTACTACAAACCCCACCGGCTCACTAGGCCCTAAACAAGCATGGATGTCACTGAATTTCTCCACCTACATCGTGAGGAAGTTTACTTCCTCATAGTATCTAGGCCTTATCGTATATCACACCATTCACTGGTCCAGGATTCCTAGGCCTAATCGAGACTCCACCCTCCAGGATTTACCATATATCCCACCATAAACTAGTCAAGGATTCCTAGGCCTGATCGAGGGCACACTCCTCTAGGATTTACCGTATATCCCAAAATTCATCGATAGAGGATTCCTAGGCCTACTAAGGTGCATAAAATCTAGATTTACCGCAATCCCAGTTTGGTTTATGGATTCCTAGGCCATGCGTTCTTTCTTTCAGAGACCACCTCACTCAGTTTTGAAACCATATGACAATCCAACTTAACCAAATACAGGAGAACCCATCACACCATGGCTATCTCGAAATGGAAAGGCTAGACTAAAGAACAATGTCACACCTAGAAAATCCCATGCAAATGATAGCAAGAGAACCAAATACACACATGCATGTACCATGCATGCCAAATCTAGAAAGGAAATAATACATGCAAATCGATACCTACAAGTAAACCTGCTTTAGCCACTTTATCTTGCTCTTAGTTTATTGACGTTTTATTTCCCTTGGATTCTGGGTCCTTCCTTTGTTTTCCTTGATCCAATGCTAGAGTGCTCCAAGAAAACTCTAAGTTTCCAAGAGTGAGAGAGAGAGAATAGAGAGAGAGCTCCAAAACTGAACTAAAAAAAAGGTTACACTGAAAAAAGATACAAATTGATCCTCATAAGCCTTTTTATCAATGAGTCCTCTATTTTCTTCATTTTCCATTATTTTCCTTCATTTTCATCCTCACATGCAACATGTGACCTTTCACATTTCTTTTCTCCTAATTTCCATTACTTTCATAAATAAAATTTCAAATAGTGTCTCATGCCTTTCCAAAGCCTTTGCCTTTGCCTTTACCTTAAACAACTTCCTTTATCCATAATAAATTGAATGGACACCCACAATAGGATTTTTTTCCCAACATTCAGCTTGGAATAAGTGTCCCATGACCTTGGTTATTATTTCTCCTTTATTAACTTTATTTACATGAATTTTTGCTAAGGGTTGTTACAGAGGGTATAGTGATGGTTGAACCAGTTTCCATAAAATACTAATGAAATCTGCATCTTAGATGATTGTTGGTGGATAAAGTAAAGGTCCAATGGGACAACTATATTCTTATCTCATCCACTTGGGAGGATGCCAAGGAGATATGCCATTGTTATCCTTTTATGTTTTGAGTACATTGGGACAAATTCCATTGTTAAGTGGGGGTGTATCTAATGCTAACTCGAGTTGTCTGAACCCGATATGACATTATCCTCAATAAATTGTTCTTTGACCCGAGGTTGAGGATCCAAATGTTTGGCTCTTACTATGAGTGGATGCGATAGTAATTGTGATTCTAATTCTATGTTATGCTGATAATAATTGTGATGGACAACTTTTATGACTATGTCGAATTGTATGATGAATTCATTATGTATCTTTTTACATTAGTTCTTGCTCTCAGTTACAAAGATATGATGATGATGTCACAATGATGATTTGGAATACACAATTATATTGGTGACTAATATTATGAATCTAATATTAATGATGATCATCAAGTGTGGCAAGCGACCACCTAGATGCACTTCCATGTGATGAGTCAGAAACCTCTAATTTGGTTTGAATTACATACTATCGTCTCAAGAAATTTTGAAAGTTCAATTTAAAATTTTGTTGTGAATTTTAGTGGAACGATAATGGATACAAGAACAAGTTAATTGTTTGGCCAAACAACATACACATGGGTAATGGGGTTGTGCATATATATGTAAATTCGTGGGAGGGGTGGGACAGTTTCCCTGATCTCACCTGCTAGCACTCTCACTGTGACTTTTTCTAGAATTCATTGGGATACCTTTGCCTTGAAGATCATGATGTCATGGGGGATGACCCCAGATTGGTTCACTCACGAGGATTTTACTATGGGTCATGCATCAAGGTGGATTCCTTGATCCCCAACACCATTATTCTCACTATATTGGGTGACATAGGAGATGATAGCAGTCTCCATTGTCACACCTAATTTTTCCCCTCATATTCATTGGATTCTTGAAGGGCGAGCGATGTGGCACCCTTCGATCTTTAAGGGAAGTTCTTGAAGGGCACACCCAAATTGGAACCCTTGGAATCAAGAAGAAACTACTAAATATAATCAAGGTATGATAATCATATTAATTCACATAATGTGGTAAATGAGGTTTTAGAACCAAGGTATTCAAATCAGGAATAAAACTTGGGGGTAAATGGAGAATAGGAAGAAATAAAAACATTATACCACATGATATCTATACCCTTCCTATTTTGGGAAAATCTGAAATATATAATGTGAATGAGTGGTATATAGGTAGATGGGGGAAAGAGACATATAGTTAATTAGAAATTTTAATCCTAAATTAGTTTAACCTCACTGAGAAAAGAGGGTGGTAAATGAAAATAAATATTAATAATTCAATTAGAGAAAATTTAGAGAACCTCCATGTAGCAAGAGCCAACACAAGGATCTCCATCTAAGAGTCAACTTGAGCTAAACTAGGATGTAGTTGGGGGACCAAATCTGAGACTTGTTAGTTGACTTAAGTAATGAACAAAAAATAGGAGTAGAAAAGGAGGATCAAGAGACAACTAGAATAATAAATAGAGAATCATGTTAGGGTGAGGAAATATATATTTTTTAATTAAAATTTAAGTAAATGATTTTGGAGAGCCTTCGAGAAAGGGTGACACATTGGTGGGTAAATAATTCAAATTTTGGATTGATAAAAATAGTTATTTATTCATGAAGTTCCAAGTGTTGCTTATGAATCCTCCTATAAAATAAGGGGAAAGTTATCGGATAAGGGACCTTTTTTCCCTATTTTTGGATGGACGAGATAACACTATTGTGGGTGACTACCAGATATAGTGATTTTGGTGAGATGGAGGTCTTTAGAGAGGGGACTCTCAAGTCAAGAGTGTTAACTTCCACCAACTAGCATTCTTCCTTTATTATACAACCCCATTGCAGCTAGGGGGTCTACGAGAAATAAAAGTACACAAGGAGTAGGCTGAGAGGTAAACCAATGGGTGACTAACGTTCGGTTGGAACATAAAAACATTCACATTGGATGTGGACGATAGGAAAAGAGCGCAAGAAGCAGTAAGTTCGAGAATCTAAACTCTACTCCTTGGTGAATGGTATATTTTGTATTCATAAATTATGTTATATGATTAATTATGTATTTATAATGACTAGAATGTAAATGTGAATGTCATGGTGATTGAATTGCAAATTATGGCTATTGATGTATGTATCTCAAATTTATGTGTTTTTCAAATTGATGAAATTTTAAGTAGTGTGTGACTTCATAATGGGTGTGGCTAACAAATGACTAGTTAAACATAATGGTTTTTTACTTATTATTATAGTATCATAGCTTAAATATGAACTACTCCATGTACTTGGTAACTTGATTGCTAATTTAATTTCTATATGAACCACTCCATGTACTTGGTAACTTGATTGCTACTCTAATTTCTAAAAAAAAATTAGTGTCCCTACACGAACCCTAGCTTCAGTAAAATCTACTTTTGCATCAAACCCTAACTTCATAAACATGGTTATCTTATGCTTCAAGTTACATCAACCTGTCATCAAGCCTTGGTTCAATAAGCAAGTTAGTATCACTACATTTATCGGCTTCCCACACACTGCTCAAAATATTATAGCAATGATAAAACCTCATGATATGGATACATGTTTAACATGTTGTATATCCTAGCAAAAATGTATCAAATAACCCAAGGTATCATATATTGGATAAACAACATTCTTTCTTTGTGACATAAAATTATCATTAGTTATATATCATCATTCTAATCTTATTAAAAAATTGATTCAACAGTATCAAACCCTAGATACATCACTCATACCAACCTGTGAATATCAACAACAATCTCAATAGTTATGCTCAAGTTACCAAGCCTTTATTTCTATTCAACAATCCATAATCAAATTGATCTATGCAATGCACTACTTTGGTCAAAAAACCCGGTATGTTCACTATTCACATCAAACCCTAGCATCAATACTCTACCAAGTCTACTACAAAAAGTATGTATACAATATTCTAACTCAATGAGGCTTGCTTGCTTGACACTGTAAGAACATAAAACATAGGATTTAACCAACTTCTTTGAACACTATCCAAATAGTCTTCGTATTGATGATGTCAAGACACACACAATCTCTACATTTTTTTATCACTTATTAGCATAATGTCATAAAGTTTTAAATCAAATCAACACATCAATTCTCATCAAGCCCTAGGTGTACACCATAGCCATGCATCTAAGGAAGGAAGCATATAACAACAAAATTTAAGTTAATTCACATGATATTCATTCCTTCAACAAAACTCTTTGTTCATATTGTCAAATTATAAAGACAATCAAATTTTATGTGATGCCTCAAAGATTTTTTCAAATTGAACTAGAAATCAATAAAGCACAACAACCTTGCAAGCTTCAGATGTACAATGAAATCCAAAAACTTCAGTTATGATCTTATTATGTTGATGAAGAAAGTGTCACTAGAATCTAATATGTTCTTGTACTGACTGAAGGAGTTCAAAGACGTTAATTCCTTAAGTAACAGTACCAAATTATGAATATTAGACTTATAATTTTATAAGCATTAGTCCTTGCATCATAGAATCACTAACCTCTGAGGATTTTATATACCTCTAAATTAGGGCTTGGTAAAAATGATGTCAACATACCTTAGTCATAACTCAAAAGAGTTTCCAAATTTGTATCAGGACACATAATTTCATCCAGTGATTGTGTACTTCAATTAAGCCCTAGAGAAGGACTGAAGAGACCTTAATATAATCATGAATTCAAGGTCAACAAAAAACCTTGGATGAAAGTGATAAACGTTGGAAAATACTTCATGAATAGTTTGAATTGTTGCTTCTCGTTTGAATATTGTAGATAAGATATAAGCTACAAATTATTCCTAGAAACCTTAAAGTAAACACCCTCAGATCAGTATTGGTAAAGGGTTTGAACTAAAAATTGAAACCTCCAGAATATCCCACAAGTTTCTCCTTTAATTATGAGCTCAAATACCCTCATGAACACGAGTTTTGGAAAATCATGATATGTGTAAAAATTATCGTAATGTTGTTACAAACATCTACAAAAAGGGCTAAGTATACAAATATCAAGAATGCCCTGGTCTATTTAATCACATGCATGAATATTTCATTGTATAATCTTCAAAACTCCAATGAATCACCAGTACCAATCAAACATTAACCCTTTAATAAAAATAATTCAAAACTTTGACCTATAATGCTTGGAAAAATCACAAGATTTGTTGACCACATATATTCTCTAATTAGGGCTTTGTGAAAACTTGCAAAAGGCATAGAAGCAAGCTTCAAATATAACTTGAATTAGTCTAAGGTAGCAACAATGTTTATTTGATGCAAATATTACCAGGTGTAGTCTCATATTTACCCTCCCAGAGAGCTTGAAGTGCCTCAAGAAACCACAAAGATCCAAACTAGACTTCAATGTGACTGCACAAGTTGCGATTTCTCATAGAATAGGCATATATTGATATCAAATTTTTCCTCAAAAGAGAGGTTGAATACCTTTAGAGAGAGACCATGTTTACCAATGAATTGTCGAATAAAATAGAATAAAAATACCCCAAACCAACTACAATTTCGAACCTCTTATGATAAGATGTTACTCCATAGGGCCACGGGAAGGATTTGCATAAGATCAATGCATAAGATCCACACATGGAAGGCTAAAGTGCCTTGAATATATACTAGTTGAGGAGACCTTTGAGAGGGAATCAACCTATCCTTTTTGGAGGGAAATAGAAAATTTGAAATTTCATCTTAAATTTCATTTTGGAGCCAAAAATATTTAGGACCAACTTAATTTATAAAAATTGATAACGAGCCTTTGATGAAGACCTCTCATAAAAATCCTTCTAGGCCCGTGAACCAATGATGAGCTATCACATCATCTTGGTTTGGGGTTTTGACCTTTGATTGAGCATAACTCCCTGTCTAAGATGAACCATGAGGCATGTCATATTTTTAGTTGGAATTGGCACGATAAGTAGCATTTAATGATGGCGATCATAGGAGAAAATTCACTTATCTTTTGTCAGAAACCTTTGAGCACTACTGAGAAGAGGGGTGAATCAGTAGTGTGATCTATATATGATTTTTACCAATTTAAGCTTTAATTATTGAATCACACATATGTTAATAACAATTCATTAAAAATGTACATCACATAAGTGTAATTGAAAACCATAAGAAACAATATAAAAAATAATCCATGCACACAATCACATCATCAAACATAAGAAACAATATTTCTGGTGGAAACCCTTCCAAGAGAAAAAACACCCTTGTTGTTGTTGCTCTACTCTGAATTTCTATTAGTCAAACAATTGGTCTTTTAAATAGCTTGCTGACTCCCATCAACATGGTTACTCGACCTCATATACATAATTCCAACTCCCATCAGCTAGGATACTCGATACTACTGATTAACTCATAATACTTTGTTCTCTATGGATCTATGAGCTACCATCCATTGAAGGCCACCATGATCAAAAATCCTCACCCAACTACCATTAGACTATCCAACCACCATTGGATGAGAAATTTTTCCTTTCGTTGAAGCTTCGCTATCCCTGCTACTCTCTCATGAATTTATTGCTCCTTCACCACTATGCGTACCTCCTTTTATGTATTTTTCAAACTGGATCGCAAGAAAATATGCTCAATAAGAAATCATCTCTACATACATGCTCTCAGCAGCAAGATCTCATCATCAAATAGAAGATAAACGAGTAAAATTGTGGCAACAATAAAACTGATACAAACATATCAAACCCTCACATCATAAAGTAATTGTTGCATACTACAATTAGCAACATACAACACTAAGGTTATGCACCAAAATTAATAGCAGCTCCTACAAAGCATATGTGAGAGGATCACCAACATATACTCCAGTAGCACACAAAAATGTCCAACTCAAACTCTACTCTAACAACATCATATCTGATATATTTTGCAGCATGCTTTAGATTTTCTCCATTCTCTACCATTAACACTCAATCACTGAAGCATTTATGCTCACAACTAGGTTTGAAGCATAATATTCTTCTCTGATACCTTCTCACACACATACACTCAACATATAACACAATCAAGCATTACATATCTCCAATATCAAGTATATAAAACATGTAGGGAGAAATTGAGCTTGGGGCTAGCATAAAGGTGCACAAATTGGACCAAATCAATCAAATAAGGTCACTATTACTGCATTAAATGAATTCACATAATGAAAGGAACTTTTTAAACCATTTGCAACCTTTTTCACTAATTCTGGAAGCCTCTGGGAATTTCCAAGCTAATTTCCTTCCTAACAATGTGAGGAATGAAGAGGAAATATCATGAAAACTCTCAATCACTCCCTTGACACTATCTGAACTCGAATGGGGATATAATCTCTCCCTTGAGCCTGTCTCCATGTGACTATAGCATTTCATCCACTCCCATAGGCTTGTATGCATGTGACTATGGCTAAAACTGATGGAAACCATCGGTCCTTCAACTCAGGACCTCTATCATCTATTCCATCCTCTTATTTAACATTTGTACTAGCCTCTAGAACTTTGACATGGCCTTTGAGACATCTACAAGTAGATCAAACATGCCTCCCAAGTGTCACTTCCAAGTTAACCTAGAAGGTCCAACAAACAAGGTTGGAAATTGTGCCAACAAGTCCTCCACTCTCCATCATACCTCTGAACACGCCGCAACACATTTGAACAGAATTGTAAACCTTTATATCTACTCTAAAACATTAACATAATCATCATGAAGCCATCCCACTACAAAAATTCATCTCCATGAAGCATAAGCATGAATACCTAGATGAAGACCTAGTTGACAACTCAACTAGTATGCCATGAGCCATCATCACAAGTATATTTGCATCATGTATCTGTATCAACATTATCTACCTATAGCAGCATCAACATACATGACATGTGTTGGGCCACTAAATTTTCATTTTTATTACCACTTTTTAACGTCTATTTCATTTATTTCATCCATTTCTAGCATTCTTTATCAATTTTTTTATCATGATTTATCATATAATTCCATTTTATAATTATTTATGCTCTTATGGATCAGCAATACTTCTTCTCCTTTATTTTTAATAAATTAATAATTTTTATGCATGATTTTTTCAAATATGGTTTATTAATTTTTTATAACATCACTCACGCTTTTAGCCTCCAATATCTCTTCCATATTGGAAATTCGATCTCCAACTATTCCAACTCAGAGATTCGTTGGAATAAATAGTGACAGTTTGGCAGTGGTGATTTCGGGCAAATGAAGATGAGTCTTGAAAATACGAGACATGGGTTTTGTGCATAACAGACCAATTTAGTTTTTGTTTATCAATTTTCCAAAATTCGGCCTAGATTGAGAGAAACAGAAGGTTCTCTGAAGACAACTTTCTCAGGTTTTTTGTTGTGGTTGTTTTCCAAATTATTCTAATTGCAATACCAAATTCGACTTATTCCAGCTAAAACATGATGGAAAGATATTTTAAATATGATATTTCTGATCAATTTGTTGTAGAAAATATATAGTTGTAATGGTAAATCATTTTGTAATCAAGTTAGTTGTAATTTCCCTTTTCTCTCTGTGTATTTAAATGAAAACAAAGATCAAAGAGAGAGGGAATGAACATCGTTGAATTGGAATGAGAAGTTGTTGAATAGGAGATGAATAATTGTTGAACTTGAGACAAGGCTAAGATATTCATTTTGATGTAATTATTTATCTCATATATTTTAATGAAGGAAGTTATCCATTGAGTTCTACATCTGTTACTTGTAATCTGATCTGAATTATTTCTCAACGCATAACTAGGTCTTGGGAAGTTGGGCCCACTACCTTGGACGAGGTGTTGCCTTGAAAATGTAAATTAGTTTAGTTGTGTGTTGGTTTATTTGAATTTCAATTATTGTTCTTAAAATTAAATTTCCTTCTTTGAAAGTAATTTGTTAGCTGCTGCATTTTCCAGATTTGTTATTTCTCACAATTTCTAGATTTCATTTAATTTGTTGCTCTAGATTAACATTTCAATTATGTTGGGTGCAATAGGTTAAATTTTCAATTCAGAAAGGTGTGGTTTAATTTATTATTGATGCAATCCGTGATTAGCATAATTATTTTCTTGCTATTTACTTTATGTTTTTGAGATTTAGTATTGTTTTTCAAGTCTTACATTTTATTTCTTTTCGAATGAACTTGATAGAGTAGAAAATAATCATATAGAACCAGTGTTAGTTGTTGGTATTTGCTTTCATATATTTTTCTAATTTCCTTGAAACAAAAAAATGTTCCTTAGTTGATAATTAATTTCTAGGTTATTAGTTGTTTTATTTATTAAGCAATTAATTTATCCAACATTTTGGCGTCGTTGACGAGGAGGCAGTCAAATATCACTACCACGCTAATATATGGTTGTAGATGCATACCTGATTTCATGAGGGCTAGATATGAAGATGGAAGGTAAGAACCTATGCACGCATCCTGGGGAACCGGTGATGGGTCTACTCTCAATAGTCAGACTTAGGTCATATAGCATGCATAATTAAAAGTAGGAATATTAAAGGTAGGAACTTGATTTTTTTTATCATTTCATTTAAGTGGTGATGTAAGCACCACCCATTTCACTAACCAATTGACAGGAATATTTGAAGGAGGAGCCTCAAAGTAGCACATGAAGAAAATATTCTATTTTGGGTAGAAATGACACACACTACTACTTTTGATTTTCCTATCATAGATCTAGGAGTGACACAAATTCACATCATTCCCTCATCTGCTCTACCAAAATTTCATGGTTCGGAAAATGAATACCATATATATTTTTATTTGAGTTTTAAGTACTTTGTAGAGGATATGATTATTGTACTAATAATAAAATTTTGAAAGTGTTTCCTCTTACTCTAAAGGAGCAACTCTCCGATGGCTCATGAGCCTTGGAGGGGACTGCATTCAAACATGGGAGGACATGAAGAATGTATTCTTGAATAAGTACTAAGACTATTGTGAGGCCACTGAAGATATTTTTAGTATGATACAAGGGGAAGATAAAATCTTGGAGGACTATGTAGATCGATTTCAATACAACCTTCAAAAATTAAAGCATAAACATTTAGAACTTTTAGAATCAAAGATGAACTTTTAGAACTCTTAAATATGATAGGAAAAGGTGATATTTTTTAGCTATCATATGATGATGTTTGTGATTTATGCTTAAGTTATTCAAGAAGAATTTCCAAGGCTGGTAAAAATTCTAGAGAATTTTCTTCTTTGCTTTCCAAATCTGCTGCAAGAGCTAGAGATATAAGAGCTAAAATCAGTGATTTATTTGAACATTTTAAAATTGATTTTATTAGCTCTCTAAATTCAAAATTTCATGCTTTCTAGGTTTAGAGAAATTAGACAGAATTTGAAGAAGTGTTTTTTTCCTCATTTCCAAAAGGAGCATCCCATGGATAATTTATCTTTCTTACTTGGGATGAAACAATGTATCTAAGAGACGAAGAAGTTGCAAGAATTTCACAACCATGGAAACCATGGCCATATGTATGTTTCAAAACACTTCATTTCCACTTTCTTACTTGCATAATCCATTATGGAATACCCATGTGTTTGGGAAGCCATGTAAATCTGAATATAACCCCCACCAATCTTGTCCACAAGTTTGGCATGGTTCATCTTATGATTACATGACTACTCTCCATCATATTTTAGCACAAACACATCATCCATATTCTTTACCATCTTTTCAACAACAACTTGCTTGTCTATCAAAATCATCCACACAACCCAATCAACTACATCATCAAAATCCTTCATGCAATACAAAGTTTCCTGCTCAATCCATTCCACATACTCACAATAATAAACCAGTACAACATGCTTAGAGTGTTGAACTGCAAAATTTACCTACCCTTCCTACCCATTCTATCTCACATGCACCATTACAGAAAAATTATATTGAGATTGGGAAGGCTTCAAATCCAAAAATTGCAGAATTCATGGAAGAAATTCATGATATGAAAACCATGGGAAATCAATAAAGTCAAGGATACATTGAAGATTGGTTTCACTCCATCATTTGTTTGCAGCATTACTCCATACTTCAGCAATTTTTGGCACCATCTTTTCAAGGCAACTAGGTCTCTCATACCCTGGTATTTATTAATGTGTATTTTTCTATTTTGGGTATGTATATACTTGAGGCCTTGTTTCGAAAATTGTTCCATTGGAAGTACTCTTATACATAGAGATATTTCACCTTTTTCAAAGTAAAGTAGGTTAGTTTAGAAAATAAAATAAATAAGTACATAAATAAGTAAATTTCTTTATATGTAAAAAGAGGTGTGTTTGCTGCAATATGCTGTGTAAATTGATATTGGTGAGATATCTTTGGATTTATTTGTGTATGTAATCATATTATATTGAAAATCACATTTCTACAAACACTCATCACCATTGTGGGAAAAAATTTTGTTTATCATATTTTATTGTTTGCGGGCTTCAACCAATTTCTAGAAAAACAGTTGGGACAGTCATGTTTTGAGGGACCAAATGGGAATATTTTCAAAACCTGTTTATCTCTTGATTATATCTTGATGTCTAGTTTACAACCCAATTTTAATAATTCAATTTGTATCTCAAACAAAAATGTTATGACAAAAACAATGACAGGGTGTCTAGTAGGCAACTCAGGGACATAGCTGAGACAACTAGTTTTTGGAGGCCCAAATGACTAGATCTTGAAAAATTGTTTCTATGGTCTATTACCATATGAATCTAGTTTACAAGAAATTTTGAATCACTCTATTTTGATATTGTATGAGAAATTTATGACCAAAATATTGACTGCCTATTGTAAATCAGCGTTCTCAAAACTTTGTTTTTCCGGCTGTTCACTAACATATTTGACCCATCAATTCTTCTTGCCTCAAAAACCTATTTCTATTGGATATATATATCTGGGTGTGTGTGTGTGTGTGAAAATAATGTAATCTCTAATTTGAATCAATTCAATCCATCATCAAATGAAAATTTATGCTTAAAATATCAACTGTTGGTCTAAGTTGGGAAATTGAAATGACTGTTATGCAGGTTGTTATAAGTATATTTGATATATCATATCATGAAATTTTTCAAAAATATTTGTATTGGTGATATATATTTGAAGTAGATTTCACTTGGCTTTGGAATCACTCAAATTGGTTGAAAAACAAAGAATTTATGATTAGAACATTGTTGGTTAGTATGATCGACCACTGCTCTCCCGCAAAGTGACAAATAAATTCTGCTTTGTTTATCTTTTAGTGGATTTGTTTTACAGAGTAACTACTTGTTATTTTATTGATATGTCTTGTATTAGGAGAGCCTGATCACCTCTCTTATTCGATGATTTTATGTTTTATTGCAGATAGATGCTCATTTTTGCAGGTCCGAAGAGAATAAAGGAGGTCCATTGATGAAAAGGTTATTCTTGAAGACAATGTTAATGAAATAAGGGAATTTAATCCAAGAATATATTAATAAATTTAATATCATATGATGTTAAGTTTCTTTTATAAGATCTTGCTACAAATTTCCCACTAATACCTACCAACAAGAAAACGGTGTGAAGACATTTTCATTACTTGACATAGTCATAACAAGAAAAATGAAGAATTGAACATTCAATTCATTTCCACCAAATAATTTTTCCAAAAGGTCATTTTTTTCCATTTATTCACAATTGATAAATCGTTGTTCCTGGAAACATATTAATGTTCCCTTAGGAAACAACACTGCTGCAACTAAAATCATAGTTGTCGTAACTTAAGTTATTTATTTATTTATCAAGATTTTCAATAACGTGTTGTTTCCTTTTTTATTTCCCTTATGTTTTTATGTTTCGGGTGTTCAAAGTCACAACTTCTGTTCCTTCATCAAAATAAAAGGAAGTTCTTAATTTTAATGTTGAGGCTCCACATCTATCCTTTTATTGCCCAATCTTATCAAGTATATGGTTGTCTCATATCTCATATTAAAAAAACTCTTATGGTAAGTCTTGTCAGGAATGATTCACTTTGAATTCCTCATTAGTTTGTAAAGTGACTATGGTTGTTGGATGACTAATCCTTATCCATGTCACCTTGTTAGGATCACCCATTGAGTTAGTTTTTGGGAGGGATTTCAACAGTCATAATTGATACTTCATGCTTACAAGCTTAAAATGGTATGGGTAGTTTCGAGGTTGTAACATACAACAATGATATTATTAGATAAATAATCCTCAAACCATGATTGCCATTCCTTTGGGAACAATTTTTGTTCCTTACAACTCAGTCGTTCTCTCATTCAAGTATAGTTGTTGTTCCCTTTCTAATTAGAACATTTTTGTTCCTTTTTTTGGCTTGATTATTTCACTGTTGTTGTTCCTTTTCTATAAAAAAAATGAATAGTTTTTGTTCAATAGAATTAACAGATGATGTTCAGTAAAATGAAAAATTGTTGTTCAGTTAAACGAACAACTATTGTTTAGTAAAATGAACAGTTGTTTTTCAATAGAGTGAATTTTTTTTTTAGTAAAATAAATTGATGTTATTCACTTACACGAAAAACTATTTTTCAGTAAAATGAACAGTTGCGGTTTCCTCTTTTTCTTTGATTTACTTTTTCATACCATTGATGTTCAATAGAATGAACAACTGATTTTCAGTAAAATGAACAATCGTTGTTCAATTAAACAAACATCTGTTGTTTCGACATCTGCACAACTATCGTTCAATCCTAAAATGAACAATTGTCATTCCCTTTTTTGGACAGTTGGTGTTTCCTCCCAGATAGAACAATCATTGTTTCTTTTATGCTTTGATTATTTCACAGTTGTTGTTCCCTTCAAAGGAATGATCGTTGTTCCCTTAGTCACATATATTGTTCCCTTAGTCACATCTATTGTTCCCTCTATTACAATTGTTTTTACCTAAGTCACGGTTGTCCATTTTAATTTAAAACTTGGTGAATGGGAAATACTTTTAATGTTCTAGGTCCTCTTTGACTTAATAACTGGGTAGTCAATTTATCTTTTTTTATCTATAAAAATAATCCTATTTTTAAGGAATAATTATGCAAATATGATTTCACCATGTCAATTTTCAAAGTTCTTAAAATTTTCAAGTCCCTGATTTTGTAAAATATATGATGATTACCACAAAATTGTACTTAAATCCTTTTGTCACTATCTAATGGAATATTCCTCAAACAAAATATTAACAAAGAAAAATATATTTATCAATAGTCATTTGAAGGTTATTATTTTTTGAGAAGTAAGACTACCCAAATTGAAAATAGTTACTACAAAACTTTTTACGCCATCCCTAGCTCTTAAGGAGCTGATATGCCACCCCATCTATTAAGTAATATTTTGTTGATTAAACATAACCATAGTTGAATTTTAAATAAAAATATTCAACTTAAGGATAGGAGGTCTCTTCATGATCCAACCTACCATGATCATAGGTCCTAATAAAGTGACATTACCACTCCTAGTCACCAAGTCGGGGTAATGGCCTTCTGTTGTAAAACTAAAGGACAAGATGTCTCATCACGAGCCAACTTGTTCATTTTTGTTAGCTCCCATGAATGCCATTTTTATTAGCTGGTTACCAAGCTTGAACAATGATATTCAGTAGACATCTAAGTAAATTGAAATTATTTTGTAACTATGTATTTACTTCTAATATATGGGACACTGGCATCTCAATGGGTTCGAAAGGCATCCCTGTTGAGGCTATGGACACCTGCTGACAGTAGTGGCCATGTCTATGGTATAGAATTTAATTCAATACTATGATCTACTTGGTTACATTATTTTCTCAAAGCTAATTGCCGAAAAATCCTATTGTTGCATATATAAGGTTTGCCGGAACACATGGTTCATGAGGTAATATTTAATCAATTCTTAGATGATGATGGTTATGGTTTATATTTATTATTGTGTTATCAATATTCACTTTACATATCAGGGATGAAACTTTAAGGATATTTTAGATTTGACATTTTCTGTCATCTAATCTACCATTCCTTTATTTTACATGTTTCGTATATTTAACTAAATATAGTTGCTTTGCCCAATCAGTCGTCATTTATTCCTAGCTCGACAACACTACTCTTTTTTTGGGGCAGAATAAAGAGGCCTAATTATAATTGTGAATTTTAAGTAATTAGTCAGGACTTGAGAAGAAAATACTGAGATCACTAATTCTCACAATTTTTGTGCTCATAACAACAAAAAAATATGGGCATAGGGAATGCATATGTTTAAAATCATTTTTACCCTAATTTATATTCCCTTATAATCCATTATTATCCCATGACATTCACAACATGATTATACCACTTTTATATAATGAGGTAATTGAGGTGGTGAATTACTGATTGCGTCTGCTTATGAGATGGGTTATAGAAATATTGATAATAAAGAAACTAATCAGTTTGGGGGAAGGAAATCTCTCCTACACTTTATGATTACTTTTCTTCAGCTTCCATGGCTTCCACCTTCAGCATCAGCTCAACCTACATCAACTTGAACAAATTTCATTCCATACATACCATTCCACATTTTTACGGAGGTAAAATTTGAGGTAAAATAGAATAATTTTTTGATTTATTAAAAGTTTAGGATAATGTCATGAAAATCCATTGAGCATTATCCACTCATATTTTTCAAACATTATTTCCACCTCTTTACCACTTCCCATTTTTTAGAGACACAAAAGCTTTCAGTTTGGGGGAGTGTTAATGTCATTCATTTATTTATTATGACCATGCTATTAATATTCTTTATCATCCATCTCCTTATTCTTTCTAAAAACCTCCCTTATTCCATATTGTTTTACACCAAACATATATTTCAACAAAAATTGTAGCAACCACCTCAATTTTCCCTCTAGTATAGCAAGAGGGCATGCTAATTCTCCAGTTTGGGGGAGGAGTTACAATGCATGATGGATGTTTTCTCCTTTCTTCCTCATTTAATGCGTACAATTTCATTTTTATACAGTGCATAAATTGATTTGTGTATATCTTTAAAACTATGAATTGGATTCCACACTGGCACATCTTATAGGTTTTAGCGCACGGAACATAGGTTTGAATAAAAAAGTGGTATCATTAAAATACACAAACCCAGAAAATTTCAACCTAAACCAGTTTGTAAAATTGCAAAAATCATGCACTATCACCTACAACCATTTTTCTGATATCTTGAAATCTTTTCATTGGATTTCTCTGATTTTCAGAGTGGAGAAGCATTAATATAATATAAATCTTCCTGCAAAATTTCAGCAAATCTCGTTTGTAGTTTTTGCGAAAATGGTTAATGAAGTTTGTTGTTACTTGTATCATATTTTGTTGCAACTTCATATACATATTGTTGAAAGTCAATGTGCCAATTGTTACAGCGTTACTAACATTGCTAGAATTGAACAATAGTTGTTTTGAAGAAGCCTTTGGGGAAGAAGCTTTTATTTTTTTCCATCAATATCATGAGTTGGGGTGAGCATTTTGATTATTGTATTACATGGCTAATACAGAGGCATTGGGTTGCATGAGGACATGCAAAATTTTCATCTTATGGGTATGTTGGGCCACTAAGTTGTCATTTTCATTACCACTTTTTAACATCTATTTCATCCATTTATACCATTCTTTATCATAATTTATCATATAATTCCATTTTATAATTATTTATGCTCTTATGGATCAGTAATACTTGTTATCCTTTATTTTTAATAAATTGATAATTATTATGCATGATTTTTTCAAATATGGTTTATTAATCTGTTATAACATCACTCACGCTTTTAGCCTCCAAGAACTCTTCCAGATTGGAAATTCGATCTCCAACTATTCCAACTCAGAAATTCATTGTGATAAATAGTGACAGTTTTACAGTGGTAAATTCGGACAAATTAAGATGAATCTTGAAAATCCGAGACATGAGTTTTGTGTAAAACAAACCAATTCAGTTCTCCATGAAGTCGATTTCTAAAATTCAGTCTAGATTGAGAGAAATAGAAGGTTCTATGAAGATAATATTCTGATATTTGTTGTTGTGGCCGTTTTCCAAATTCTTCCAATTGCAATACAAGATTCGACTTATTCCAATTGAATCATGATGGAAAGATATTTCAGTTATGATATTTCTGATCAATTTTTTGTATACAGTCTACAATTGTAATGTTAAATCGTTTTTTAATCAATTTAGTTGTAATTTCCCTTTTTCTCTCTGTGTATTTAAATGAAAACAAATATCAAAGAGAGGGGGAATGAACAATCGTTGAATTGGAATGAACAATTGCATAATAGGAGATGAATAATTGTTAAACTTGAGACAAAGCTAAGAGCTTAATTCTGATGTAAGTATTACTCTCATATATTTTAATGAAGGAAGTTATCCATTGAGTTCTACATATGTCACTTGTAATCTAATTTGAATTATTTCTCAAGGCACAACTGAGTCTTGGGCAGTTGGGCCCACTACCTTGGATGAGGTGTTGCCTTGAACATCTAAAGTAGTATAGTTGTGTTTTTGTTTATTTGAATTTGAATTTTTGTTTTTAAAGTAAATTTCCTTCTTTAAAACTAATTTTTTGGCTTCTACATTTTCTAGATTTGTTATTTCTCTCAATTTATAGATTTCATTTAATTAGCTTCCCTAGATTAACATTTGAATTACGTTGGGTGCAATAGGTTAAATTTACAATTCAACAAGGTATGGTTTAATTTAGTATTGATTCAAGTCATGTGATTAGCATAATTATTTTCATGTCATTTACATTTTTTTTTTTAGATTTAGTATTTTTTTTCAAGTCTTACATTTTATTTCTTTTCGAATGAACTTGATAGTGTAGAACATAATCATATAGAACCAGTGTTAGCTATTGGTATTTTCTTGCATATATTTTGTCAATCACCTTGAAACATAAAGATGTTCCTTGGTTGATAATTAATGTCTAGGTTATTAGTTTTATTTATTAAGAAATTAATTTTACCCAAAAACATGTAGATCATCGCACATGTAAACACATTCTAACTCCTCCAATACCATCATGCTACCACAAATCTCCAACAATGCCAACACATACAGACATACACTATGGTCCATCAATTTGCATCATCATGAGGTTGACATAAGTGCATGACCTCTAGAGTTGACATAAATGCCAACACATACCATCAACCTGTCAATACATCGATGCCAACCAATAGGACCACCAAATCAACATCAATCACACAAGTATGACCATTACCATGACCTTGTTGACAGCAATGTCAACACAACAATGCCAACAAACTCCCCCTTTGCCATTTATGTCAACCTCATCAATATGTGAGGTTGATCTCCATACACTCTCCAAAACTGAAGTTTCACTCTATCCATCCAAATTCTCTCCAAATTCGCTCCCCCTTTAACATCAATGGAAAAGGGTCAACTACATAATAATAGGTAGCAAGAATTGAAACATAAGCACTGGAGTAATACATCTCTACATGGCTGAAATATAATGCATAAAAAATAATTTATGCAACATATATATATATATATATATATATATATATATATATATATCATTCAAAGAAGAATACCAACCAATCATCCTCTAGCAAGCAAGCAACAACATTCCATCATAAGGTAATCATAAGAATTATATGCAACATCATCATAATATGCAACTATTAACATGCATATGCATCATATACATCACTCCATATAGAAACATCATATGAGGAAGCCAATCACACAATCTCCCCCATAACTATATAGCAGCTACTACCAAAATATCCCATCACGAGGCCAAGAACCCCATTGTCATATCATTGTATGAGATATAGCATGAACACCTCCAAATGGATCATAATTCCAACAACGTATGCCTGAAATAATAAGAGAAAATAGCTCTCCCCCTGAACATGTGCCATCTCCAAGCTGTAGAGATACCAATTGTTGGGTTGAAATAACTGCTTCCGTTGCAAATAATGCTTCTTTTGGTAAATAGAAGCATCATATGGACCAAGACTCCACATGACCATGACTACAGTTACATATACAATTATAAACACATGGTTGTAGCAGCGACATAATAGACCTCATACATAACTCATATGACCATAATATGACCACAAGACCCATGGCTAAGTGACCCAAAATGTAGTAAATACAAGTACATGGCTTCATGAGCATTTTAGATGATTTTTTAATGAAATACATAGCTTCTATGATCATCTCCTATGAACCATTGAATCAAGTGCATAATACATCATTACAATTACATCATCATTATCCCATACATGTGGTTGTAATAAGACTTCATAAGACTCCCCCAAAACATGTCTTCATCAACATACTAATTACTGAACAAAATACCAATGTGAAATGATGAAATAATGTAAATACATGGTTGTAATAAACTGCATATGATAGCCTATACATGGTTGTTCTATGTCACAATTCATCCCAATACATCATGAATTCATGATCATAATATATGCATGGTTGCACATATTTTCAACCAATTGTTAGTGGAAACCAAATACATATACATGGCTGAAAAATGTGCTCATTTTCATTCATGAATACATATGTAAATCTACCACAAAATACCGAGTGAATGAGAAAATTCCAAGTAATCTAGGAAAATATCATACCATGCATATCTCCCCCTAAGCTCAAGATACCTCCAATAGGCAGATTGATATTGTGGACCTAAAAGTGCATAAGGCTCAATGAACTCATCATATGATGCTACAATGATCATCATACACTCCCCCTGAGTTTGTGCACCTCTCATGAATCTGCAATCCTCTATAAGTATGCAAGAAATAATCATGGACTACAGGAGGGGATGCTATTCACTATTTGAAGAGTTGTTGCTCCTTCTTTCTCCATGTGGTCTTGGGTTTCTTCTTTTCATATTTGATATGCTTCTTCTATTCCTTGTTTTGATTCCTTACTTGATGCATTGTTTTTGTGCTATATTGTCTTGGTTTTTGTTGACTTTAATAGATTTTCCTTGAATAATGGGGGAGAAAACAATCTCTTTCAATATGAAAAAATATATGGAAAATATAGCACTCCACATGGCCAAGAGGATCCATTATTCTTATGCTCATGCTAGATCTAAACCATGAATGAAATGTGTGTCTCCTCCAACCGTTAGGGCTTGCAATCCATTACCTTATGGAAAAATAAGTGACATGAGTTACAAAAATATTTTCATTTCATTGAGTTTAAGGTTGTTTGGCTCAACCATAAAAATAATAGCTATACCTGTTATCCATTCTCCTTGGCTACTGGAATTGCTAGAATCTCTTCTAATATGGTCTATATGATCTACTCCAACAGTTTGTTGAAATATGCCCAAACTTGTGACAATTGTAGCATTTTTCATTATGCACAAAAGGAACGAAAGGACTTTGATTCCTTTTAAATTTTACAAATATGTCACGATCATCTCTAGGAGAAAAATGTCTTCTCAATGTAGGTTCTCCTTGATATTTTTATTTTTGTTGTTGATTTCGTTGCTTGATTGGTTGCAGGTTTTTCTTCTTTTTCTGCTAACGATTCTTTTGTCAGCTTCTAATCTTTCAAATTCATCTTCCTTGTCTTTGTATTTCTTCCTCATGGCTTCCTCAACTTTTTCTACTTCTACTAATTTAACTTTCAAGCTCACAATATCTTCCTTTAGCTTAGCCTCCTTATCATCACAAATCTGCAATAATGTTTCTTAATCCTTGCATGCAGTTGTTAGTCTATAAATATTAGACCTAAGACTCCTAATAACATTCCCATCTTCATCAAAATTTGAATCCTAAAAATTATAACTCAAAAGTAAATCATCAACCATTATACCTTTGGATTCATTTTGTTGCAATACCTTTGGTTCTTGATCTTCTGATTTTTGCACATTATACTTGTGATTGAGATTCCTTGTTTTGAAGGCCATTTGTTTTCTCGAATTGTTTCCTCTTGCTCTTGCCCATTCTGAAAATAAAAAGAAAAAAAAATCATTTTTTTCCAACAAACCCCATATCTACTCTCTAGTGGTCAATTTGCAACCAATAGCCTTGCTCTGATACCAATTGTTGGAAACCTTTGACCATTATTGAGAGGGTGGAGGGGTGAATCAATAGTATGATCTATATATGTTTTTTACCAATTTAATATTAAATTACTGAAACACACATATGTTAGTAGAAATTCATTAAACATGTGAATCACATAAGCATAACTGAAAACCATAAGCAACAGTATAAACCATAAGACATGCACACAATCACATCATCACACATAAGACACAAGATTTATGGTGGAAACCCTTTCGGGAGAAAAACACCCTTATTTTTGTTGCTCTTCTCTGAATTTCTATTATTCAAGAAATTGGTCTTTTACATAGATTTCTGACTCCATCAGCATGGAGACTTGACCTCATATACATAATGAAAACTCCCATCGGCTAGGAGATTCAATACTACTAATCAACTTGGAATACTTTGTTCTCTACTGATCTATGAACTACCATACTCTGAAGGCCATTATGATCAATGATGCTCACCCAACTAACATTGGACTATCCAACCACCATTGGATGAGAAATTTTTCCTTTTGTTGAAGCTTCGCTATCTCTACTCCTCTCTCATGAAGTCATTGCTCCTCCAACACTATGCAGACCTCCTTTCATGTATTTTCAAGATGGATCCCAAGACACTATGCTCAACAAGAAATCATCTGCATACATTCTCTCAACAGCAAGATCTCATCATCAAATAGAATATACAAAAGTAAAAATTTGACCACAATAAAACTGATACAAACATATCAAACCCTCACATCAGAAAGTAATTGTTACATACTACAATTAGCAACATACAACACTAAGGCTATGCACCAAAAGTAATAGAAGATCCTATAAAACATATGTGAGAGGATCACCAAAATATAGTCCAGCATGCTTCAGTTCTGCTCCATTATATTTCATTAACACTCACTCATTGAAGCATCTATGCTCACAACTAGGTATCAAGCATAATCTTCTTCTTTGATAACCTCTCACATGCATACACTCAACATCTAACACCATAAACCATCACATAGCTCCAAGATCAAGTATATAAAACATGTAAGGCGAAATTGAGCTTGGGGCTAGGATCAAAGGTGCACAAATTGGACCAAATCAATCCATTAAGGTCACTACTAGCTGTAGAAATTTCAACCCCCACTCCGGTTATTAGTTTTCCTTATCTCTCCATGCATATAGTTTTAAATCCAAGCATGATATAAATACTAAAATCTGGAAATGACATAAATTTCTGAAAACACAAATTTGGAGATTTCACAACCACTGGAAAATGAAAAAATAAAACACAGTAAAATATGACAGCCACACACATAAAATAACACAGTGATTTTCGGTTAATGTGACCCTAGAAAAACCCCCTACAACTCTCGGGGAAAACCAATTTGAGAGCTCTTCTTTATTTCTGAACATGCTTTTACAGAGAAACTGAAATACACAGTAAAAATTCCAACAACCACAAATATAGACTTATCTCGTTTTCTGTGCTTGAACTCTGCCTCGGAAAATGTGCCAATCAGAAAACAATCAAAACATAAAATTTACAACAATAGATACCAGCATTAAATGTTGTACAGTCTCCTCGAAAATTGTGCCCAAAATTTTGGTATTGTTGTACAGACTGTACGAAATTTACATCAGTCCTTTTAGCCTCAAAATCCATGCCCAACTCAACCTCGGAATACATGTTGCCATCTATTGTTATTTCCCCTCGAAAATTGTGTTGTATGGTCCTCGAAATTCATGCCCATTGTTGATGTACAGAATATGCCTTGAAAAGCGTGCCAATAAATGATGTACGAATTTTTTGCCTCGAAAAGCGTGGAACATTCAGCTATACGTATTTGATGTAATGTCTCCTTACTACCCTCCTTCAACTTCTCCCTGCTCAAAAATTTTCTCCTTGCTCTCTCTTCTCTTCTCTCAGTAGCTCATGAAAGACTGAATTGATCTTTTCCTCTTCTCCTCTCCTTTTACCCTAAATGACCTTTTGGGTTACCCTCAAATCTAATGGTTGAGATTCTTTTAGATCTAGGGAGGAGAATAAATTTGCATTTAATTCTCATTTTCTATTTTTTAACTCACCCACTTAAATAAAGACCCTGTTAGCCTTTTATTTCCATGGTCACTTTTTCACTTTCTAATTTTTATTTAACTTTAATAAAGTCACTTTAAAATTAGAATGTAAATTTACCACTTATAAATTCACTTTAAAATTAGATTTACTTTACCACTTATAAAGTCACTTTAGGAGAAAAGTAGAAATAAATTTGGACACTTTTCCCTAGGCCAAAGATCAAAGCCTTAGGGAACCACTTGTCCTCTGGTACCCAAATTTTAACACTCCTTCTTACCAAGGAAAGTGTTCCTCACCACTCCCATCTTGTCTATGAAGTAGACATGCTTTCCCTGTGGTAAGGCTTTGGTGAAAATGTCTGCTGCCTGCTCATATGTGGAAATATACTCAAGCTTGACAGCTCCCTTTTGGACATAGTCTCTAATGAAGTGATATTTGATCCCGATATGCTTTGACCTGTTATGAAAAAATGGATTATCCGTGAGTTTTATGAAACTCTGATTATCACAGTAAATCACTAAAGGTCTCAATGCTTGACCAAATAGACCAAACAACATCCTAAGAAGCCATATGGCCTCACAACTAGCCAAACTAGCAGCCATATACTCTGCCTCAATTGAGCTCAATGAAACTGAGTGTTTTTTTCTGGCTGAACCATGACACAATTGTCAAACCCAACCCAAAACAACACCTTGAAGTACACTTCCTATCAAAAGCACAACCTGCCCAATCTAAACCAATGTACCCTACTAGTCTCACTCAATCTCCTTGTTTTTAGTCCAAACCAAAATCCATTGTCCTGTTCAAGTAACGAAGAATGTGTTTTGCAACCACCCAATGCACTCTCTTGGGCTCACATGTAAACTGACTCATCGTGTTCACTGCAAAACATATATCTGGTCGAATGTTGACCAAATACATCAATGAACCAATCAGCTATCTGTATAAATTAGGATCCACCAACTCGGAATCTGAAGTATGAAGCTTCTTTCAGTTAGTGCTCATCGGTGTAGACATTGGTTTGCAATCCTTCATGTGAAATATGCTAATAATATCCAGAATGTACTTCCCCTATCCCAGGAAGAAATGCCCCTCCTCCTGCCACACCTCCAATCCTAGAAAATAATGCATCAAGCTGATATCCTTCATCTCAAACTCTGAAGCAATATCTCTCTTTCAACCCTCAATGATTCTCTCTGCACCACTGATGACCAATTCATCAACATACAACACCAAAATAAGAGGCTCCTCACCCACCACAATGAAGTATAGGTTCGGATTAGCCTCACTCTTTGTGAAACCCAACTACTGCAAGTATGTATCAATCCTCAAGTGTCAATCTCTAGGAGCTTGCTTCAGGTCATAGAGTGCCTTTTGCAATATGCATACATGGGACTCCTTCCCATGCACCTCAAAGCCCTGTGGTTGCTCAATATAAACCTCCTCCTGAATGAAGCCATTGAGAAATGTGGTCTTCACATCCATCTGGTGGATCTTCCAACCCATCTATGCTGCAGTCGATAAAATGGAGTGAATAGATGTATATCGAGCCACGAGAGCGAAGGTCTCCTCATAGTCAACTCCATCTACCTGTGATAACCCTCTCACCACAAACTGAGCCTTGAACTTCTCTATGTTGCCATATACAACATGCTTTATCTTATAAATCCATTTGGAAGTAACAATTGATTTACCTTCAGGCCTCGACACTACCTCCCAAACATCGTTCTTCATAATAGAAGAATACTCCTCCATCATGGCCTCTCTCTAGACCTACTGGCTGGCTGGCTCCTTATAAATAGAAGGCTCGAAGTCAACAATGCTTGTTACCAATGCCATGTAACTACAAAACCGCTAAGGTGGTTTACTCTCTCTAACCTATCTCTTTGGTCTAGCAATTGATGTGGCCTCGCGCAAGGTGTCTTGAAGCCACTTGGGATTCCTTTTCCCTGACCATATTTCTCCCACTAGAGTGAAATAATCCTCATCATAATCAAAAGCATAAACTCCTAAAGACCTGTCAAGTGACCTCATGCCTGAACCTATGCTTGTAGAAGCTAAAGTACCGTGTGAACTGTCCATCAGTTGACTATCATGTGGACTTCTCTGCATGTTGCCTGAAGAACCACCCACCTAACTCTGAGAGCCATTGCTCACTGATGGAACTGGCACTGTAATCGATGTACCTCCTGATCCCTGACCACTGGATCCCTGTGACTGACTCAGCTACTCCTGAGGGTCTGGTGACTCCAGATACTCTAACTCCTGTGACCTCTTGAAAGCTCTCTCCTCCTTGAACTTCACATCCCACCTGAAAACAACTTTCCTCTTCGCAGGAATATAAATCCGATAATATTTTGAGGTCTCTCTATAACCCACAAATATTCCCTTGTATGCAGTGGGCTCTAGCTTGGTCCTCTTCTCCTTGGGGACATAGGAATATGTAATGCACCCAAAGATATGAAATTGACCAACATCACACTTCTTCCCAGAAAAAGCCTCCTCTGGAGTCACATTCCCAAGGCACGATGTGGACTCTTTTTCTGCAAGTACACAGTAGTGTTGCAAGCATTTGCCCACAAAATAAAGGTAACCCGTGATCATGAAGCATAGCTTTGGCGGCCCCTACGATGGACCTTTTCTTCCTCTTCGCAACCCTATTCTACTGGGGATTGTAAGGAACTATGAACTCCCCCCTAATGCTTGCCTCAACAAAAAAAGCAACAAACTCACCAAGGGTATACTCCCCTCCATTATCAACCTAAGGACCTTGATCTTCCGACGTGTCTAGGTTTCCACAAGAGCTTTGAACTCTTGAAACCACTTGAATACCTCACTCTCGGTCTTCAAGAAATAAATCTTGTTCTTCCTCGAGTGGTCATTAATGAGTAAAACATAATACTCATAGCCGCTCAAGGATACATGGGACATCCAACCACTCACATTAGTATGAATCAATTCAAGGATCCTTGTTGATCTGATTTCACTATTGGGAAAAGGGGATTTGGAAAAATTTCCCATAGCACATCCTCTGCACACATCAAGGTGATTAGAACTGAATTCTGGCACACCAGTGGTGATCTCCCACAATGTCCTCAAGGCCCCATGATGCATGTGCACCATCTTGCGGTGCCAAATCTCACACAACTTTGAACTGCTTGATTTGTTGTCGATACTGCTACTCAATGCCATCAAGGGCTGGAATGAGAACTTGTACACCTTATCATGGTGCACACCAATCACTCTAGCTAAATCAACTAGACATTCCCTAGGATATATAAGCACCTGCCTTCTCTTGAACAACACCTCATACCCTCTATCCTCAAGTGTTGAGATGGTTATCAAGTTCTTCTTCATTCCAGCCACATATAGAACATCTGACACTTTCAACGGAAGTTTGGGTTCCCTATAAAATTTCAATGTCCCCACACTGATTTCTCTAACAATGTTGTCATCACCAAGTACTACCTCAATATTAGTGTCACTCTCTGAAAGCTCTGAGAAGTACTCCCCCACTCATGTCATATGACAAGAAGCGCCACTGTAAACATACCAAATACCAGAAGATGCTCTACTAGAAGAGGGGAGTGCACACTACCTCTAAACCTGTATGGCAGGTGATCCTTCACTAGTGGCCTAACGAGCTATGAACCCAAACTCTCGATCAAAGCTCTCTGAGAAGCCCTCTATCTCTACAAAATTTGTCATGGTTTTATCTTTCCCCTTCTTGTTCTTCTTCTCCAAACACACAACAGCTTAGTGCCCCAACTTCTAGAAATTCCAACACTTGACTTTGGAATAGTCCTTCTCTTTGTTTTGTTTCTTACCTTCACCTTTGCCTTTTCCTCCACTGGTGGAAGATTTATTCTTTTATTTACCCTTCTTTCCTCTTGCTAACAATGCCACATTGTCATCCACCTCCACCTATTTGGCTGCCCCAAGACGGTTATTTCTCATCTCATTATGAATGTAATCATCCCACAACCTCTCCCATCGAAGAAGGTTCTCTTGTGCAACAATGCTATCCACAAAACTCTCCCAAGTCATGGGAAGACCATTCAAAGCAATCCTCACCAACTCAGTAGGTGAAATGGTATCTCCTACGGCTGCCAACTCATCTCTCACTAAAGTGATATTTGTGAGGTATGTTGTAGCACTATCAGTCTTAGTCATTTTAATGGCCTTCAGTTTCTCCCTTAGGACCATTTTTTTGTTTTCATTTGAGCTCTGGTAGAGATTGGTGAAGGTTTTCCACATCTCATGTGCATAATTATTTCCTCTCACATGAGGAATGACATTATCTTTAACTCCATCCAGATTCGGTCTTTTTTCCTTAGCATTCTTTTTGTAAAACTCTACCAACTGTACAGGGTCAACATGTACTGCTACTGGGTGTTGTGTGGTATGTACCATAATTCCCCAAAATTTTGCTTCCTAAAATATTCTCTTATTCTCTCCCTCCATGCACTGTAGTTGCTCTTCCCATCCAACCTATCTTCAACCCTCAAACCCAAAGACATGCTTGTTGTCCTAACAAATTGAAATTTTCAAATCTGTGGTAAGGGTTCAGTTTTTTGTGTAAAAATCAGCTTGCTGTGATTTTCACTTTGCTATCCCAAACTACACTTTTCAACCAACCAAGCTCTGATACCATGTAGAAATTTTAACCCCCACTCCCGTTATCAGTTTTCCTTATCTCTTCATGCATATAGTTTTAAATCCAAGCATGATATAAATACTAAAATCTGGAAATGACAGAAATTTATGAAAACACAAATTTGAAGATTTCACAACTGTTGGAAAATGCAGAAATAAAACACAGTAAAATATGACAACCACACATAGAAAATAACACAGTGATTTTTGGTCAATGTGACCTTGGAAAAACCCCCTAGAACTCTTCGGGAAAACCAGTTTGAGAGCTCCTCTTTATTTCTGAAAAATGATTTTACAGAGAAACTGAAATACATAGTAAAAATTCCAACAGCCACAAATACAAACTTATCTCGATTTCTGTGCTTGAACTCTGCCTCAGAAAATGTGCCAATCAGCAAATTGTCAAAACATAAATTTTACAACAATAAATAACAGCATTAAATGTTGTACGGTCTCCTCAAAATCCATGCCCAGAAGTTCCGTACTGTTGTTCGAACTGTACGGTATTTACAACATTCCTTTCAACCTTGAAATTCATGCCCAACTTAGCCTTGTAATGTGTGCTTCCAGCTGTTGTTCTTTACCCTCGAAAACTATGTTGTATGGTCTTCAAAATTCATGCCCATTGTTTTTGTACTGAATATGCCTTAAAAAGCATGCCAATAAATGTTGTAAAAATTTTCCGCCTTGAAAAGCGTGCAACCTTCAGCTGTACGAATTTGCTGCAATGTCTCCTTTTTTCCCTCCTTCAAATTCTCCCTGCTCATAAATTTTCTCCTTGCTCTCTCTTCTCTTCTCTCAATAGCTCATGAAATACTGAATTGATCTTTTCCTCTTCTCCTCTCCTTTTAACCTAAATGACCTTTTGGGTAACCCTAAGATCTATTGGCTAAGATTCATTTAGATCTAGGGATGAGAATAAATGTGCAATTAATTCTCACTTTCTATTTTTTAACTCACCCACTTAGCCTTTTATTTCCATAGCCACTTTTAAACTTTCTAATTTTTCATTGACTTTAATAAAGTCACTTTAAAATTAGAGTCTAAATTTACCACTTATAAATTCACTTTAAAATTAGATTGACTTTAGCACTTATAAAGTTACTTTAGGAGAAAAGTACACATAAATTTGGACACTTTTCCCTAGGCCAAAGATCAAATACTTAGGGAAGCACTTGTCCTCTGGTACCAAAATTTTAACACTAGTGCACTAAATGCATTCACATCATGAGAGGACCTTTTCAAACCATTTGTGACTTTTTTCACTAATTATGAAAGCCTCTAGGAATTTCCAAGATAATTTCCTTCCGAACAATGTGAGCAGTACAAAGGAAATCTTGTGAAAACCCTCAGTCGCTCCCTTAACACTACCTAAACTCAACTAGCCTATAACCATTCCCTTAAGCCTGTCTCCATGTGACTATAGCCTTTTAGTCTCTCACGTAGGCTTTATGCATGCAACTATGGCTAAAACTGAGGGAAACCATCAACCCTTCAGCTCAAAACCTTTTCCATATGTTCCATCCTCTTCTCCAGCATATGTACTATCCCTGTGACTCTGACATTTCCTCTAACACATATGCAAGTAGATCAAACATGCCTCCCATGTTTCACTACCAAGTTGACCTAGAAGGGCCAATAAACAAGGTTGGAAAGTGTGCCAACAACTCTTCCACTCTCCATCAAATCTCTAAACAAGATGCAACACATATGAACATAATTGCAAACCTTTGTAGCACCTTTGCAACATCAACATCATCATCATGAATCCATCACACTGCAAAAATCCATCTTCATGAAGCATAAACATGAATACCTAAATGAAGTCCTAGTTGACAACTCAAATAGTATGCCAAGAACCATCATTACAAGTATATTTTCATCACGTATCTATATTAGCCTCCTCTACCTATAGTATCGTCAACGCATCATGACATGTAGATCAATGCACATGCAAACACATGCCAACTCCTCCAAGACCAGCATGCTACCACCAAGCTCCATTAATGCCAACAAATACCGACATATACCATGGTCCATCAATATGCATCATAATGAGGTTGACATAAGTGCATGACCTCTATTGTTGGCATCAATTCCAACACATACCATTAACCTATCATTACATCAATTCCAACCAATAGTACCATCAAGTCAACATCCACCACACAAGTATGACCATGACGGCCATGACCTTATTGATATCAATTCCAGACAACAATGCTAAAATCTCTATACTTCATTTGATGAACTCTTAGGGTTATGTACAAAAAATGAATCCAAGCTCATTTCCAAAGGGAGAATCCAGAGACAAGATTAATAATGAGATCCTACAGCCTCTGTAACAAATTTCAGGAAAGGAAAAGAAAAGAGGGAGAATATTATGATGATATATTTGCACCAGTTTCCTAATACACTACTATCTATTCCATCATTACTCTTGTTGTCGATCAGGGTTGAAGTCGTCATCAAATAGATGTGAATAATGTCTTTCTTCATGGCCTGCCTAAGGAAGAAGTGTGCCTGGAACAACCGAAGGGATTTAAGGTACATAACATGGAAACCCATGTTTGAAAATTTAATAAATCCCTTTATGGTTTAAAGAAAGCCCCCAAATCTTGGTATGCTCAGATTGATGGATACCTAATGAATTTTGGATTCACTAGAAGTAGTGTCGATATGAACCTCTACTTCAAGGTTTTCCAAGGCATGCCTTTGATTTTGGTTTTACATGTTGATGACTTATTCTTAGTAGGAGGAGAGTCTTTGATCATCTAGTTTAAGGGGGGGCTTTCCTATGATTTTAAGATGAAAGATCTCAATTTTATGCACTATTTCCTCAGCTTATATATGTGGTAGAGATTTGGTGAGATCTTCCTTAGCCAGGAAAATATGTTGTGAAACTTTTAGAGATATTTGGGATGGTGGAATGAAAAATAGTGGCCACATTGATGGATGCTAACTTCAAGAGCTATGTGGGTTATTTGTGGGACCAGATCTAGTAGATCCATCTTTGTACTAGCAGTTGATTGGGAACCTGATGTTTCTGGTAAACACGAGACCAAACATAAGTTTTTTTTTCAACACACTAAGTTAATTTATTGTGGAGCCCTTGCATGCTCATTTGGTGGTCGTAAAACATGTGTTGATATATCTACATGGGATGATCAACTATGGACTTAGATACACCTTCAACGATGAGTTGAGATGACATGGTTATACATATGTAGATTAGGTTGGGAGCATTATTAATAAGAAGAGAACTTCGGATTGTTGTTATTTTAGTTTGGGGTCTGCCATGTTTTCCTGGATGAGCAGGAAACAAAAATTTGTTGCTCTCAGTACATCGGAGGTAAAGTAAATTGTAAATAGTATGGCTATCTATGAGGAAGTATGGTTACAAAATATCTTTGAAGAGCTATTTGAGTATTTCCTCGATACAACCATGATATACTGTGATGACCAAAGCGAGACCATACTTTCAAAGGACCCAGTATTCCATGATAGGTTCAAGCATATGGAGATCAGGTGCCATTTCATCAAAGACATGGTATTGAGAGGAGCAGTGAGGTTTCAATACCTGGACTAATGAGTGGGTAGAAAACATTCTCACCAAGTTGTTGTTGAAAGAAAATTTCCTATTCCTCAAAGAGAAACTTGGATTGCAGGAGAATTTGTCCCTCCCCGAGATGGAACATTATTGATCGAGAACACCGAGATATGTTTAGGCTTTTAGTCTTTACGAATAGCCATGGACTTGGTGAGGAGAGAAGAGCAAGAGAGCTCTTGGGTGAGGGTACTCCTTAAATCCATGGACTTGGTTGAGTACATACCCTAGTTTCCATCCTACCCACAAGTCGCCCTTATTAAGGAGTTGTGGAATCGGTAAAGCTTGTTGGGATTACCTCCCATATTGGCCACATGGGAGAGGAGACTTAGATGTGTGTGATATTTACCAAGGGAGGATGTTATTTCCATGGACTTAGTTGTAGTAAATTGATCTCCCCTAAATATTAGATGTAAGTGTTCTACCACTTGATTACTGGGGATCAAATTAGAGAGGGAAAAATAGTGGAAATAGGGTGTGTGTTATTTACCAAGGTTATTTATGAATTCCATGGACTTGGTTATGGTAAATAGATCTCCCCTATTATCATGTGGATACTTCTTCTTATTTTATGATCACATAATAATTTTTTTAGTTGAGACAGGATGAGATGAGGTGATCCTCTTCTATGTTGAGACGTGTACATCTGGGACGAGACTTACAGTGCAGTTGGAAATTCCTTCCTATCTGAGAGGGAGTGTTAAATTTGGAAAACATGATGAAATTCCCTAAGGAGATTCCCAACAACCCCAAGAAGGAATATTTCTTCATCAAAGAAATCTTCAAAATGTTCAAAGGAAATTTACAAAGTTGAGTTTGACATTTCAACCCAGTGAAGGTGACAAGTCCACCCCACATGTGTGAAATTAGCCCTCCTCAACCTATGAAATTGCAGGAGTAACTTCAAACATGCGAAGGAGAAGAAGGTTTTTTAATCTGGCTTAGTTGACTTTCTGCTTTGGGAGAGTGTTTCCTCTGTTTAACTTGGGATTATATTGACTTGGCTTGACCAAATTCTTTTATGTTTTTGGAGGTTGCATTGACTGAGATATTGACTAATATTTTCTAGGCATGCTGACTAAGTTTGACCATAGGGTTTACTAGGGTTTGACCATAGATCTATTTAGATATTTTCTCTCTCCTTTAACCAAGGTATTGCCACTATTTTGAATGGGTTTGATTAAGGAAGGAAGGTTGCATTCATTGTTGAGTTGACTAAATTATTTTGAGTTTTTTTTATCATTGACTTTGATTAGTTAGGGCTGGACATTGACAATTGTTAACTGTACTTTCATAAGGCCAAAAATTGTAGATTGGTACTTTGACCAGATTTGACTTTATCTCTCAATATTGATTGTTTTTTGGATTGGTGATTTGGAAAGTCAAGGCATTTACTTTAACTTGTTGATGGATACAATTTGTACTATGTATCTCATGTTGAACATTGATTAACTACTGAAATAAGAATGTAATCAAAGGGTTTCCCCCTTGTGGGGTTTTTTCCTCATCTTTAACCAAATATTTGTCTCATTGTGCTTGGCTATCTTCTATTGAGCATATATTTTTTATGTTCTATCTATAATTTCTTTGCAATTGTTGGGTTGATTGAAATTGGAAGAAATTATTTAAAGTGATTATAACAACATAGAACATTGTGTAAAATTAACATAGTCAAAACAGTGGCAATATCTTAGTCAAAGGAGAGATAAAATCTTTGAACAGATTGGTCAAACCCCAGTCAACCTTGTGGTGAACCTCCATCAACATGCCTTGAAAATATCGGTTAATAACTCAGTCAATGCAGCCTCCCAAAACATAAAATAATTTGGTCAAACCAAATCAAGATAAGCCCAAGTCAAGCAAAGTCAACAACAGTCAACGCTCTCACAAAAAAAAATCTTGGCTAGATCAGAAAACCTTCTTCTCCTTCACATGTATGAAGTTAGTCCTACAATTTCAGAGATGTATGAACCATTTGATCTCATTTGTGATGTGTGATTGATGGTCTCCTAGTGAGGTTACCGAATGCCTACAATGGCTACAACAACAACTTCGGAAATAGAAGGAGAGGAAGAGATCTGGCTACTCATGCAAGTGGTGAAGAGCCCCACCTCCCTAAAAACAGGACCAAAAATACAAGGTATGCTAATAGTTTTTATGATTCATAATATGAATATGTTCTTGATGTTTCTCTTTCTAGCTCTTCTACGCATAGCATTGATAGTTGGTTGGTGGATAATGGGACACCTATATATTTTACTGAGTATCATAAATTCCTCTCAAATATAGTTGATAGGGAGGCCAATTTGAAAATTTTACTTGGGGATAACTCTTATCATGATTTCAAAGGGTCTATCTCTACTAATTTTAATTTTAATTATGGTCAAACCATTCATCTACATAATGTGTTATATGTGCCAAGCCTGAAGAATAATCTTGTCTCCATTTCTGCCATGGAAGACAAGGGATTTATATTTGCATTTATCAATGGAAATTTCTTACTTAGCCAACGAGATCTAACATGCGGTCATCCTTCACTCTTGGTGTTCGAGATGAAGGCCTTAACAGAGTTTTTGGACGACCAATTCAAGAATTTTTCCATGATACTAGTAATCAATGTGAAATTTGGAACCAGAGATTCAATCACCTTCATTATAAAGCTTTTCCTATTATGAGCAAGATGGTTATATGGATACCTAGGATGCAGGTTGATCATGGAATATGTCAAGGATGTTCCAATGGGAATAATATCAAGG
Organism: Pinus albicaulis; assembly: GCA_034641835.2. Taxonomy (NCBI): domain Eukaryota; kingdom Viridiplantae; phylum Streptophyta; class Pinopsida; order Pinales; family Pinaceae; genus Pinus; species Pinus albicaulis. The sequence goes on from CM076577.1 coordinate 708,586,085, forward strand.
GGAATTCCCTTATATCAGCAATATATCTAAGGAGATTCTTCATCTCATTCATTCTGATCTTTGTGGGTGCATGTCAGTGAAATCTCTTGAAGGATATCTATATTATATGATAATTATTGGACTACTTTCGTAAAACTTGGATCTTCTAGTTAAAGACCAAGGATTAGGTTTTCAATCTGTTAAATGTCTTTAAGGCTCTCATGGAAAATCAAACAAGGAAGAATATCAAGATTTTGAGGACAAATAATGGAGGAGAATATACCTCAAGTGAGTTCAAGGACTTCTTTATAGAATCAAGTATTAAGAGGGAGTCATTGTTCCATACAAGCCTCAACAAAATGGAGTTGCTGAGAGGAAAAATAGGCCATTAGGGAAATTTTGAGGTCTAAAAAGGGCCTCCTAAGAAAAATGTACAACCAAAATAAACCTGTAACCAATAGGATTCAATATTATGATGTCAACCATGGGGGATGATTCACCATTTTGGGACTAAAAAAGTAAAAATATTGAAAAATAATAAAACTACTTTTTGAACTCATATTTTCAACTTATCTCCCTAAGGTTTTACTCAAATTTTGAGCAGGAATACTCCTTCGATGTAAAATTTAATTCCTCATTCAAGGAGTAAACATGTTTCATACTTTCGATGAACCCTGCTACATGAAAAATGAGAAATACATGAAAAAACATGATTAAAATCACAATTTTCATGTATTTGTCATTTTTCATGTAGAGGGGTCCATTGAAAGTATGAAACATGGGTACTCCTTGGATATGGAATAAAAATTTTCATCCAACGAGTGTTTCCGCTCGAAATTTGAGTAAACCCATAGGGAGATAAGTTGAAAATACGATTTGAAAAAAATAGTTTTTTCTTTTTTCCTTCTGAAATTTGATAATGTAATCTAATATTATTTTATTATTTCCTATTATTTTATAATTTCCTTAGGAACCCCATTTTAGACCTCAAAATTTCCCTAATGAAAAAAGAAGCCAAATCCATAATTCATTATCACAATCTTCCAATGTTTCTGTGGGGAGAAGCTATAAACAATGTTCTATATGCCCAAAATAGAAGTCATCATCATGAGTTGGGAAATAAGACTCCTAAATAAGTTTTTACAAGTGTGAAACTGGAAGTTGGAAATCTGAGAATATTTGGCTACCCTATCTCCTTTCATGTACCAAAGGAGAAGAGGTTAAAGCTTGAGGCTTCAAGAAAGAAAGGTATGTTTGTTTTTTATTGTGAAAAAATTAAAGCTTATAGGGTATATGTGTGAGGTAAAAGGAATATTGAGTTTAGTTCGGATGTGACATTTGATGAGTATGTTGCCCTTGGGAAAGCAAGGGACTCTCCTATCCTTGCAACTATGGGAGATGGAATGATTTTATGGATGTAGATGTTGAACCATCCACACCCGAGCCTGACCTTACAGATGAACCTATGGCACCCATGGATCCTTTAGGCACCCATGGATCCTTTAGATCCTCCTCCCTATGATCCTCTCACTAGGAAGACACCTTTGTGGCTTCATGAAACATTACAAGATGCAGAGAGACACATGGCTCGAGAGGAACCTTCAGAGAGAGGAAGAAATCTTGTTGATACCGGGGATATGCAACATTGATGAGTGACATCATATAGTTTGAACCTTGCAGCTATGAAGAAGTCGTGAAGGAATAAGTTTGGAAATATTCCACGACCAAGGAATATGATTCCATCATGAAGATGTATGGAAGGTGATTCTAAGTGTAACAACGTTGGTATAACTTCCATGTAAAAAATATAAGACCAAGGTCATGAGACATGTATTCCAAGATGAATGTTCGGAAAAACATCGTAGTGGGTGTCAATTTAGGTTTATCATGGATAAGTAAATTAGAAAAGGCATTAGAAAAGTCTTTAAAAAGGAAAAGATGTATTAATTGACATTTTATTTATGAAAATAATGGAAAATAGGAGCAAAGAGATATGAAAGGTCACTGATTTTTATGAGAAAGGAATTAAAGGAAAATTAATGGAAAATGAAGAAATTAGAGGCCTCAATGATAAAAATTATTTTGAGAATCAGTTCATGAATTTTGGTATTTCAGTATCTGGCTCTCTGATTCATTCTGTCATTCTCTGATACTCTTTCACACTTAGAGCATTCTTGGAGCATGCTTGGAGCACTCTACTATTCACCTAGAATTGGAGAAAGAAGAAAAAGGAAAGCACAAAAGTATAAGGGAATATTTGGATCAACGCTTACAACTATATTGTTCTGTAGGTATCAAGTTGCATGTATGGTTTCCTTGCTAGTTTTTACATGCATGGCATATCCATGTGGTTTTTTGGTTATGATCTGTCACTGGCATTGATGATTTCCTGGATAAATAGTGGTTTTTCCTAGCCTTGTCATTTCCTCGATAGACATGGTTTTGTGGGTTTTACCTTTTGTTTTCTAATTGATGCTCATGTTCCTTATGTTCATGAGTTGAGTTATTATTTCCTTGAAGCATTGGTTGGACAAATTCTCTAGAAGCCCTGTAACAACTTGGGTTGAGTTACTATTCCTTGAAGCCTTGGTTGGATAAACTCTCTAAAACCCTTGGTGGGCTGAGTTACTAGCCATAGAAGCCATGGTTGGACAAACACGATGGAGCCTCGAAGCAGTTGTGGGCTGAGTTACTAGTCCTGGAAGCCATGTGGGAACAAATGCTTTGGAGCCCTTGAAAGCTTGGATAGAGACCGATCTGGTGATTTAGTGATTTCTGACGATGAGGTGGAATCATTGGTTGATGGTTGAGGTGGTTTGGCCTCTGGAAGCCCTGTTTTCATTTTATTTTTTTATTCCTTGATATCCCACATTCATTCTTGGAATATGGCACGAGGTTGGTTGGTTGAAACTAAGATTTGGTTCAGTCCAGTCTATGGTCGGGTTGTACATGGAAGTCCCTAACTTTGTTGCCATTTTCATATGTTAATAATTGGTATTTTCAATTACGATTGGTGTATATATGTATTGATTATAATGGTGATATTATGGTTGAGTTTCTGTAGTTTATATTTTGGTTATTTGTTGGTTATATGAAGTATATTGTCTATGGCTCTTGACATGGTTTGATTGGTAAATTAATGGTTATTGAATTCATGACCTAATAGATGTTGTTGCATCTATTATGAGAAGGCATTAGACCTTCTTGGTGATTCTTAGATAAGTTTTAGATCTCTATGCTCAAATATGTAATTATGACCTCTGGATTACATGTCTGTGATGTGGTTGACGAAATGTTTTTCATGGTTAGGCTTGGTTATTCCATGTCCTTGATCATGTTTTGTGTTCAAATATTTTTTTTTTGTATCATCTATTGTTTTAGAAATTCTCATCAAGTTCCGGGAAGTGGTCAAGATCCTAGCCTTGAAAATGTGGCACAAATATCGCGGTCTTAGACCCAAAACTAACTAATAATGATTGCAGTCGCACCCTTGTGGTGATTATGCATGTGACTGGAGGCCTATAGTTGCATGGATGTAGGATTGTGCATGCAAATGGGAGTCCATATCAGTGAAAATGCAAGTTAAGTTATGGTTTGGAAACCTAGAAGAGTGTTTTATCCCTTGGGGATCTTGTAGCACCTGAGGGAGGTTAGTAATTTTTTTTTGTTGATTCCACTTCCTTAAGGTGTTCTATAAGGTTGAATCATATCATAGTAACTCTTCATCGCATATTTACCCCAGTGGGCCATTTGGGTAAGAATGGTAGGAGGGTAGTTACATGGTGGTATCAGAGCCAAGTTCCATTATGTTTCGGTGATGTCTAGTTTTTGTTCTCTTTAGTGTTGAGAATTTGTAGGGCTAGTGATTAACTCAAATTCTCTTCTTGATAATTACTTGTGAGATTGCTTATGTATACTTATTTCACTTAGTTAATCTTTCATCAAGTCAATTATCAAAGTGCTTAGTCAAATGTAGAGACAGAATAATTTTTACTTGTAACTAAACATCTTGAAATGTAGTTAGGAAGGTAAATCTCTGATTTACCTTCCTCACTTTCTATCACTGCCTTGACTTGACAAATTATTTCCTCGGATACTTTAAACTTAGAGATTTCCTTACTATATCTTTTCAGCACCTTCCGCAATTTGTAGCCTTTAGTCATTTCCGCAATCTATACCTTCAGTTCCTTTCGTCACCTTTAGTCACCTCCACAATTTACACATTCAGTTTTCACTAAATTCCATTCTTAGATCTGCACCTTTTAACAGTTGTAAAACCTTAGACAAATCTGCATTAGTTGCTCCTTCTTCCACGTTGTCAACCTTAAACTTGTCTGCAAATCTTGTGTGTAGAATGGACCGCAGAACAGTCATATATATATATATATATATATATATATATATATATATATATGACTTGTCTAGCTATTGGGCCAACCAATCAGCTAGTATTTATGCCAACTTGAAGTTTATGTTCTTCGTCATTACTTCACATATATTTCAACGTTGTTTTTAATTGTATTTGGAGCTTAACTTCCAACACTTTATGATCTTGTCTTCCAGCTTATTTGAAGGTTTTTTTTTGAGCTTCTTTACAAGGTCTTGCAGCATAACCATCTTGAACCAGATCCTTTCATGATTTATACTTTTGTCTCCTTCTTTTCATAGTTCAACATGAAGATCGACCTAGTTACATTTTACAACACTCCCTCTTAACTAGGGAGGTATTCATATAGTTACATGATCAATTTAAAACTAAATAATCTCATAAGAAAAATTGGATTGGTAATCACATATGTATAGCATCATATGAACTAGAATTGTACTAGTGCAAGGCCTTGAATAACAGCCCCATCTCTTCAACGAGACAATGGGCTTCAATGCTGGTAAGACACATGACTTATAGACACCTTCGTCATTGTCTCTCCAAGGTACATACTCCACCCGGGTGTTCCCAAAGTATGACCTTATTGGACTATTTGTCTCTTAGGTAGCTAGCCCTCAAAGAATATCGGTCCCCGACTACTCTTATCTTGAATGCCCTATCACATTCTCAAAGAGTATCGAATGCCAGATGATTACCCAATCCTCAATTCTATCTTCCCAAGACCAGAATGATGTGTCTATCTCTCCCTCCCAGGGAGGACCTTATTCCACAAGAGAATGTACTCATTCTTATACAAACAATGTACCTAAGCTCATCCTTAGGAATTACCAAGTTTCTTCCAAGTAAGAAACTTACCATCAGGCTTTCTCTTAATCAGGGACTTCCAGCAGCAATGGTGAGACACCTAGCTGCTCATGAAGAATTCCTATTCTCGATGTCATGGATTTCAATATTAAGGAATCTCCAAATTTTAGCTTTATAGAGCATAGATCATCCATCACTTCCATCCTGAGTCATGTCAGCTATCAGAGTGATTCATCATACTTCCTCTATCTAGTCCATTGTTATGTCATGCTGCTTTCCTTCGAGTCATTTCCAAGGATCATACATCCTTTCTCATGATTAGCAACCCTACACAGATTCATCTAGATAAAAATATTCATATTAATTTTTAGAACGAAAGTTACCTTAGTGATGATCTTTCACCATGACATCTTCTTGTAGGCATCGAATTCCTTCATACAGATTGACACATCTCCTAATGATATGCTTTTTTCCAAAGGTCTTCTTCTTTACCAGACTTCTGTTAGAGTCGTAATCTTTTCAGGAGATCTCTTAGTCACATCTTGACGTGGTTGCATTTCATGATCTCTTCCTCTCTACACATTCTAGGGATTTATAACCTTTCTAGTTTCTTGTTCATATACAACCACCTCATATTTCATGAGGACACATTATGTTGATTTCATATGTCCATGTATTGAGAGATACTCCTCCATAGATCATACTTCTAAATATAGAAGTTCATTACCTGCAACCATATGACATGACTTCACAGCATCCAATGTTAGTGTATAAATATATACATACCTTTTTACCTTTTTTCCCTTGAGTCATCCTATAGAAATTTTTAGGAATGAATAGCTTCATTCCCTTGGCTTGTTTCATCAATATGTCATCACTTCCCAGAAGTACATTTCTATGATGACCCTTGCTCTTGATGACTAATTTCTTAAAGTTTTTCAAAGATGTCTTCCCGAAGTTGACTCACCAGGAGTTCCTGCCATGCTTAGATCGGGATGCTACATTGCCTCCTATCATATATCCAACAGAGATCAATTCCTTATTCATAAGTTTGCGTGATTTTCCTATAGCTTATTTTCTTCAGCTTCCTCCATTCTTTTTGATGAAATGGGCTTCCTTCCTTTATCCTATTGGGATTCCCCCTTTAGGACCATCTTTCTTGTAATGACCATAATTCTTCCACATTTCTTTAAAAAAAATTTGAGTCTTTTATCCTACAACATTTTTGCCCTAGATTTGTCTTTTTCCATCTAGCATAGAGACCACAAGTTGAATGAGGTAATTTTCTTGTCTATTTTTTATGTTTTCCATATTAGAATATTTTCCAGATCGCACAATTGAGATCTTATGAAGATATCCCTTTATTATTTGATACCTCAATTTTGTGTAAATCGGGTCTAAGTGACATAACCTTATTTATTGCATAGAATATTTCTTTCATCTTTTCATGTATTCTCTTGATGTCTCCAATTCTTCATAGATAGAGGGATGTAAGGACTTTAACTGATTCCATAAGAACCCTTTGAGCCCTTCTATCCCTTTCCATGTATTCAGATAAATCTTGAACTATATAGTATTTCCACGACTTTACTTTCTTCAAGGACTGTGACTATCCTCCTTATGCAAGGATTTTTGGTAGCCCAACCAGCTCATAGAACTCCCTGCAAAAACAAAGTCATTTAATAAAATTATATTATAGAATGAAAATACTTACTTGATAAGTGAAGATAAAGTCTTCAGCTTGATTTCTTCGATGGTGGTGGAGAAAAGATGTGTTAGTGCTTTGTCTTTGAATTTTCTTCTTCAAGGGTAAGGATTAGATCTTTGTTGTAATGATAAAGCCTTCTTTTCTGCACCCCTAGCCTCGGCCTCTTACAGTCTTCTTATCTTTGATCTCAATAAAAAGATCTTTCCTGCTTCAATGTATATCTTAAGTTCTTCTCTAAGTTACCTAAAATCTGTTAGCTCAAGACCGAGATCTTTAACACATCTTGCAACCTTTCAATCACCCTTGTCTACACTGTATGGTAGACCTGTACCTCACTAAAGAAGTCTGCATCCTAATTGAAGTATAGACAGATAACCTTTAGATTTTCTTGACCCAATTACTGTGATGCATGATGCTAAAGGGACTTGTCTTCTCGCATTATTTAGCTTCTAAGTTTCGTCCTGAACTTTACAGATGTTATCCGAGATGTTTTATGCTCAAAAAATATATTTCTGAGAGCCTTCTCTCTTTGCTGATTTGTCTACTTACTTTGAACCGAATCCACAGACCTTATCTTCGCAATTTATCACAGAACCTAATCGAACTTGTTGTGTACTAATGAGGTTGTTTTCTTTTGAGAATTTTTCATTTAACTTGTATCAATACCACCAATATTGTATCTCTGCAATAGCACCCAACTTTTTCTTTGTAAAAGCACCAGACTTCTTCTCTCTAAATTTGATCTCAGATGGTAACTTTTCTCTAATTCCAAAAATATTTTGTTAATAAGGTGATCTTCTTTTGCTATAGCTCTAATACCATGTTGAGAATTTGTAGGGCTAGTGATTAACTCAAATTATCTTCTTGATAATTACTTGTGAGCTTGCTTATGTATTCTTATTTCACTTACTTAATCTTTCATCAAGTCAATTATCAAAGTGCTTAGTCAAATGTAGAGACAGAATAATTGTTACTTGTAAATGAACATCTTGAAATGTAGTTAGGAAGGTAAATCTTTGATTTAACTTCCTCACTTTCTATCACTGCCTTGACTTGAAAAATTCTTTCCTCAGATACTTTAAACTTAGAGATGTCCTTACTGTATCTTTTCTGCACCTTCCGCAATTTGTAGCCTTCGGTAATTTCCGCAATCTGTACCTTCAATTACCTTTAGTCACCTTCAATCACCTTCAGTCACCTCCGCAATTTACACCTTCAATCTGCACTAAATTCTGTTCTTAGATCTGCACCTTTTAACCATTGTAAAAACCTTAGACAGATCCGCATTAGTTTCTCCTTCTTCCACGCTGTCAACCTTAAACTTGTTCGCAAATCTTGTGTGTAGAATGGACTGCAGAACAATCATATGTGTGTGTGTGTGTGTGTGTGTGTGTGTGTGTGTGTGTGTGACTTGTCTAGCTATTTGGCCGACCAATCAGCTAGTATTTAGGCCGAATTGAAGTTTATGTTCTTCGTCATTACTTCACATATATTTCAACGTTGTTTTTCATTGTATTTGGAGCTTAACTTCCAACATTTTATGATCTTGTCTTCTAGCTTATTTGAAGGTTTTTTTGTGAGCTTATTTACAAGGTCTTGTAGCATAACCATCTTGAACTAGATCCTTTCATGATTTATACTTTTGTCTCCTTCTTTTTATAGTTCAACATGAAGACCAACCTAGTTACATTTTACAACATTTGGGTGGTGTCTAGTTTTAGTTTTATTTGGGTGATATATGATACAACATGGTAGTATCAGAGCATGGTTTAACCCTTGGACTGGATGGGAAGAATGTGGTCAACATGCATGTATGTAGGTTGTATATGTGTTTTTTATGTATGCATGGCGATGGTCATTATTATAGTTTTGTTGTCATGTAGAAGTTGATGATGTTGTTTTTGGGATGTGTTTGTCATGAGTGCATGTCGTTGTATATGCATTTGTTATGCTTGATAGTGTATATATGTTGTCATGCATTCATTATCATGGCTATGGTTATCCATGCATGGTAGGTCAGGAATGCATCGTGGTGGTCATTATGTATTTTGAATTATCATGATGTTGTTGGTATGTTATGATGCTAATGTGTTGGCTAAGATAGAGAAGGAGAAGAAAATAATCAAAGCAAGATTGCAGCACTGGACCTCGAGATAATAGAAAATCATCTTATAGGTTTGTATGTTGGGAATGCATGTATGTTGATTAATGGTTTTTATATACATTATAGTTATGTATATGCATTTCATCCTATTTTGTTGCAGTTACATTCATGATAGATGTTATTTCATCAATGTGGTCATATGCTTGTGCGTCAAATAGTCATGAATGGTAGTTAACCTGTTGTTATATGCATTTTGGTGATACACATGATGATTATGGTCATTGCATTAGGATCTTGATGTTATATGTATTGTGTTAATCTAGACTGGCCTATGTAGATGGTTAGGGCTATTATATTCAGGTACGAGTCTATATAATTGTGATATTGTATCATACTAATATGGACTGACTTGTGTAGATGTGATAGCCCCCCTTGAGGTACATTTAGGTATGAGTTTGATTATGTCGTCTAGTGGTGTTTGAGTGTTTGATTACGTCGTCGATTTGGTGTTTGAGTGTATGGTGTCTATTATGTCATCTATATGTTGTTTGAATGTTTGATTAATTGCACGATATGATTATGTATATATAAGATTGCATGAAGGAATGATATTATTTTAAGATGCTTGACCTAACACAGATATATGTTGAGATAGTTGATATTCACTTGAGTGTGAGTGGGTGCTAGTTGTAGTAGTATGACTAATTATTGTTATTTGATTATGACATGGTTTTTAGTCTTGGTAAAGGATGATTTCAATTTGATAGATATTTTGTCTTGATCTCTGGAACGCGTGATTTACATGTGTGAACAATTGTAGGGAAACATGATTGGTGTTAGAATGACAAGGTAATAGTTGATATTTTTATATATAACTAATGCTTGGGTGATACGATAGCATGTAATAAGACTCAATTGTAGCAAGGTAAAAGGTAAAAGAAAGGAATTGTGTGAGAATTATGTTGGCTATGTTTGGAAACCAAAATTCCAAATGAATGAGTTATTTTCATTAATATAATAAATCTTCTTAACCTTGATTTCATCTAACATTGTGTGGATATGTGCTATATTCATGAACATGTGTTTGACAGGTATATTAGCTAGTTTCTAGTTATAATTGGATTTGTAACAGTCCTAGTCAAAAATCCATGTAATAAAGTTAATAAATGCAAAATAATAACCAAGGTCATTGGACACTTATTCCAAGCGGAATGTAGGGAAAAGCATCCCAGTGGGTGTTCATTTGGTTTATTATGGCTAAGGGAAATTGGAAAAGAAAATGGCAAAGGCTTTGGAAAGGCACAAGGCATTAATTGGCATTTTATTTATGAAAATAATGGAAAATAGGAGAAAAGGAAGGTGAAAGGTCACAGGTTGCAAGTGAGGAGGAAAATGAAGGAAAAATAATGGAAATTGAAGAAAATAGAGTCTTCATTAATAAAAAAGCTTCTAACGATCAGTTGGTACATTTTTTCAGTTCAGTTTTGGAGCTCTCTCTCTCTGTCACACACATTCTTGGACACTTAGATCATTCTTAGAGCACTCTAGCATTGGATCAAGGAAAGCAAAGGAATGACAAAGAAGGCAAAGGGAATCAAATATCAAGCAAATAAGAGCATGATAAAGCAGCTACAACAGGATCACTTGCAAGTATCGATTTTCATGTGTGATTTCCTTGCTAGATTTGGCATACATGGTACATCCATGTGTATTTTTGGCTCTCTTTATATCAATGGAATGGGTCTTGCCAAGTCTAACAGTGTTTTTTAGCCTTTCCTTTCCATTTCTAGATAGCCATGGTGTGATGGGTTTGGTCTAGCTAGATTTCTAGATGGTTTCGAAACTGAGTGGGGTGGTCTCTGAAGAAGAACACAAGGCCTAGGAATCCCTAGACTAGTGAAGGTGGGATTGCGGTAAAGCCATATTTTGTGTACCTTAGTAAACCTATGAATCCTCGACTGATGAATGGAAAGATAGACGGTAAATCCTAGAGGTGTGTGCCCTCGATCAAGCCTAGGAATCCTCCATTGGTGAATGGAGGGATATATGGTAAATCCTGGAGGGTGATGTCTCTATTAGGCCTAACAATCCTCGACTAGTGAATGGAAAGATAAATGGTAAATCCTAGAGACTAGGCGATAGGAAAATTCCTCACGATGTAGTTGGAGAGATCTGGAGGCATCCATGCTTGCTTAAGGCCTAGTGATCTTGTGGGGATTACGGTAAAGCCTGAGGAAAATTGGATTGGTTTTGTTGTGAGGCCCGCACTCATGCTTGGAATATGGCACAGGGGTGATTGGCTGAAAGAAATATTTGGTTTAGCCCAATCCATGGTCAAGTGGTTCGTGGAACTCCTAGACCTGGTTGGCTTATGCATTCATTAATAAGAGATCCTTCTCCTTGGTATTTCATGTGTAAATGTATAGATTCGTATGTGATTTTATGGCTATTATATACATGTTAATTTTGTTGGTTAGATGTTGGTTATGAGACTTATGTTTTATGATAGACTTGATGTATGTCTCTTATCATGTTTTGATTAGAAAATGAATGAACAATGAATATATGACCTAATAGATGATAATGCAACTATTTTGATAAGGCATCAATGCTTCCTTATGAATCTTAGATAAGTATCAGACCCTTATGCTCAGATATTTTGTTTTGACTTATAGATTACATATTTGTGACATGTTTGATGAAATGTATATCACGAATAGTAGGGGTTAAATCAAGTAATTGTACCAGTGATTTCACTAGTAGCTTTGTTCCATTTTTATCATTCATTTATACAAGTTACATTAACTTATGGGCAATGGCCTAAGACCTTTCCATGAAAAAAGGGCTCAGAATCTGGGGTCAATGGCACATAATTGCCTAAAACATTCCACAATGGTTTCCATGCCTTGTTGTGGGAGAGACTGGAAGGCCTCAGTCACATGCATGGCTTGTCATGGGAGTGATTGAGGGTCCATATCAGTAACATTTCAAGTTACCTCAGGGGTTGGTCACCTAGAAGGGTTGGTTGGCTCCTAAAGGTTTTGTATCATGTGTGGAAGGTCAGTTTGGTTTCATTATGTTGGTTCCACTTCCTTAATTGTACATGGGGAGTTTAATCACATCATAATACCCTCTTGTCACATTTTTACCCCATTGGACCAATTATCTTGGGTAATTTGGGAGGAGGGTGTTACAGAGTTGTATCAGAACATGTTTCACCCCTTGGACTAGATGGGCAGTGTGTTGGTCATGCATACATGTTGGTTGCATATGTGTTCTTTATGCTCGTGGTGTGTGTGCTTGTTGTGTATGCATGGTAGTATTCATGGTTTCAGTTATGTCTCCATGTGAAAGTTGATGGTTTTTTTGTTGGATTTGGTCTTCACGAGTATATGTCGGTTATGCATTGGTTATCCAGGTTAGTGTTTATATGTTTTTATGCATACATTGACATGGTGATATTTTTCGTGCATGAGGTCATGGTATGTGGTCAGTATGGTCATGCATTGATAACTAGACAATGGTTGAAATGATGTTTATATATTTTTATGATTATCATTATACATGTATCATGCTAATCTGGTTGATCTTGTAATGAGATATCCTCTCCTGAATTATACTGAAGTATGTTGATTATGTTATGTTTTGGTTTTATTTAACATGGTATACTTACAGGAAAGAGATCAAAGATGACTAGCAAGATGGTAGACTAAAGCTCAAGAGATTTTCCCTGTGGGTCAGATGAGCAGCGTGGTGGTGGGAATTCTTCTAAATTAGCGGACACATTGAGAATTTTGAAGGCAGAAATAATAAGCTGCAAAGAAGATAATGATATGATAATTCAGGCACAGGATAAACAAGCAGAAGTTAATGCAGTAATCCTTCATATTTTGTCATAATTCTAGAGTCAGAGACCACTTCGAATCAGCCATGGACAAGAGGATAGAATATTGGGGCATATAGAAATAGATATCATGGTGGGCACATGTAAGATAGGGATGACACAGTCATAGATGGCAGGCTTTTGGATACTCTGAATAGGAGAGGTGATGGAAACAGGTTCTAGTCTAGTTCTGGTTTTGACATGAACTATGAACATCACTATTATCATCCTTACAGGAGGAGTGACAGGGGATATTTTCCAAATGATTTCAAAAAATTGAAACCATATACCTTTGATGGGGATATGAAGAATCCAGAGGATGCAAAGGAGTGGCTACTCGGGATGAACAATTGATTTTAGTTGCATGATTACACAGAGAACATGAAGGTCAAAATAGCTATCTTCAACCTCAAATGGAAAGCAAACATATGGTAGGAATATATGATGTAGGTTAGAGACATTGGGATATAATACTTGAGTTGGCATGAATTCATGAGACTTTTTAGGAAGAAGTATTTGTCAGAAAGGTACTATGACAACAAATCTGAGGACTTCTATGAGCTAAAGATGGGGTTGATGAAAATTGAGGAGTATACGAAAAATGAGGAGTATATGACCAATTTTTTGGAGTTATTAAGGTATGTACCGTATCTTAAATACGAAAAATATAAAGTTCAGATATTTGTCAGTTGATTTCCATTAGCATTAAGAGATCGAATTGAGTATGATGAGCCTCGATTTCTTGAGGAAGTTATTGGGAAATTGAAGCATTGTTATGAGTAGTCAAATCATAAGACAAAATCACAGCAAGGCTGGAAAGGGAAAGAAAAATATAAAGGTATATGGTAGCTGAAAATAACAAGGCCTCGAGATGTAGGTGAGAAAAAGAATGTTGCACCTTACAAGAAGTTCAACGATGTTAAACATGGACATGGGTCAGAACCTGGAGGGAAACAAACTAAGGGTGACGATACAAGATAGTTGCAGTGTTGGGCATGTGGTAACAAGCACCTTAAGAGATATTTTCCGCATAATCAAGGTGGTAGGCCTCATATTTACCATGCATAGGAAGTGCAAACAGTTGCGGCTGCTGGGAAGAGAATTCCTTATATCTCTGCAATGTTGGATAATAGGAAGGCATATCACCATGCATCTATTATTGATATGGATGGTAATCTTTTTGATTGGGTTGTTTCTATTTTGATTGGCTCTGGGCTTGGATTAGTCATTGTAGTTGGCTATAGGTACAAAGAAGAGAGTTTGTCATTGGGTAAGAGCTTGTAGATTCCAGTTGAATGGTATGCCTACATCAGCACACTTGAATGTATTGTTGCTGTGTTCATATAGTATGATTTTGGGTATGAAATGGTTGTATCTTTGTAGGACTAAGGTGGATTGTTATGATAAGGTTATTGAGTGTTTGGATGACAATGGAGAACAAAGGATCTTGTAGGATAATAAGAAGGAAAAATTAGTTAGAATGGTGACATCTATGCGGGAAAAGCGCAGTCACAGAAAAGGTTGTGTGTTATTTTCAGTGCACATTTCTAGTGATAATGGTAAGTAAGATGAGGATGTAGAGGTATTAAGCATGTACTCGATCTTGTAGCAGTTTCAGGATGTGTTCCCGGCAGATATTTCAGAGTTGTTGCCTCATAGAGAAGTAGATTTTTCTATTGAAATGGTACGAAGGGCAGCACCAACATCACATTAGATAAATTTTGAGGTCTAAAATAGGCCTCCTAAGGAAATTAGAAAATAACAGTGGAAATAATAAAATAAAATTAGATTACATCATCAAATTTTAGAGGGAAAAAAAGAAGAAACTATTTTTTTAACTCGTATTTTCAACTTATCTCCCTATGGGTTTACTCAAATTGCAAGCAAGAACACTTTTTGGATGTATAATTTGATTCCTCATCCAAGGAGTACCCATGTTGCATACTTTCGATGGACCCTGCTTCACGAAAAATGAGAAATACATGAAAAACTTGATTGCTATCACGTTTTTTAATGTATTTCTCATTTTTCGTGTAGTAGGGTCCATCGAAAGTATGTAACATGGGTATTCCTTGGATGAGGAATTAATTTTTCATCCAATGAGTACTCCCCCTTGAAATTTGAGTAAAAAATTCGGGAAATAAGCTGAAAATATGAGTTGAAAAAGTACTTTTATTATTTTATTATTTCTTAATATTTTTACTTTTTTACTCCAAAAATGGTGAATCACCCCCCATGGTTGACATCATCATCTTGAATCCTATTGGTTCTTATAAATTTTATTTTAGTTTTAGATTTTTCATAGGAGGCCCATTTTAGACCTCAAAATTCCCTTAATGAAGGCATCATACATTATGAGCACTCCAGATTTAGTAGAGTTGAAGTTGTAGTTGAAATAAATGTTTGACAAGGGATACATTAGGCCAAGTGTATTGGCTTGGGGTGCACCAGTGTTTTTCGTAAATAATAAGGATGGTACTCTCAAGTTATGCATTGATTACAAGTAGTTGAACAAGGTGGAAGTTAATAATAGGTATCCATTGTCGAGGATTGATGACTTGTTTTATCTATTGAAGGAAGCAGTAGTGTTCTCGAAGATTGATCTGAGATCAGGATGTCATCAGGTAAACATTAAAGAAGAGGACAATTACAAGACAAATTTCCAGACCAGGTATGTGCATTATGAGTTTGTTGTAGTTCCATTTTTTTTTACTAATGCTCAAGCTAATTTTATGTGCTTGATGAATAACGTATTGCGTCCTTATCTGGGCAAGTTTGTTATTGTATTCATTGACGACATATTAAAATATTCTAAGAATAAGGAAGATCATGTCGAACACTTATCGTTAGTATTGAGATTGCTAGGAGAGAATCATTTGTATGCTAAGCTCAATAAATGCAGTTTCTTTCAAATAGAGGTACATTACTTGGGACATGTTGTTTCCAAGGAAGGTATAGTAGTTGATCCAGAAAAGATAAGGGCTATCATGGAGTGGGTAGCTCGTAGGAATGTTGATGAGGTAATATCGTTCATGGGACTAGTAGGTCATTATAGGAGGTTAATTAGTAACTTCTCTTGAATTTCATATCTTATTACGTTACTGTAGAGGTGAGGTAAGAAATTTTAATGGACAAAGGAATGTGCAGCAAGCTTTGAACAGTTGAAGAAACTTTTGACGAATGCTCCAGTGTTAAAGATTGCATATCCAAACAAAGAGTTTGTGGTGTATATAGATACTTGCAAGAGAGGACTTGGTGGAGTCCTTATGGAGGAAGTACAAGTGGTATGCTATGAATCAAGAAATTTGAATGAGCAGAAGCATAATTACACAACACATGATCTTGAGTTGGAAACGACCATCCATGCACTGAAGATGTGGAGGAACTATCTTCTTGGTAGGATATTCGTGTTGATGAGTGATCACAGTGTATTGAGGTATCTATTTTACCAACTGAATCTAAATGTTAGGCAAGCTAGATGTCTATCCATGATTATTGAGTTTGACTTTGAGATCAGGTACAACAAGAGTAAAGAGAACAGAGTTGCATATGCTCTTAGCAGAAGGATACAGGTGAAACATATAGAAGCTATGAGTTCTTATGGGACAGAGTTATATGACCAGATCTTACAGGAAGGACAGTAGGATGGCAAGTACATGGAGCTTAGGAACGGGTTAAAAAAGGGTATAGGTGACCAGGGTGTGGACTATCATCTTATAGCAGATGGTTTGATCAAATTTAGGGACAAGATATATGTGTCGAATGATAGTGAGCTCAAGAATACTATCTTGTGATACTTTCATCAAACCCATATTTAGGTCACCCAGGATTCCAGAATACATTATCTGTAGTGAAGAAGTTTTATCATTGGCTAAATTTGAAGAAGGATGTGGCAGAGTTAGTGGCTAGATGTTTATAATGTCAATAGGTGAAGGAAAAGTGTAAGCATATAGGTGGTTTACTATAGTCTATTCTGATTCCAGAGTGGAAGTGGGATATAATTTCCATGGATTTCATCATAGGTTTGATGAGGGAATCTAGACAACATGATTCTATCATGGTTGTGGTAGACAGGTTGACAAAGGTAGTAAACTTCATTCTAGTGAAGTCTACTTATTTAGCTAACGATGTAGCATAGGTCTTCATCAGAGATGTAGTGAGGTTGCATGGTGTTACAAGGAAAATTGTGTCATACAGGGACGCTAAGTTCACTTCAAAGTTTTGGAAGGAGTTGTTTGTAGGTTTGGGGATAGATTTGGCCTTTAGCACAGCTTATCATCCACAAACAGATGGACATACATAGAGGTTCAACAGGATATTGGAGTACATGTTAAGGATGTATGTGATGCATCAGAAAAGGAGATGGCAAGAATATATTTCATTGGTTGAATTCACTTATAATAATGGTAATTATGAGTCACTGAAGATGAGTTCATTTGAGGCACTCTATGGGCTGAGTTGTAATACTCCCATCAGTTGGAGTGATCCATTGAACATGGTATTGATTGGAGCAGAAATTTTGGCAGAGATGGAACAGGAAATGTAGATAATCAAGAAGAATCTAAAGGAAGCATGGGACAAGAATAAAAATTATGCATATTGAAATAGGATATTTAAGGTGTTTCAGGTTGGGGAATAGGTGTACTTTCACATCGAGCCCAAGAAGAGCTCCTTGAGGATTGGATCATGTGCCAAGATGGCACCTCGGTTTTGTGGACTTTTCAAGATTCTTGAAAGGATTAGACCAGTAGCCTATCGACTTGCACTTCCTTCAACAATGAAATTCCATGATGTTTTCCATGTTTCATTGCTTAAGAAGTATGTTAAAGTAGTTGATCATGTGATTGATTGGTTTGTATTATAGGTGGAGCTAGAAGGAGAAATCCAACCAGAACCTCAACATATTTTGCAAAGAAAGATGCTCATGCTCTGGAACTGATAAATCGAGTAGGTTAAAGTGCATTGGAAGCACTTTGGGCCCGATGAAGCTACAAGGGAGATGACTAATCAGATGCAGGCTATGTATCCTTCTCTATTCTCTAGTTGAGTGAATTTTTTTGGCATATGTTTTTCTGTGATGTTTTGGTATATGTATATATGTATATGCATTTAAATACCACCATGATTTGTGTTATAAATCTCCAATAAATGGTATGGGTATCATATCGTTATGGTTTTTATGTTTTTATGTTGTCATGTTGGTTTTATTTTCAGCAGGTTAATCATTGTAAATACTACAATGATTTAAGTTATAAAGCTCCATGTGTAGTATGTTTTGCTTTTCAGCAGTCTTACTGGTTATAGGTGTCATTGAACACCAAGGATGGTGTTCTCCCAAGGGGGAGGGTTATGTAATAAATTTGGTCAAAAATTCGTGTAATAAAGTTAATAAAGGAAAATTAATAATCAAGGCCATGGGACACTTATTCCAAGCTTAATAATTAGGGGAATTTTGAGGTCTAAAATGGGCCTCCTAATGAAATTATAAAATAATGGTGGAAATAATAAAATAATATTAGATTACATCATCAAATCTTAGAGGGAAAAAAGAAAAAACAATTTTTTTTCAACTTGTATTTTCAACTTATCTCCGTATGGGTTTACTCAAATTTTGAGTGACAACACCCGTTGGATGCAAAATTTGATTCCTCATCCAGAAAGTACCCATGTTGCATACTTTCAATGGACCTTTTTCGTGTAAGAGGGTACATCGAAAGTATGGAACATGGGTCCTCCTTGGATGAAGAATTAAATTTTGTCTCCAACAAGTACTCACGCTTAAAATTTGAATAAAACCTTAGAGAGAGAAGTTGAAAATACGAGTTGAAAAATAATTTTTATTATTTTATTATATTTTAATATTTTTACTTTTTTACTCCAAAAATGGTGAATCATCCCCCATCGTTGAAATCGTCATCGTGAATCCTATTGGTTCTTATAAATTTTATTTTGGTTTTACATTTTTATTAGGAGGCCCATTTTAGACCTCAAAATTCCCCTAATGGTTGGGAAAAACATCCTAGTAGGTGTTCATTTGGTTTATTATGGCTAAGGGAAATTGGAAAAGGAAATAGCAAAGGCTTAGGAAAGGCACGAGGCATTAATTGGAATTTTATTTATGAAAATAATATAAATTAGGAGAAAAGTAAGGTGAAAGGTCACAAGTTTCTTGTGAGGAGGAAAATGAAAGAAAAATAATGGAATTTGAAGAAAATATATGCCTCATTAATAAAAATTATTTTGAGGATCAATTGGTACCTTTTGTCAGTTCATTTTTGGAGCTCTCTCTCTCTCTCTATTCTCTCTCTCTCACTCTTGAACACTTAGAGCACTCTTGGAGAACTATAGCATTGGATAAAGGAAAACAAAGGAAGGAATAAGAAGGCAAAGGGAATCAAATATCAATCAAGGAAGAGCGGGATCAACTTGGTACAACAGGGTTACTTGTAGGCATCGATTTTCATGTGTGATTTCCTTGTTAGATTTGGAATGCAAGGTACATGCATGTGTGTATTTGGCTCTCTTGGTTTCATTGGAATGGGTCTTTCCATGTGTGACAGTGTTTTGTAGCCTTGAGGTGTGATGGTTTCTCTTTACCTGGTTGAGATTGATTGTCAAATGGTTTCAAAACTGAGTGGGGTGGTCTTTGAAGAAGAACATAAGGCCTAGGAATCCCTAGACTGGTGAAGGTGGGATTTTTGTAAAGCCGGATTTTGTGTACCTTGGCAAGCATAGGAATTCTCGACTAGTGAATGGAAGGATATAAGGTAAATCCTAGAGGTGTGTGCCCTCGATTAGACCTAGGAATCCTCAACCGATGAATGGCGGGATATATGGTAAAGATTGGAGGGTGGAGTCTTGATTAGGCCTTGGAATGCTTGACCGGTTAATGGCGGGATATACACTAAATACTAGAGTCTAGAAGACAGGAAAATTCCTAACAGTGTAGGTGGAGAGATATGGAGGCATCCATGCATATTTAATACCTAGTGATCTAGTCGGGATTACGGTAAAGCCTAAGGAACTTGGATTGATTTTTTTGTGAGTCCCACATTCATTCTTGGAATATGGCATGGGGGTTGTTGAGAATGCAGCAAGATGATGGAGCTTAGTGGAATGAAGTCGCCTTCACTAAGTGGGCCCGCAGGCAAATTCTGGCGCAAAGTCTATTTTTAGACTATGTCTATTTTTAGACATACGGAGCATAATTTGGGAATTCTACTTGGAGATTCTTGATGGATGCGACATGTCGGTAAAAACAGATGAGACCCTATTTTTTAGGACCCAGACTATTTTTAGACTGATCTCCTAAAAATATGGAAGTCAAATATTATTTACCCTTAATAATATTTTGACTATAAACAGCAGTTTACTCTCTTGGCGCACTTCAGTTTGAGTCATGGAGGTGACTCATGCAACTGACACAAGGAATCACGTGGTTCCTAGGGTTTGATAGCATCTTGCATGGTTGGCTTCAGTTAGACTTCAGTGGCAGGAGTTTTGGAGGAGTTAACGGGACAAGTAGTGGAGTTGTGTTCTGTTTGTTTTAGTTGAACTAGTTGGGATTAGTTAACTAACTAATCAACTAGATATGAGTGGAGTAAATTAAATAATATTTAATTTACTAAATATTAACTCATTAGTCAACTCAAGAACACTTCAGCTCACTACAGTGCATGATCAGTTCAGTGAAGACCAGTGAAAGAGATAGATGAAAGGGTAGAGTTAGCTATCAGTTGTAACTATACTGTTGCTATTTGCAACACATAGATAGGTGGAGTAAGCTATGAGTATTGCAAAGTTTAGGCTGGTGGTTTACCTATATAAAGAGGCCATCCCATAGCTTTGAAATACGCAATCAAGGTTGGCTATCAAGTGGCTAAGGATTGGAGCAAGTGATTTGCTAGATCTAGCTTGATAGGGTGTAGCATGGGAGGTAGTGCATGAGAGCTTGTGAAGAGTTTTTGTACTATGATTGTTACATGATTTCTCCATTATAATATACACAATAGCTGGGGGGTTTTCAGCTATAGGCTTTCCCCATACATACTGAGTTAATGTGTGATTGATTTGATGTGCGATTGCTTCTATATATTTTCCGCATGTGACAATTAATTGTAGAAGAGGGTTATGTGTTATGCATGCAATTCGAAATTGATGTATGATCGGGTTAATCTTCATTGAATAAGTGATTTATTCAGCTAATTTCTACATGGTATCAGAGGGAAGTTAATTGTCGAAGTCTATTACGGTGATTGCAAACTTATTTCCTCGGACAGAGTCTGCATGCGGGCCAGGTAGCCTCCGGAATATTCATCCTTCTTTGTAAGGTGAAAGATCTGGTGAATGCCCTTTGCAGTCAATCTCTGATTTTGAAATAATTTGTTTTCAAGTATAGATCGGAAGCGATAGAGCTTGGAGTTTGGAATTCGAATTTTGCAGAAGGTTGTTCTTCTTGGTGCCGGTGTTGAAAGATGTCTTCTTTCAATGGTTTGCGACTCGAATATGCTCTTGAAGGCAGCTCGAACTATATTGCATGGAAAGATCGAATGGAAGCAGTGTTAGAAGATAATGGTCTGAAGGAGTTCGTGGATGCGGATGTCCCAAAGCCCACTGATGCAGCTCTGGTCGATGCATGGCAAAAGAAGATCGCGAAATGTCGAAGGATCCCGTTGGAGGGCGTCAAGGATCATATTGTATCCAGCCTGCATGGAAAGGCTACTCCATATTTAATGTGGAAAGCTTTGACGGATCTATTCCAGAGTAAGAGTGACCAAAGGAAGCCGGCGCTCAAAGACA
Source organism: Pinus albicaulis (assembly GCA_034641835.2). NCBI lineage: Eukaryota > Viridiplantae > Streptophyta > Pinopsida > Pinales > Pinaceae > Pinus > Pinus albicaulis. Next base: position 708,607,749 of record CM076577.1, read on the forward strand.
AGCTCAGGAACATCAAGATGGAGAAGGGCGACAGTATCGCTAAATACCTCACGAAGTTCACTCAATGCAGAGATGAACTGGGAAGTGTGGGGTGGTCACAAGCGAAAGTTTCACCGACTGCATACAAGCACAAGTGGCACCGGAATCGCAGGTGGTTCTTGGACAGCGGTGCGTCATTTCATATGACGGGAGATGGGGAGTTGTTCTCAGATCTGGAGGACAAGGATTTGGGTATGCACATCGAGATGGGCGATGACGGTAGATACAGTGCGACTGGTATCGGTACCGTATCCTTTCAGAGGGAGTCTGGTAAACCCTTTGTCTTAAAGGATGCCATGCATGTACCTGGATTGAAGAAGAACCTGATTTCAGTAGCGATGTTGGAGGATAAGGGTTATGATGTGGTCTTCAGCGAAGGGAAAGCTTTCCTGCGCAGTAAGACTACTGGAGAGACCCGGAAGATAGGGGTTCGAACTCAGAACCTTTATCAGTTGCAGGTAGATGACTGCGCAGCTATGGCATGCAAGGCCGGAGATGTGGTGAGCCGGGATGATGAGGGCGAACTATGGCACAGGAGATTGGGCCATCTTCACCATGGAGCTTTGAAGTCTGCAGCAGATTTCTATTGGACTTCCTAAGGGCACTCTTGCGCAGTCAGATCAGTGCAAGGGGTGTACTTTAGGGAAGTATGTGAAAGCCACCTTTCACGAGAAGGATAGTCGCGCCACGACGATCCTTGAGAGAGTTCACACAGACGTGTGTGGTCCTTTCTCAGTTGCTTCGACAGCAAAGCACAAGTATTATGTGATCTTTGTTGTTGATTTCTCTCGAAAGTGCTGGATCTTCTTCATGCAGAAGAAGAGCGATACATTCGCGAAGTTCTGTGAGTTTAAAGCACTGGTCGAGAAGGAGTCGTGGAAGAAGGTGATTGCTCTAAGGAGTGATAACGGTGGTGAATTCATCTCGGCTGAATTCAAGGAGTTCTGCAGCGCAGAAGGGATTCAGAGAGAGCTCATCGCACCCCATAACCCACAGCAGAACGAGGTGGCTGAGCGGAAGAACAGAACGATCGTGGGTGCTGCACGGGCGATGTTGCATGATCAGGGCCTACCCCTTCACTTGTGGGCTGAGGCATGCAATACAGCAGTGTATGTGCATAACCGTTGTCCTCACAAGGTTCTTGGCATGAGTACACCGAAGGAGGCTTATTCTGGCAAGAGGCCTGATATTTCCCATTTGCGGATTTTTGGTTCTCCTGTCTACATACATGTGACGAAGGATGCGAGAAGGAAGCTGGATCCAACTGCTGAGGTTGGAATATTTGTGGGGTACACTGATACACCTCACAACTATCGGGTGTATTTTTTAGACAGTCGAAAGACTGTTGTGCGACGGGATATAAAATTTCAGGAGGAGAAAGCCATGCGGTGTTCGCTTGAGAGGGAGCTACACTTGCATGCAGATGAGGAGCTGTTAGTTCCTAAGGAGGAGCTTCCGGATGTGGATCAGCCACAAGAGGAGGTTCGGGAGGTGGAAGAAACCACCCAGGCAGCGCCAACCATCAGAGGGCGCATGCGCACTACAGAAGCTGAGCGACTGGCTCGGGATGCAGAGAAGGTTGTAGGACCACCTACGGCACAGCGCAGACAGAGACAGTCACCGGATCGGTACACTGGATACATGGCTCTTATGAGTCAATGTGTTGTGACAGAGCCATCCTCTTTTGAGGAAGCTGTGGAGGAACCCGCATGGGTTGATGCCATGATCGGAGAATATGATTCGATCATCAGGAACAGTGCATGGGAGATTGTCCCAAGACCGGTTGGGAAATCAGTTGTAGGTTCGCGATGGATCTACAAGGTGAAGCAGGCGGCTGACGGGAGTGTGGAGAAGTACAAGGCGAGATTTGTCGCCCGTGGCTTCTCACGGATCGAGGGGATTGACTATGAGGAGACTTTTGCACCTGTCGCAAGGTACTCTTCCATACGGACGATCCTTGCTCTCTCAGCGCAGATGGGGTGGCACATTCATCAGATGGATGTGAAGACTGCGTTCCTCAATGGAGTTATTGAGGAAGAGGTGTACATAGAGCAGCCTGAAGGTTTTGAGATCTTCAGCAGTGAGTGGCATGTGTGCCAACTGAAGAGAGCACTGTACGGGCTGAAGCAAGCACCTCGTGCTTGGTACACTCGGATAGACAGCTACTTCACCGGGCTTGGATTCTCCAAGAGTGAGGCGGATCCAAACCTGTACCAGATTGTGGTGGAGGGGAAGCTGTTGATCATCGTACTGTATGTAGATGATCTGATTTTGACTGGCGATGAGCAGTTGATACTTTCATGCAAGGAGGATCTTGCACGAGAGTTTGAGATGAAGGACCTGGGCATCCTTCATTATTTCCTGGGATTGGAGATTTGGCGGCGCAGCGGAGGACTGTTTGTTTCTCAGGGCAAGTATGCCCGGGAGATTCTGGAGAGGTTCAACATGCAAGGCTGCAAGCCTGTTGATACCCCTCTTCCCGGAGGTTGGAGGAAGGGAGATGCTACTTCGGAGGAGGTAGTGGATGCCACTGTCTATCGACAGTTGGTGGGGTCGTTGATGTATCTGGTCAATACTCGACCCGATATATGCTATGCGGTTAACCAGCTTTCGCAAGCTATGGTTAAGCCTACCAAGCTCTTTTGGAAGGCGGGCAAGCATGTATTGCGCTATATCAGAGGCACATCGGGATATGGTCTATGGTACAGACAGGAGGATGGAGTGAAGCTTGCTGGTTTCACTGATGCAGATTGGGCAGGGAGCCCAACAGACCGGAAGAGCACTTCTGGAGGAGTTTTCAGCATTGGGTCGACAGCAGTTTCCTGGTACAGCAGGAAGCAGAGATCCGTGGCACTCATTTCAGCAGAGGCCGAGTACATGGCAGCAAGCTTGGCTGCATGTGAGGCTATTTGGACGAGGAAGATCCTCGCAGGTTTGTTCAGGTTGCATTTGGAGCCTACAGTGATCTACTGTGATAACCAGAGCTGCATCAAGCTCTCGGCTAATCCAGTTTTTCATGATAGGTCCAAACATATCGACATCAGGTACCATCACATCAGAGATTGTGTTCGGCGGAGGATCATGATGCTTTCATATGTTCCCACGGAGGATCAGGATGCCGACATCCTGACGAAGGCGCTCACCAGGAGCAAGTTCGAATTCCACAGAGGCAGGATAGGGATTGCAGATAATCCATATCTTGCGGAGAGGGAGTGTTGAGAATGCAGCAAGATGATGGAGCTTAGTGAAATGAAGTCGCCTTCACTAAGTGGGCCCGCAGGCAAATTCTGGCGCAAAGTCTATTTTTAGACTATGTCTATTTTAGACATACGGAGCATAATTTGGGAATTCTACTTGGAGATTCTTGATGGATGCGACATGTCGGTAAAAATAGATGAGACCCTATTTTTTAGGACCCGGGCTATTTTTAGACTGATCTCCTAAAAATATGGAAGTCAAATATTATTTACCCTTAATAATATTTTGACTATAAACAGCAGTTTACTCTCTTGGCGCACTTCATTTTGAGTCATGGAGGTGGCTCATGCAACTGACACAAGGAATCACGTGGTTCCTAGGGTTTGATGGCATCTTGCATGGTTGGCTTCAGTTAGACTTCAGTGGCTGAAGTTTTGGAGGAGTTAACGGGACAAATAGTGGAGTTGTGTTCTATTTATTTCAGTTGAACTAGTTGAGATTAGTTAACTAGCTAATCAATTAGATATGAGTGGATTAAATTAAATAATATTTAATTTACTAAATATTAACTCATTAGTCAACTCAAGAACACTTCAGTTCACTACAGTGCATGATCAGTTCAGTGAAGACCAGTGAAAGAGATAGATGAAAGGGTAGAGTTAGCTATCAGTTGTAACTATACTGTTGCTATATGCAACACATAGATAGGTGGAGTAAGCTATGAGTATTGCAAAGTTTAGGCTGGTGGTTTATCTATATAAGGAGGCCATCCCATGGCTGAAATACGCAATCAAGAGTTAGCTATCAAGTGGCTAAAGTTAGACAGAGTGATTTGCTAGATCTAGCTTGATAGTGTGTAGCATGGAAGGGAACATGAGAGCTTGTGAAGAGTTTTTTTTTGTACTATGATTGTTACATGATTTCTCCATTCTCAATATACAGAATAGGCTGCCAGAGTTTTCACATATGAAACTCCCATACATCTTTGAGTTAATGTGTGATTGATTTGATGTGCGATTGCTTCTATATAATTTCCGCATGTGACAATTAATTGTAGAAGAGGGTTATGTGTTATGCATGCAATTCGAAATTGATGTATGATCGGGTTAATCTTCATTGAATAAGTGATTTATTCAGCTAATTTCTACAGGGGTGATTGGCTAAAATAAATATTTAGTTCATCCCAATCTATGGTCAGGTGGTTCGTGGAAGTCCTAGGCCTGGTTGGCTTATGCATTCATTAATAAGAGCTCCTTATCCTTGGTATTTCATGTGTAAATGTATTGATTCATATGTGATTTTTATGCATGTTATATCCTTGTTATTTCTGTTGGTTATATGTTGGTTATGAGTATGTTTTATGACAGACTTGATGTATGGATATTATCAGTTTTTTATTATAAAATGAATTAAAAATGAATATATGACCTAATAGATGATAATTTAGTTATTTTGATATGGCATAAATGCTTACTTATGAATATCAGATAAGTATGAGACCCCAATTCTCAAATCTATTGTTATGATCTATAGATTACATATTTGTGACATGTTTGATGTGTTTGTATGTCAGTAGGGTTCAGACCAAGTACTTAAAATTAAATGATTAGCTATTATCTTTGTCTCCATTGTTATCATTCTATTTTTTTAAAGTTTATGGCTATGGGCAATGGCCTTACACATAGCCCCAGTGCAAATGCCTAATCCTGGGTTGTCTGAATGGCAACCACACTGTGTGCACCCACAAATATTAGCATGACTTATTGTGGGAGTGGCTAGAAGGCCTCAGTTGCATGCATGGATTTTCATGGGAGCGGCTGAGGGTCCAGATCAATTAAATGTCGAGTTATCTCAAGGGTTGGTCACCTCGAAGGGTTTGTTGGCTCCTAAATGTTTTGTAGCATGTGTGGAAGGTCAACTTGGTTTAATTATATTGGTTCAACTTCCTTAACTATACATGGAGAGTTGAATCACATCATAGTAGCATCTTGTCACATGTTTACCCCAGTGGACTAGTTAGCTTGGGTAAATGTTGGAGTAGGGTGTTACAGGATTCATCAAGGGAATTGGAGTCCATTGAGAGATGGAATGGATGTGTTCAGTTATAGGTCAATGTGCTTTGAACAACAAGTACAATGCAAGGGATTGAATGTCAAAAGAGACATCCATGAAATCTTGAAGAAGGCTCGGGTTGAGCTTTCCCTTGGAAGCATTAAGAACCCATGGGGATTGAGTCATGGTTCTCGTTGAGAGTCTTATGCTTTCGGTAATTTTATTTGTTTATGCTTGATTTTCAGTCTTTGATGTCTGCATTATCATGCCACTTTGTTTGCGGTGGCATATTGCTATTGGTTTTCATTTTTTTATCTTGTTTTTTCTTGCTCTTGCCTTTTATATTTTGAGGGTCTTGGGAATTAGTTTGGGAAAGAGGAAAGTTAATGGAGCTTGGGAAGAGCTAGATGAAACTCAATAGCTAATGTAAGACCCAGAAGAATCCCGATGCATGTGTAAGGGTCGTTGAAGGTAAGAGTATGACATCTAGTTGGATTGGTTGGGTGCATTGGTGTAGATGGACGGTGGTAGGTCAGTCATGAGAAAGGTAAAGTAAAGTTCTTTGAGGCATTAAATGTCTTAGCTATGTTGGGAACTGTTGTTCTCAATGTTGTGCATGTGATGCATGGATAAAGGGAGTTATCTTAACCTTGACCTTGTGATATATGATAATTGTGTTGCAATAATGTTTATGCTAATGTTTAAATATTTATATATATGTATATATATGTATGTATGTATGCCATTTTCTGAAATTTTCATCAAAGATCATGATTTTTTTATGTTGATGTTTATATTTATATATGTATGTATGTTTCCTTGTCTGGCAGGGTCTTCTGGGACCATTCTTGTGGAGAAATGATTACTTTTGCAAGTGAATGGCATGTGTTGAGATTGCAACAAGATGATGAGCTTAGTGAAAAGAGTCGCCTTCACTAAGTGGGCCCACAAGCTATTTTTGGTGCAAAGTCTATTTTTAGACATGTCGATCATATTCTATGAGTTGCAGGATGCTATGCAAGCGTAGAACGACATGAAAGCCATGGACTTCTATTTTTGTATTATTATAATCTATTTTTAGATTGTTACCAAAAATAGATACAAGCCTAATACGTTGGTTATTGTTTAATAAGGTTTTGACTCTAAGCATAAGTTATTTCTTACACTTCAGTTATGCCGATGTGGCACAGAGCCGACAAAAGAATTGCTGTCATTCTGAGGGTTAATTGAGATATTGCATGGAGACTTCTGAACCTGCGTATGAGCTATGGAGCTAGAAGCAGCCAGGAGTTGTTCATTAACTCAGCCATTACGCTGAGCTAGTTGTATCTATTCTAACTGATTGATACACTAGTGAGAGTGGTGTGAATTAATCAATAATTAATTCACTAAATATTAACTCATTAATCAACTGAAGAATACATCAGTTAACTACAGTGCATGGACAATTTCAGTGGAGACCAGTGGAGAGATAGGTGAAAGGGAAAGTTGACTATCATTTGTGACTATCGTGATGCATTGATTGCATCCAACACTAAGAGGAGATGCCAATGAGGATTGCGTGAGCAAGGCTGGACCAATTCAAGTTCATTCAGAGCTAGTCTTCAGCAGGGATTGTGTAGTAGAGGCAGGCTAGCAGGTGGTAGAGATCGGTGCATGGATTTGCTAGATCGGACCTGATTAGTGTGTAGCGATTGTATTGTCCTAAGAGCTTGTGAGAAGCTTTGTATGGATTGTTACATGATCTCTATGATATATATTATATACAGATATTTGGGATTTTTTAGCTTCAGGCTTTCCCGTTAAAACAATGTGTTCATATGTGTGAATTTTTATGGTTTCAATGTGTGCATGCAATTGATTTAATTTCCGCATATGATGATCAATGGTAGAAGAGATTATGTATTGTGCATGAAGTTACAATAGTGTGTGATCAAGAGAATATTGGATATATAACGCATTAGTTATATAATTTCTACATGGTATCAAAACTATATTGATCATTGGAGAAATTGCAAATCATTGAAGCGATTGATTTTTGTGCTGGTGGAATTCGAATTTGCAGCAGTGTTTTCTTGGTGTCAAAGTTGAGATGTCTTTCAACAGATTGCGATTGGAGTATTCCCTTGAGGTCAGCTCGAATTATATTGCATGGAAGGACAGGATGGAGGCGGTGCTGGAGGATAATGGGTTGAAGGAGTTCATAGATGCAGAAATTAAAACACCTTAGCAAATCTTCATAGCACTGATGCATGGCAAAAGAAGATAGCTAAATGTTGAAGGATTACTGTTGGAAGGTGTGAAGGATCCTGCACGGTGTCCAGCTTATGATGGTAAAAACTTCTCCATTAGTGATGTGGAAAGCTTTGACGGACTGCTCAAAGCAAGAGCGACCAGAGGAAGTTGGCGCTCAAAGACAAACTCAGGAAAATAAAAATGGAGAAGGGCGAAAGTATACCCAAGTACCTCATGAAGTTTGTCCAGTGCAGGGATGAGCTGGGAAGTGTGGGGGTTATTGTAGATGAAGAGGACTTGGTGAGCTTGGCTCTCCTTGGGCTTCCGAAGAGTTGGCATTCCTATGAGGACTCTGTCAATGGTCGGGAGAAACTGCCAGGATGGGAGCGACTTTGGTTGGATCTTGTGCAAGAGGAGATAAGGCGGAGTACCAGGGATGGATCTTCATCGAATAATGAAGATGAAGAAAATTTTTCTTTGGCTACCAAAGCAAGGAAAGGGAAGGGAAAGAAAAATCCTTCTTAATCCAGTGTGAAAGGCAAGAAGCAGGACATGTCCAAGGTGAAGTGCTTTCAGTGTCACCAACATGAACATTACGCCACTAATTGTCCACAGAAGAAGAAAAATAAGTAGGTTGTTGGATCTGCAGCTAGAGAGGCCTTAGCCTCACATTTTGAGTTGGATTTTTCATTGATCGCATGCTTGGTCTCAAGTATGATGGGATCACTGTGGTTTCTTGACAGTGATGTGTCTTTCCATATGACCGGAGACAAAGATTTTTTTGCTAATCTGGATGAGAAGGATCTTGGAGTGCACATCGAAATGGGTGATGATGGTAGATACAGTGTGACCAGTATCAGGACCATTTCCTTTGAGATGGGGTCTGGTAAACCCTTCATATTAAAGGATTTCATGCATGTTCCAGGATTGAAGAAGAATCTGATATCTGTGGTGATGTTGGAAGACAAGGGCTATGATGTCTTTAGCGAGGGAAAGGCTTTCCTGTGCAGTAAGGCAACTGGTGAAACCCAGAGGATAGGGGTTCGAGTTAAGAACCTTTATCTATTGCAGGTAGATGGCTGCGCAGAAATGGCAGGCAAGGCAGAAGGAGTGGTGAGCCGGGATGAGGGCGAGCTATGGCACAGGAGATTGGGTCATCTTCACCATGGAGCTTTGAAAATTTTGCAACAAATTTCTACTGGGCTTCCCAAAGGTACACTTGCGCAGTCAGATCAGGGCAAGGGATTTACTTTGGGAAAATTTGTGAAAGCCACCTTTCATGAGAAGGATAGTCGCGCCACGACGATCCTTGAGAGAATTCACACAAACGTGTGTGGACCTTTCTCAGTAGCTTCAACAACAAAGCACAGGTATTATGTGATATTTGTTGATGATTTTTCTCGTAAGTGTTGTATCTTCTTCATGCAGAAGAAGAGCGAGACATACTCAAAGTTCTGTGAGTTCAAGGCACTGGTTGAGAAAGAATCGGAGAAGCAGGTGAAGGCTCTTAGGAGCGATAATGGTGGTGAATTCATCTCTAGTGGACTCAAAGACTTTTGTAGCGCAGAAGGAATTCGAAGAGAGCCCATAGCGCCTCATAACCCATAACAGAATGGGGTCACGGAGCGAAAGAACAAAATGATTGTGGGTGCTACATGGGCGATGTTGCATGATCAGGGCCTTCCCATACACTTGTGGGCGGAAGCATGCAACACTGTGGTTTATGTGCAAAATCGTTGTCCTCATAGAGTACTTGGCATGAGTACACCCGAAGAGGCGTTTTCTGGTAAGAAGCCTGGTATTTCTCATTTGAAGATTTTTGGCTCACCTATTTACATTCATGTGACGAAGGATGCCAGAAAGAAGTTGGAGCCAGCTGCAGAGGTTGGGATATTTTTGGGGTACACAGAAACACCCCACAACTATCATGTGTATTTTCCAGACAGTCGAAAGACTGTTGTGCGACGGGATATCAAATTTCATGAGGAGAAAGCCATGAAGTGTTCGCTTGAGAGGGAGCCACACTTGCATGCAGATGAGGAGCTATTAATTTCTAAGGATGAGCCTCGGGATGTGGATCAACCATAAGAGGAGGTTCATGGAGTGGAAGAAACCACTCATGCAGCGCCAAACATCAAAGGGCGAAAGCGCACCACAGAAGTTGAGTGACTGAATCTTGATGCAGAGAAGATTGTAGGAGCACCTACATCACAGCATAGACAGAGACAGTCACCTGACCGATGTATTAGATAGATGGCTTTGATGAGCAAGTGTATCGTGACAGAACCATCCTCTTTCAAGGAAGATGTGGAAGACCTTGCATGGGTAGATGCCACGGTGGAAGAGTATGATTCGATTGTCAGAAACAGTGCATGGGAGATTGTCCCAAGGCCGGAAGGGAAATCAGTGGTAGGTTCGAGATGGATCTACAAATTGAAGCAAGCTGCTGACGGGAATGTCGAGAAGTACAAGGCAATATTTGTTGCCCGGGGCTTCTCACAGATTGATGGGATCGACTATGAGGAAACCTTTGCACCTGTCGCAAGGTATTCTTCCATACGGAGCATCCTTGCTCTCTCAGCGCAGATGGGTTCGCACATTCACCAGATGGATGTGAAGACTGAGTTCCTCAACAGAGTCATTGAGGAAGAGGTGTACATAGAGCAGCCCAAATTTTTTGAGATCTTCAGCAGCGAGTCACATGTGTGCAGGCTCAAAAGAGCGTTGTATGGGTTGAAACAAGCACCTCGTGCTTGGTACACACGGATAGATAGTTATTTCACTGGTCTTGGATTCACCAAGAGTGAGGCAGATCCGAACCTATACCAGATTGTGGTGGAGGGTAAGTTGCTGATCATTGTACTTTATGTAGATGATTTGATACTGACGGGTGATGAACAATTGATACTCTCATGCAAGGCTGATCTTGCAAAGGAGTTTGAGATGAAGGACTTGGGCCTCCTTCATTATTTCCTAGGATTGGAAATTTGGCAGCACAGTGATGGACTGTTTGTGTCTCAAGGAAAGTATGCCCGGGAGATACTGGAGAAGTTCAACATGCAAGGCTGCAAGCCTATCGACACTCCTCTTCCTGGTGGTTGGAGGAAAAAGGATGCTACATCGGCAGAGGTAGTGGATGCCACTGTTTATCGACAGTTGGTTGGTTCACTCATGTATCTAGTCAATACACGACCGGACATATGTTATGTTATTAACCAACTTTCACAAGCTATGGTTAAGCCTACCAAGCTCTTTTGGAAGGCAGGGAAGCATGTATTGAGATATCTCATAGGCACATCGGGATATGGATTATGGTATAGACAATCGAATGAGTTGAAGCTACATGGCTTCACGGATTCAGATTGGGCAGGGAGCCCAACGGACAGAAAGAGCACATCTGGACGGGTATTCAGTATCGGGTCTAGAGCAGTTTCTTGGTACAACAGGAAACAGAGATCCGTGGCACTTAGTTCAGTGGAGGCCGAGTACATGGCAGCAAGTTTGGCTGCATGCGAGGCTATATGGATGAGGAAGATCCTCGTGGGGTTGTTCGGTTCACACTTAGATCCTATTGTGATATATTGTGATAATCAGAGTTGCATCAAACTCTCAGTTAATCCAGTATTTCATGATAGATCTAAACACATTGACATATGGTATCATCATATCAGAGATTGTGTGCAGCGGAAGATCATGTTACTTTCATACATTCCCACGGAGGATCAGGATGCAGATATCTTGACGAAGGCGCTCACCAGGAGCAAATTCAAATACCATAGAGGCAGGAACGGGGTGGCAGATAATCCCTATATTGTTGAGAGGGAGTGTTGAGATTGCAACAAGATGATGATCTTAGTGAAAAGAGTCGCCTTCACTAAGTGGGCCCGCAGGCTATTTTTGGCGCAAAGTCTATTTTTAGACTATGTCTATTTTTAGACATGTCGATCATATTCTATGAGTTGCAGGATGCTATTTGTGGATGGTTGGTCAAGTTGGAAAAATAGATGGACTTTTATTTTTAGACATATTGGGCGGAATCTATTTTTAGATTGCCAGTCTAAAAATAGATATGTCGAATATTATTAGCTCTTAATAATATTTGGACTCTAAACATTAACTTATTCTCTTGGAGCACTTCAGTTAAGTGCACAGATGTGGCACAGGAGCTGACAGAAGGAATTACGCTATTCCTAAGGGTTAAGTGGAGCTATTGCATGTATACTTCAGTTAGAACTCATGTGAGAGTTTGGTGGAGTTGATTGAGGAAGTTAATGGAGTTGTGTTCAGTTTAACTAATCTAAACATAGTTGAGCTAGTTGTATCTAGTCTAACTGATTGATACACTAGTGAGAGTGGTGTGAATTAATTAATAATTAATTCACTAAATATTAACTCATTAATCAACTGAAGAATACATCAGTTAACTATAGTGCATGGACAGTTTCAGTGGACACTGGTGGAGAGATAGGTGAAAGGGAAAGTTGACTATCAGTTGTGACTATGGTGATACATTGATTGCATCCAACACTCAGTAGAGATGCCAATGAGGATTGTTTGAGCAAGGCTAGACCAATTCGAGTTCATTCAAAGCCATTATTCAGCAGGGATTGCGTAGTAGAGGCAGGCTAGCAGGTGCCAGAGATCGGTGCATAGATTTTCTAGATCGGACCTGATTAGTGTGTAGCAATTGTATTGTACTGAGAGCTTGTGAGAAGCTTTGTATGAGGATTGTTACATGATCTCTATGACATATATTATATATAGATAGTTGGCGTTTTTTAGCTTCAGGCTTTCCCGTTAAAACACTGTGTTCATATGTGTGAATTTTTATGGTTTCACTGTGTGCATGCAATTGATTTAATTTCCGCATATGATGATCAATGGTAGAAGAGATTTTGTATTGTGCATGAAGTTAAAATAGTGTGTGATCAGGAGAATCTTGGATATATAACGCATTAGTTATATAATTTCTACAACATGAAGAGGTTCTTGATTTATAAGCAATCAAGTGGGAAGAGTAGCCTTGACATATCTATGACGTTAGTATCATGTGGATATGAATTGATATTATGTGATTATACTATGTTTATGTTTTTGTTATGGACAGTTAATGCTGAGGGATACATCAATAGAGTGAGAGTAGTATGATCTACGACATGGTGGGACAAGCATGGATGGTGGAAAGATACTAGAAGCAAGGTTTATTAGTAGAGTCAATGTGTAGTATTATTGTTGTATATATGTTGTACATGTTGCACCTATGATTTTGTGTGCATATAGTGTTGTGTATATAGGGTGTTATGTACATGTTGTTTATACAATTCTATGTATAGATGGTGTTGTGTACAATGTTCGATATGTGGTGTTGTGTGCATGTTGGATATGCAATGTTTTGTACATATGGTGCTTTGTACATGTTGCATATGTGGTGTTGTGTACATATGGTGTGGTGTAAATGTTATACATATGGTTAGTATGTACATGTGGTGTTGTGTGTATGACCATATATGTGTTGTTGTGTGCGTGTGGCGTCGTGTACATGTTGTACAAGGGGTGTTGTGTGCAGGTGGTGTTGTGTATACGTCGTGCATGTGGTGTTGTGTACATGTCATGCATGCAGTTTTGTGTACATGTCATGTTGTGTACACGTTGCACAGGTGGTGATTTGTACATGTTGTGTAGGTGTTGATGTGTACATGTTGTGTAGGTGGTGATGTGAATATATGGTATTGTGTACATGTTGTACATGTGGTATTGTTGTACATGTGGTATTGTGTGCATGTCATACATGATGTGTTGTGCACACATGGTATTGTGTGCATGTTGTATATGTTGTTTTGTGTACATGTAGTATTGTGTATGTGCATTGCGTAGTCATCGCATCGTAACATGTGTATTCATTGTGTTGTACTTGGTGTATGTATTGTGTTTTGTTCTACACTAGGTGTGTGTGTATGTGTTGTGTTTGTATGTCAGGTGTAGGTGTATGTATTTTACGTAAGGTGTAAGTGCATGTATTGTATGGTGTTGTATGTTGTGTTTGGTTTTATATGTGTGATGCACACTATGGGTATGTGTGTACGGTTGAAGAGAAGGCACTGGATGTTTGTCGGGTGTGGAAATTGATCTGGTGTGTGTACGGAAAGGATAAAGGTAGAAGTTAAGGACTGATTAAAGGATAGGTATCAGTATTTTATTTTAGTTTTAATCATGCATGTGATCTATGATTCTAGTTTATGATGATTACATGTGATATATGATTCTGTATTTTGACTGTTACATGGGATCTATAATTTTAACTATGATGGTTTTGTTTTGAGCTAATCGTATGTGATATGTTTATTGATGATGATTTGATCAAACAACTAGTTTGACTTGTTGTGATAGGAAGTAAAAAAATTTGCAAGTGTACCTTATTCATGATCCATCCTTAAGGTATCATTTGAAATTATTTCAATTCGTTTTGAATCTAATGACAATTATGTGCTTGGTACAGGAAAGCATGGAAAATTCCCAGTTAGGTGGTTGAAGTTGATTGCAATAAATTTAGCAGCAGAAAAAGGAATTGGAACATGTGACAATATGTTGGTAGAGAATTAAGGAGCGGGGCCATTATAGGACACTGGTACCCAACAGTGTCCACTGATTTCCATGAGCATGCTATGACTGTTGTAATGGTTTTGAGGCAAGGATATTCCTTGGTTTTTGGATCTTCTGATGTGAGGAAGCCTTACCAAGGGAGGGGTCACCTAAGGGACTGTGTAGTAGAGAAGCGGGATACATGCAAACTTGGAAGGTGAGTGACTTCACCAAAGGGGGTGACCGGATTTCTTGATGGATTGTGTAGCAGAGAAGATAAGGTCAGGGATAGATTTGTTTTGGTCATTATAATTTCCAAATGGAACCAAAATCACATTGGTAGTGTGCCCTGGAACAATGATTTGGTAACTATTCATTAAGAGGACAAGTGGCGTAAGATAATAGCATTATACATTGGATGTATTTTTGACTTTGGTAGTGGATTTTGGACTTCCTAGGAAGAAGGTGAATCTTGGTACTACTTTTGAGGTTGGAGGTGTGAGCCTCTGGATTCCCTTGTTGCTGATATAGGCACCATATCCTTTTATTTGTTGGTTAGATCAAATTTGCATATGTATATATGTGTATATTATTGTAAATAGTGTATCGAGTTGTAAATACTGCAACGATCTAAGTTATAAAGCTCCATGAGTAGTATGTTTTTATTTTTAGCGGTATTGTTGGTTTATAGATGTTATTGAACACTGAGAATGGTGTTCCCCCAAGGGGGAGGGTTCTGTAATAGCCCTAGTTGAATTTCCATGTAAAAAATACAAGACCAAGGTCATGGGACACATATTCCAAGCTGAATGTTGGGAAAAACATCCTAGTGGGTGTCATTTTCGGTTTATTATGGCTAAGTAAATTGGAAAATGCATTGGAAAATACTTTCAAAAAGCAAAGAGGTATTAATTGGAATTTTATTTATGAAAATAATGGAAAATAGGAGAAAAGGGAGATGAAAGGTCATATATTTGCATGAGAAGGAAATTGAAGGAAAAATAATGGAAAATGAAGAAATTAGAGGCCTCAATGATAAAAAGGCTTTTGAGGATCAAATCATGGCTTTTTTTAGTTCAGTATTTGGCTCTCTCATTCATTCTCTCATTCTCTCATACTATTGCACACTTAGAGAATTCTTGGAGCACTCTAGTATTCACTTGGAATTGGAGAAAGAAGACAAAGGAAAGTAGGAAAGCACAAGGTAACAATTGGATCAGTAGCTACAACTGGATTGCTTTGCAGGTATAGATTTGGATGTATGGTTTCCTTGCTAGTTTTGATATGCATGGCATATGCATGTGGTTGTTTAGTTATTATATTTCATTAGCATGGAGGATTGCCTGCATTAACAATGGTTTTGCATAGCCTTTCCATTTCCTAGATAGCCATCTTGTTGTGGGTTTTCCCTTGTGTTTTCTTATTGGTGCTCATGTTCCTTATGGTTTTGGTTTGAGTTATTAGTTCCTAGATGCCTTGGTTGGACAAATTCTCTGGAATCCTTGTAACAACTTGGGTTGAGTTACTAGTCCTGGAAGCCTTGGTTGGAGAAACACTCTAGAGCCCTTGGTGGGTTGAGTTACTAGTCCTGGAAGCCTTGTTTGGACAAATGCATAGGAGCCCGACAACAGCTGTGGATTCAGTTACTAGTCCGGAAGCCGGGTTGGAACAAACACTCTAGAGCCCTAGACATCATGGGTAGAGACAGAACTGGTGATGGTTAGTGATTTCTGACCATGAGGTGAAAACATTGGTTGAGGGTTGAGGTGGTTTGGCCTCTGGAATCCTTGGTTTTTTTTTCTTGGTTTATTCCATGAGATCCCACAGTCATGCTTCGAATATGGCACATGGCTGACTAGCTAAAAGAAATATTTGGTTTAGCCCATTCGATGGTCGGATGGTATGACGAAGTCCCTGACTTGGTTGGTATTTTCATATGTTAATAAGAGACATTTTCTATTGTGATTCATGAATATATGTATTGGTTATGATGGTGATGTTATGGTTGAGTTTCCATGGTTTATATGTTGGTTATATGATGTATATTGTCTATGGCTCTTGACATGTTTTGATTCGTAAATGAATGGTTATTGAATGCATGACCTAATAGATTTTGTTGCAACTATTATGAGAGGGCATTAGACATTCTTGATGATTCATAGATAAGTTTCAGACCTCTATATTCATATATGTAATTATGACCTGTAGATTACATGTCCATGATTTGGTTGACAAAATTTTTGTCATGGTTAGGCTTCATTAGACCAAGTCCTTGTTCTGTATTTGAAGCTTTGTCTTTGTGTCATTTATTGTTTTAGAAAGTCTCATCAATTTCTGGTAAGTGGTCAGGATCCTAACCCTGAAAAGGTGGCACAAAGCGTGCGGTATCAAGCACAAAACTGGCTGAAAAATACTACAGTCACACCTTTACAGTGGTTATGCATGTGGCTGGAGGCCTACAATCGCATGGATGCATGCTTGTGCATCAATTAAAAGGAAAGTTAACTCAGGGTTCAGAAACCTGGAAGGGTGGTTTAGCCCTTACAACTCTTGTAGCACCTAAGAGAGGTCAATAAGTTTTTTTTTGTTGATTCCACTTCCTTAAGGTGATCTAGGAGGGTGAATCATATCATAGTAACTCTTTGTCACATATTAACCTCGATGGACCAGTAAACTTCGGTAAGTGTGGGAGGAGGGTAGTTACACTGAAACCTGAGGGGAAGTATGTTGTGACTTACAAGTGGTTATAAAAAATAAAAATTGTCATTGATGGTAGCATTGAGAAGTTGAAGGTAAGATTTGTGGCTATAGGATTCTCCCAGAAAGAGGGAGAAGATTATGACGAGATATTTTTACCAATTTACCAATACACTATCATCTAGTACATTATTGTTGTTATTGATAATCATGGTTGGAGTATTCATCAGATGGATTTGAAGATTTCCTTTCTTCATGGCATACTTTACGAAGAAGTGTATGTGGGACAATCGCAGGGCTTTGAGATACATAACATGGACACCCATTTTTGCAGATTGAAGAAATACCTCTATGGTTTAAATAAATCCCACACAGCTTGGTATTCTCAGATCGATGGATACCTAATGAAGTCGGGATTCACTAAAATTAGTGTCGATTCAAACCTCTACTTCAATTTTGTCCAAGGTATGCCTTTGATTTTGTATTTATGTGTTAATGAATTATTATTGACAAGAGGAGAGCCTATGATCATCTAGTGTAAGAGGGATCTTGTCTCTGAGTTTTAGATGACAGATGTTAGGTTGATGCACTATTTCCTAGGCTTAGTGGTGCAATAGATACCTGGTGAGATCTTCCTTAGCCAGGGAGAATATGTTGTCACACTTTTGGAGATATTTGGGATGGTGTATTGCAGTGGCCACACCGATGGATGGAAAATTCAAAAATTTTTGTGATGAAGCTACAAGACCAGATCTCATAGATTCATATTTGTACCAACAACTAATTGGGACCTTGATGTTTTTGGTCAACACAAGACCAAACATATGTTTTGATGTCAACACATTGAGTCATTTTATGGTGGATCCGTTTAGGGTCAGTAGTTTTCATGAATGTCTTTCAAATTATTTAATTTTCAATTTGAATAAGTCAAACTTATAATCACTGTTGATGTCATAAGTTCGGAAGTCACTATCCGACATTGCCATGAGTTTAGTCATCAAGTGGTCCAGTCAAAGTATCAAATAGTATTGATTCATTGGGGGTCATGGTTACATATTTCTGAACAGCCAAGTCACGGGGTATGTCTTAGTTATGTGTCTGTCAAAAAGTTATCTTGAGTTCATCACAGTCAAATTTTTATTGCCCAAGGAAAATGGTATTTTGGGAATGTCATATTTCTTATTCTCCCCTCTAATTTACCCTTATTTTCATGTTTCCATAACCTAAACCTCCCATTATCCATTCATAAATCCACTTTCCTCTCACCTATTCCCCCATCCCATCCTAAACATATTCCCTAAAAGACCATGATTACATCTTATACATGACAAAACCAATATCTTCCCCCACTATCCAAGCAACGTATCTACCCAAGCGTTATAATGATTCCCATGCACAAATCATCATATTATCCCAAATGGAGTGCCTTATCACATCATTCTACATGAAAAATTAGGTGCTAATTCAAATCAAACAAGATGACCGCCATACCTCTTGCACCTTGTCTGCATTGTTGAGTTCAAGCTGGTTAGTTATGGTTGAAGAAGAAGGATTGATTCATAGCTAAGCCAGTGATCGAGGATATAGTTACAACTATCATAGATTCATTTTATATGCACCAGTGCTATGTAATCATCACTAAACACAGCGCTAGTGGCACCAAAACTAGGATAGCAGTGAATTATTGAATTTTATCGCTGAAGTGTAACTCCATCATAGCATCAAACAAAAATCTCCATTATTGCACCAAACTATGGGTTCATCAAGGCATCAATTTAAAGCATATATATACTTCTTTTCAAAGGTGTTCCTCTACTACAACTCCAAGATCTGTCTCCACAGAAACTTCCCTATCCGAGTCACTGAAATTATGCACAGGTTTGAGCTTATATGCACCAGTCCAAATATTTCAACTGAAGGTTGTAAGACCTTGTATCTCTATGTTGGACCAAATGTTTGGTGGCACTAAATCAAGGTGTTGTTACCCTAATTCAGTTTCAACCCATAATTCTAGTTAGGCCACACGGGTTCTGTTGTATAAATGTGAGTATCAGGATTATTCCAAATCAACGTTTCCAGTACAATCCGCAATATATTCTCCTTCAGTCTTTAGCTCTTTCTCTTTGCTGTCTTCTATTTCACGAGTTTTGAACTGAATATATTTATCTATGATGGATGACCGAACTTGATAATTTGAGAAATGAAATAGATCATTAATTTATAATGGTTTAAGCGTTAAACAGTTATGTCCCCAAGGCAGGTCAACATAGGTAGGCCGAAACAGGTCGACTCCAAGACCATAATATTATTTTCAACTTGAAAATTCTTGTTCTCCCTCATAGTTTTGATTTTTCATCCAAGGAAGAGCTCATTAGAAATCTAAAAATATTCTCTAGAGGATTGTGAAGGATTCATAGAGAAATTATTCCTCCAAGATAGTGAAAAATCATTTTTAATGTGACTAGTTGTTTATTAATGTAGAAATGGAGGTAGGACAGACTGCCTTTGCGTGATGGGCTTCTTTTCTTCATCGTTTGCCTTCTTCATCATGGAGTTATAATGCCATCAATTATATGAAGTATAACGTCATCATATAGTGTTCCATCATCCAGATCATCAAAAGACATCCTCTAGTCCTTCAACAAGTATCATCATTCATCAAGGTACATGACTGACACTTCTTCATCATCATCATCATATTGCCATATGACATAATCTTTGCTTCATTTAAAATCTGTGGTCATTGGTGTGCTCATAGGGGCACAATCTTCCATCCCATATCTCTTGAGCATGTCTTTAAGATATTTTTCTTGAGATATAAACATGACTGCAGTCGTTTGAGATATTTGTAGCCCAAGAAAGATAACTCCCCAGTCATTGAAATTTCGAACCTTTTGGACATATTTAGAGAAAATTCATGGCTCATCCCATCATCATTGATGAAAAATATTAGATCATCAACGTATACAAGAGTGATAAAATTTTTATCCTTCTCTATGTTCATGTAGATATTGCTTCCTGTCACTCCCTTTTTGAAACCTTCTTGTTGTAGATAGTGATCCAAATTTTCATACCAAGCTCTAGGGGCTTGTTTCAACCGATACAAGGCCTTTTTTAATTTGCATACAAGGTATTTCCCTTCAACTAGATCAAATCCTTCTAGTTGTTCCATGTAGAATTCTTCCTTGAGGTCTCCATTTAGAAATGTTGATTTTAGATCCCTTTGATAAACCTTGAATCCTTTTGAGAAATTAAATGCCAAAAACATTCTTATAGCTTCCAATCATGCTACTGGAGAAAAAATTTCTTCAAAGTCAATTCCTTCAATTTGTGAGTATCCTTTGCAAACAATTCTATCTTTATTTTTTATAATTTGTCCATCCTCATTCATCTTGTTTTTGAATACCCATATTTTTCCAATTATATTTTTATATTTTGGATGAGGTACTAGCTCCCAAGTCTCATTCTTTTAGATTTGAGACATTTCTTCTACCATGGCCTTTATCCAATGAGGATATTTACTTGCTTGAGAAAAAATTTCAGGTTTTATTAAAGATAAGAGAGCGACATCATCTTTTCTTGGAGTGTTTTTCATTCTTCTTTGATTTTGAATTCCTTCATTTATATTCTCGATAATTTGTTCTTATGGATGATGTTTTTGAAGGAATTTTGTATTAGAAGGAGTTTGTGAAGGTTCATTTTGAGGTTCCTCATCCTTTTCTTCTTTTTCGGGTTCTTCTTCGCTTTCTTCAAGGAAGGGCTCAACTTCATTATATTCAATTTCCTTTTCTGGAAATGCTTCATCCATCTTCACATCAATGATTTCCATTATTTTCCATAGACGGCTATTGTAACACTTGTAATATTTGCTCCTAGTGGAATATCCAAGAAATATTCCTTCGTCAACCCGAGAATCAAATTTTCCTGGTAAGTGATCATTGATCTTTATGAAGCATTTTCTTCCAAAAATATTGAAATATTTTACTGATGCAGGTCTTCCTTTCCATAATTCATAAGGATTTTTTTCATTATTTGGTCTTAGTTGAGTTCGATTTAAGGTATAAATTGTTGTCCCAACTGCTTCTATTCAAAATTTTGGCTGCAAATCAGTTGCTAATAGCATTGTCCTTGTAATTTCTTGAATGGTTTGGCTCCTTATTTCAACTACTCTATTTTTCTTGGGTGTCCTAGCAGCGAAGAGTTCTCTTTCGATTTGGCATGCACTTTACAGAATTCATCAAATTCTTTTGAGGTGAATTCTCCTCCTCTATCCGTTCTAAGACATTTGATATTAGAATATTTCTCATTTTCAATGAGGGCTTTAAGATTCTTAAAACATTCAAATGCTTCAGATTTATATTTTATGAAATATACCCACATCATTCTAGTATAGTCATCAACAAATAAAGAAAAATACCTTTCACCTTGAAGAGCTGGAGTTCTATTTGGCCCACATAAATCTGCATGAATGATCTCTAGAGGTTTTGATGTTGAGAACTCCTTAGTTTTGTGGTTGGTTCTAGTTTTCTTTTTGTGTTGGCATGGGCCACATACAATTTTATTTGGCTTGAACATCTTTGGAATGTCCCTTACTACATTAATTTTGTTGGTATTGATCAAGTTATCAAAACTTGTATGCCCCAATCGCTTATGCCTTAATCAACTTTCATATGTTTGACTTAAGTAACATTTATCTCCTTCGATCTTGTTGAAAATGTAAACATTATATGGTGTTCTTACTCCTTTTGACAGAAGTTCTCCTAAGGATGAGCCTCTTGTTTCACAATTTTTAGTACTAAGGACAACATTATGTCCTTGATCACAAGTTTGGCTAACACTTAAGAGATTGTGTTTGAGCCCTTCTACCAGCAAAGTATTTTGAGCCTTTCCTTATCCATTAATGAGGGTAGCAGTTCCTTTTCCATTGATTTTAGAAGATCCACTTCCAAAGGATACATTTCCATTTTTCTTGTTCAATGAGACAAACTTCTTTTGGTCGCCTGTCATATGTCTTGAGCATCCACTATCCACAAACCAATGATTTTCTTCACTATGAGCACATAGAGCTAGGCCACATTTATCCATATTGAAATTTACCCTTTAAGCTTCCTCTCCTTTGAGTGGATAATTTTTTTCATTATGATCATAATTATTACATAATGGGCAAGTCGAATCAAACTTAGCCAAAGGATCAAAAGAATTGTAAGTTTTTATTTGTCCTTGCTCTTTGGGACCAAGTATTTTGTTTGTTTGATCTTTCAATCTTGGTACTTCATTCTTATGAGCCTTGCAATGCTTAGCTTGATGACAAATATTTTTACAATAGTAACAATACCCAAGAAAGATAGTTTGGTACCTATTGTAATATCCATAGCGTGAATCAACATCCTTCCTTCGAGTTGCTCTTCCTTCATTTGTTGGTTTTGAGATGGGCCTTTTTTCTTGGCGAGATGACTTTTCTTCTTTCAAGATGGAAAGAAAGTATGTCAGCATAACTCCTTGCATTATTCTTTGTACTTGATGATTCTCCTTTGAAACCAATCCCAGATTTATCATATTGAGGTTTTTGAGTATTAAGAATGTTATCAAGTGCTTGAGAGCTTTGTCAACTCCTTTAACTTGCTCCAATTCCTTTCTTAGAGATATTATTTAAGCTTCACATTTTTCATAGATATCTTCCTTTTCTTTTAGCTTATTGTTCAAGAAGTGTTCCCTTCTTTTTTCTTCTTTTCTAATTTGAGATAAATGATCTTCTTTTGTAAATTCTCATTTTCTCCAATGGCACTTATTAGTAATTCATCCACATTTCCTTCGTCTTCCAGTTCTGAATCATCATAATTTGTGAATGCCATGAATAACACTTATTTGCTTCCAACATAGTCATTTTCTTCATCTGATTCATCATCACTTCCTTTGTGATGAGGGGTATTTCTAATTGATATCTTCGTGATGACTACAAATTCATCTTCATCAGACTCATCTTGTTTGGAGAAGAAGTTCTTCTTATTAAACCCTTTCTTTGTGTACACCATCCTTTTAGAATCCTCTTCATCATCACTATCATGTTTATGAGGTTTGCAGCATAATGACCTATTCTTCCACATTTGAAACAAATGATAGGGTACTTACCTTTTAGCTTGGGTCCCTTATTTAGTCTTCGTACAAATTGTTCTAATTCAGTTTCAGAATCGGAGTCATCGCTATTGTTATTCCATCCTTTTCCCTTTTTAGATCTTGAGGCTTTGAATGTTTCATCTTTGGAACTTTGGATTCATTTTCTCATCTCATAAGAAATGAGGATCCATGAAGTTTTTCCATCTTGAGAGTATCTAGATCCTTCATTTCCTCTATAGCACTTACTTTGGAGTCAAATCTATCGTGAATAGAACTTAGGACTTTTTGAAAAATCATGTTTTCCTCAACTTTTTCTCCCAATCCTTTAAGAGAGTAGACCACTTTAGCTACTCGGAGAAGATATGATGCAATATCTTCTTCATTATTCATTTTCAGACTTTCAAATTTCCTTCTATGAGTTTGAATTTTTTCCTTCTCAACTTTGGAGTCCCTGTCATATAAAGTAACAAATGTAACCCATGTTTCTTTTGTTGTATCAAAATCCATCACTTTTGTAAATTCAAAGTCGAAAATTTCACTAGTGATGGAATTTAGAGATTTTTCATTAGAAATGTAAGCTTTCCTTTCGTCAAGATTAGTTGGAATGGTGGAGGGAACTTTGTACCCATTCAAAACTGAGTGCCAAACTTTGGGTCCAAGGGACATTAAATAGAAGGGCATCCTCTTCTTCCAAAAATCAAATTTTGTTCCATAGAACATAGGAAGCTTTCCTATCACTTCTTGATTCTTCATTGTGGCTAAGAATAATTCTTCCAAATGTTAGGATAATACTGAAGAAGCTGGCTCTCATACCAATCGTTGGAAATACTAAGAGGTGGGTGAATCAATATTTATTTTCAATTTATATTTAACCAGTTAGATTATTCACAATTAAAAACATAGAAATGAATAATTTTATTATAGAATTAACGATACTTATCCTTTTACAAATGAATGAGTACAATTATGTTTGGGCACCAACCCTTCAACCTTCAAGGCTCCAACCTTTTTCCATGAACCAACTTGGACTTTAGTGAGGCTCCAACCTCTAGGGCTTTGAACCTATCCTTCTCAAGGCTCTAACCTTGTGTTTAGAGGAACCAACCCCTAGGACACCAATCCTTCAGACTTCTTTTGAGAGAAAAAGTGTGATGTACTTACTTGAGTTCAACAATATTCTTCATTGTTCAACTATTCAATCAGCTCTAAAAAAAACTTGTGCTTGACTTCATTGTACCTTGAATTTAATTGTGCTTGACTTTACTTGAGCTTGATTTCAATGAGCTCCACAACTATACTTCATTGTAATGTCACCAAAATAATATCACTATAGTGGCACCAAAACTAGGATAGCACTGAATCTGAGATAACATTGAATTATCTAATTTTATCATTGAATTGTAACTCTGTCATAGCATCAAACAATAGTCTCCATTATAGCACTGAAATGTGGGTTCATCAAGGCATTGAGTTGTAGCATATATATACTTATGTTCAAAGGTTTTCCTCTGCTATAGCACCGAGATCTATCTCCACAAAAACTGCCCTATCCGAGTCACTGAAATTATGTACAGGTCTAAGTTGATATTCACCAGTCCAAATATTTCAACTGAAGGTTGCAAGACCTTGTATCTCTATGCTGGACCGAATGTTTGGTGGCACTAAATCAAGGTGTTGTGATCCTAATTCAGTTTCAACCTAGAATTCTGGTTAGGGCACACAGGTTATGTAATAGAAGTGTGAGTATCAAGATTATTCAAAATCAACGTTTCCAAGACTATCCACAATATTTTCTCCTTCGGTCTTTAGCTCCTTCTCCTTGGTGTCTTCTAGTTCACGAATTATCAACTAAATATATTTATCTGAAATGGATGACCGAACTTGATAATTTGATAAATGAAACAGATCACTGATTTAGAGTGGTTCAAGCATTGAACAACTATGTACCCAAGGCAGGCCAACATAGGTAGGCTGGAGCAGGTCCGCTCCAAGACCAAAATATTATTTTCAACTTGAAAATTCTTTCTCCCTCAACGCTTGGATTTTTTGGCCAAGGAAGAGCTCATTATAAAGCTAAAAATATGCTCTAGAGTATGATGATGGATACATAGATAAATTCTTCCTCCATCGTGTAGGCCTTTTGCGCTCTAAAATTATGATACCAGGGGGCATTACCATGGTATTAGCCCATAGTAATGAGCGTTGTGTCGTCTATTTGATTCCGTCCAAGAATACCATCGGAAGTTGTCTGGTTTTGGCTCATGGTATTGGTAAAGGCTAAATCTATATAAGGTGAAGAAGATCATAGTCCGAGTGTACATGGATAAGGGTTGTTACTGAATACTTCTCTATGAAGTATATCTGCATGGGATGAACTATGTTTTTATTAGTAGATTTGAATCTATGATGCACCCTTGGATACAATGATGGATCAGAATCTCTAGACCTGAAATGACTATGTACTTGCATGATATAATTATGAGATGTTTGAATTGGTGACATGGCACATGTTTGTTGAAATGGAGTAAAAAAATCTGGGTAAGTTTATAGATCTTCATATTTCTGCAGTATTAACATTTACATATCTACACACTAGTTCGTCACAGTGAAAGCATGTATACACGTGGCTTTGTCTCAAATAAAGCGTGTATGGAAGTCAGGGTTTTCTAAAGCTTGCTGAAGAGATTATCTATTTAAGGATGTTTTATTTCTGTTGTCTGTCAATGAAGTCTTCTTGTAGATCTGGGTTGCTTGAATACTGTATATGTTGCTAAGTTGAATATGTACAAATCTGATCAATGATTGAGTAAATATGTTTAATGATGATTGACTGAATAAGGGCTCTGCATTACTGAAAATATATCTGACTGAAATCATCAAATCTAGTTTTGAGACTAAACATATTCTGTAGATTCAGTATTATTAGATCTATACACAGGTTGGTGTGAAGCAAAGCGCGTATACACGGGATCAGTAAAGTGAAGTAGTGTATTTATTTTAAGATAATGCATGATCAGGGTTGAGATTTATTCTGCATACTGATTCTGAAATCTGGTTTTATTATTGTGTTCTGGTTATAGTGATCTCACTGTTCTGATTGAAGTTTGGGTTAATTTTATTATTTATGATCTTTATGATGAGTTGTGTTGAAGCTAAGGGATCCATTGTGAAAATTGATTAAATGTGGTCTAAAGTGCCTCTAAGGGTTGAATCCTTCAGTGTGGAAGTAGAAGCTTCCTGCCAGTAGAAGCTGGTGTTCTAATCAAAAGGGTTGAAGCTCCCTTCCAGTAGTGGCTGGTAAATGAGATTAGAGGGTTAAAGAACCCTTCCAGTAGTGGCTGGTAAACGAGATCAGGGGGTTGAAGCTCCCTTCCAGTAGCAGCTGGAGAACGAGAAAAGGTTGCATCCTTCTGTAGCTAGATTCCTACATACTGATATGAGTCTGCATCAGTACAATATTGCAAGAAATTTTCCATATAATAAATATTGAAGATAGAGACGACAACAGCGGTGGTTTTCTCCCGAATTGGGTTTCCTCCTTAAAATCATGGTTTTCATTTGTATTTCTTATGTGTGATGATTTATTTTGTTCTTACTCCACATGTTTATTTCTTACTAAACATATGATGAATGAATGATGCACTGAATTAAGTAAATAATTATCTGCATAATAATATATTTGGTCATACGCAATTTTTCTTAAATATATCCACATGTATACGCTAGTTGGGTTCATTAAAGTCGTGTATAGAAATAAGTAAGGAAAAATTAAAATTTTTAAGTGAGTTATAAATACTGATTCACCACCCCCCACCCCTCTCAGTATTTTTCCCATCAATTGGTATCAAAGCAGGTCCTTCTGAAGAAGCTTAATCGCTAGAAGAAAGATTAGCTAAGATGAGAAATCAAGATGGGACAGCATCTATCAGGCATCCTCTCTTCAATGGAAACAATTTAATCTTTTGGAAGACAAGGACAAGATCCTATCTTTAGTCTCTTGGAGAATATGTATGGGATATAGTTGAAAGAGTTTATCAATATCCAGCTTCAGTTCCAGCAGATCCAACCACAAGAAAGAACTATGAAACCAATGCAAAGGTGGTCAATGCATTATTGGGAAGTTTGACTGAATCAGAATTTGTCAAAGTCATGCAGTTAAATACAACAAAGGAGATATGGTACAAAATAATTTTGAGCTATGAAGGTGATGCCAAGGTAAAAAGTGCTAAACTCCAAACTCTCATAATTCAATATGAAAAACTTAGAATGCATAATGAGGAAAGCATTGCTATTTTCTTTTTACGTCTAGATGATATTGTAAATCGTATGAGAAATCTGGGTGAAACCATAACTGACACTACTCTAGTAGAAAAGGTTTTAAGATCTCTAAATCCCAAATTCGAGTCAAAATTGTATGTTATTGAAGAGAGGTGAGATATACAAACTCTTACTATTGTTCAACTTCATGGGATTATGACTGCATGTGAAATGAGGAAAGGAGGTCCATTTGAAGTCAAAGAAGTTGTCTTTAGAGTTGCTGCAAAAGGAAAGGAAGTAGAAGAACAAGAAGGATCAAGGTATGTTTCAGAAGAAGATGAGATAAATTTTGTAAAGAAGCTACAACTTGGCACTGGAAGGTTCATAGGTAAGCTTCCTTTTAAAAAAAAAAACTTTTGGAAGAGTTGGTCATTATGCTGCTAAATTTCCCCATAAATATAATCAATAAAAGGGAAAGGAAGTGGCAAAAGGAAATAAGAAACGGTTTATCAATAGAAAAAGCTATTATACTCATGAAGATAGTGATGGTCTATCAAATAGTGAAGAAGGACAATCTGATCAAGATATTAGACTGCTCATGGCTTTTTAAAAAGACTCTAGTGAGGCTAAAGATACTTTTATGGATGCATTAGAAGAAAATTATTTTCTTGAAGAAATAAATCATCTCAAAATATGTTTGGAAGAAAAAAAAAATTCCATAGATACTCTAAAGAATCAGCTTATAGAAAAGGAGAAGCACAATGAGAAATTAGAATGTGAAATAGTAAGTCAAGGTACAACTCTCTCCTCTTGTAAAGATGGGTCAAACTTCAGCCAAAAAGAGCATATACCCTCAAACTCCAAGGTATGGAGAAAGAAGGACTTAAAGATTGAAAGTTGTGGCATAGAATTATTTTCAGAAGGGGAAGAAAATCAATGGTACATTGATATTGGATGCTCAAAACACATGACAGGTGATAAAAATAAACTCCTTTCATACAATGCATTAGAGAAGGAAAAGAATGTTACTTTTGGAAATGACACTCTTGCTGTCATTAAAGGAAAAGGTTGTGTTTTTCTAAATGAAAAGGTGAAAGCTAACAATGTTATGTATGTGGATGGATTAAAGCATAATTTTTTGAGTGTGAGTCAAATGTGTGATCAAGGAAATGAATTTGTCTTTAGTTCGAAAGAATGTGTAGTACGTGAACTTGACACTGGAAAAACAGTAATAAAAGGAACTGGAACACCTAGCAATCTGTATCTATTGAAAGGTGTCCAAGAGAAATGCTACTTAGCTAAATCTTCATAAATTGGCTATGGCACATAATATTGGGACATTTGAGCTTCTCTCAAATAAGAAAATCTAGCAGACTCAAATTTGTTTGTGATCTTCCCAGCATCACTCTGCCTGAAAGTACCATATGCAAATCATGCCAATTTGGTAAGCAAGCCAAGGTGCAATTCAATGCCAAAGAAGGATCAGCAAGTAAGCCTCTTGAACTTATACATACTAATCTATGTGGTCCTATAAGGAAAAAGTCACCTCGTGGAGAACAATACTATATTATATTTATTGATGACTTCTCTAGAATGTGTTGGATCGGTTTACTAAAACATAAAGATGAAGCATTTGAAAAATTTAAGATCTTAAAATCTCTAGTTTAAAATGAATTAGATCTAAATATCAAATGTCTTAGATCTGACCGAGGAGGAGAATATATATCAGATGAATTCTTTTATTTCTGTGAACATCATGGCATAAAAAGACAGTTTTTTGTAGTTAGAACTCTACAACAAAATGGTGTGGCAGAAAGAATGAATAGAACAGTTCAACAGATGGCTCATGATATGATTGATGAATCTGGGACTCCCGATACATTTTGGGAAGAAGCAGCACATACTGCAGTCAATATTCTCAACAAGGCTCATGTTTGTGTGAACAGTGATAAAACTCCTTATGAACTCTGGTATGGTAATCTTCCCACTGTGAAGCATTTTATAGTTTTTGGAAGAAAATATTTTATCAAGGAAAATGATGAAAACTTGGTAAGTTTGAACCTAAAGTAGATGAAGGAATATTTCTTGGTTACTCTTCTAGAAGTAAAGCATATAAATGTTACAATAAAAGACTTCGGAGGATTGTTGAATGTATTGATGTTGTAATTGATGAGTCTCTCACATATCCTAAAAAATAAATAACAATAAAAAATGAAGACGATGATGATGTATATTTTCCCTCATCAAATAGCAACAATATAGAAGCAGAATATAATGAAGCACCAAAATAAGATATATCTAAAAAGGCTCCATCCAAGTATCTTCAAAATAATCATCCAAAATCTCAAATTCTAGGAGAAAAGGGATTAGGTGTCCAAACAAAGAACTCTTGTAGGATCCTCTAGATATCTAGTATTCTTATTCACTATTGAACCATAGAATGTAAATCAAGCTAGTAAAGATGAATGTTGGATTCAAGCCATGAATGATGAACTTGATCAGATTGAAAAGAATCATACTTGGGAATTGGTTCGAAGATCTCATGATAACAATGTTACTGGAACAAAATGGATATTTAAAAACAAGTTAAATGAAAATGGAGATGTTATTAGAAACAAATATAGACTTGTTTATAAAGGGTATGATCAAAAAGAAGGTATAGACTTTGAAGAAACTATTTCTCCTATAGCCAGACTTGAAGCCATAAGAATGTTTCTTTATTTTTCAAGTTTTCAACAATTCAAAGTTTATCAAATGGATGTAAAATATGCTTTCCTCAATGGTGATCTAGAAGAAGAAGTTTATATAGAACAAGCAGAAGGATTCATTCTAGGAAATGATGAAAAACTTGTTTGAAAACTTAAAAAGGCTTTATATGGTCTCAAACATGCTCTTCAGGCATGGTACTATCATCTTGACAAATATCTTCAACAAAAAGGTTTCACAAAGGGATCTGCTGACAGTAACTTATACAAAAAAATTGAGAATGATAAACTATTTATTATTGTTGTGTATGTTGATGACATCATTTTTGGAAGTAATGAAGAGTCCATGAGTCAGAAATTTCCTTCTGTTATGCAGCAAGAGTTTGAAATGTCATTACTTGGGGAACTAACATATTTTCTTGGCTTACAAGTGCAACAACCAACGCAACAAATGGAATATTTCTATCAAAAGCAAAATATCTTAAGCAAATTCTGAATAAGTATGGGATGGAAGACTGCAAACATGTGAGTACTCCAATGGTAACTGGATGTAACCTCAGTTCTCATGATGATTCTCCCATGGTAAATCAACCAAATTATAGATCCATGATTGGAATTCTGGTTTATCTAACTAGGACAAGACCAGACATTATGCATGCAGTTGGGATTGTTGGACGATTCCAAGCTAATCCAAAAGAGTCTCACCTTTAGGCTATAAAAATAATATTCAAATATCTACAAGGGACTCAATACTTTGGTCTATGGTATCCAAAGAATGTTGATCTTACTCTTCATGCTTACATAGATGCGGATTGGGCTGGAAATGTTGATGATCGAAAAATCGCTGGTGGTGGTGCATTCTATGTGGGGCCCCAATTAGTATCTTGGTTCAGTAAGAAACAAAGTTCTATTTCCTTATCTACAGCGGAAGCAGAATATGTGGCTACCGCATCATGTTCAAATCAAATTTTCACCTCCCATCTCCATTCTATGTGATAATACAAGTGCCATTAGTATCTCGAAAAATCATGTTATGCATTCCAAGACCAAGCACTTTCCTATCAAGTATCACTTCCTACATGAACAAGTGCTTGAACAAAAGGTTAAATTGGAGTATTTTCCCTCCAAAGAACAAGTTGCAGATATATTTACTAAACCTCTTCCCAGGGAAACATTCGAATATGTCAGATAGAAGCTAGGAGTTGTCTCTACCTCTCTTATCAAATCTTCTTATTTTCATAAGATTAAATTCAGTATGCTAGTTTCACAAAGGTGAATCACGTATATACGCGAGTTTCTGTGCATAAAACTGAGTATGGTTTTTGCTGACATAAATTCTTTGGGTCAGCTTTTAGAACAGTCTGTGGTGTTGTTGGGTAATCTCTGTTGTTGTTCCAGTATTCATCTTACTATATATTTCTTTGATATTTATCTCCTTGATGAATATGCTTTGATGAATTGGTTGTTGAAGGTGTTCAGGATGCACAAGTTTAGGGGGAGCACCTGCCTTGTTGAAAAGGATGCATTGTTGGCATTCTGATTGGTTGTTGTGTTATGATCTCTTGTTTGAGATTATTTGGTATTAGTTATACAAAGTCATATATGTTATTTGATGAAAAGGTCATGTTGAGATCTATGATGTAAATTTGTTATATCCAGTCATGTAAGGACTTGTTCAAATTTATAAACCCACTTGGTTGGGTAGTTGAGTCAAATATGTAATTCCACTTGGTTGGATCATTGATGTAAGTATGAGTCCTTGGTGATAGGAAAGGTCATACTCGGTTGAGTTATAGAGTCATGTACTTCATTGAAAAATTTGTCTAAAGATTCAGCATGCACTCATGGGGAACATGGTAAATTCAGTGCACATCAGATCTACAGAGCTCTTATTTCTACAAGGGAAGAGAAACCTTGTTTTGGTATTGTTACACCCCTTTCCCTTGATGTCAAATAGGGAGAGTATCTTGGTGTTTGAATAATGGTTATGATTAATGTATCTATCTGTTTTAGTGATCAAACACCATCATGGTTGCCATCAAGTCCAAAGGGGGGGATTGTTGGCATTATGATGTAATATGTTTTCCTTGATGGCAACCTACTTGATGAGTTGCCTTAAAGATGGAAAAATGATGTATCTATAGGTCAGTTCAGAAGTGACAGAGAAAGGAAATTCAGTTAGGATCAGAGAAATGATAAATATCATATGTCACAATGTATACACAGGTTTGATGAAGGCAACCCGTGTATATACACTACTTGGTATACAGGAAACCCGCGTATACATCCAGAATTAGTATATTAGAAGTTATTATGAAGAGAAGTCGCATATAAACATAGATACAAAGAATCCAAGTCACGTATGCATTTTGCGCTCTAAAATTATGATACCAGGGGGCATTACCATGGTATTATCCCACATTAATGAGCATTGTGTCGTCTATTTGATTCCTTCCAAGAATACCATCGACAGTTGTGTGGTTTTGGCTCATGGTATTGGTAAAGGCTAAATCTATATAAGGTGAAGAAGATCATAGTGCAAGGAGTGTGCATGGGTAAGGGTTGTTACTGAATACTTCTCTATGAAGTATATCTGCATGGGATGAACTCTGTTTTTATTAGTAGATATGAATCTATGGTGCACCCTTGGATACAATGATGGATCAGGATCTCTAGACCTGAAATGACTATGTACTTGTATGATATAATTATGAGATGTCTGAATCGGTGACCTGGCGCAAGTTTGCTGAAATGGAGTAAAGAAATTTGGGTAATTTTATAGATCTGCATCTTTCTATAGTAATATCATTTGCAGATCTATACGCTAGTTTGTCATAGTGAAAGTGCGTATACACGAGGCTTTGTCTCAGATAAAACGCGTATGGAAGTCAGGGTTTTCTGAAGCTTGTTGAAGAGGATATTTGTTTAAGGATCTTGTATTTCTGTTTTATTTATGTTGTTTGTCGATGAATTATTCTTGTAGATCTGGGTTGCTTGAATATTGTATATGATACTAAGTTGAATATGTACAAATTTGTTCAATGAGTGAGTAAATATGTTTAATGATGACTGACTGAATAAGGGCTCTGCATTACTGAAAAGATATCTGACTGAGAGTCTCAGATCTAGTTCTGAGACTGAACATATTCTGTAAATTTAGCATTCTCATATCTATACGCTGGTTGATGTGAAGCAAAGCGCGTATACACGCAGGATCAATAAATTCAAGTAGCGTATGTATTTTAAGATAATGAATGATCAGGGTTGAGATTGATTCTTCATACTGATTCTGAAATCTAGGTTTATTACTATGTTCTGGTTATAGTGATCTCACTATTCTGATTTAAGTTTGGGTTAAGTTTATTATTGATGATATTTATGATGAGTTGTGTTAAAGTTGGGGGATCCAGTGTGGAAATTGATGAAACATGGTCTACAGTGACTCTAAGGGTTGAAGCCTTCAATGTGGAAGCAGAAGCTTCCTGCCAGTAGAAGCTGGTGTTCTAATCAGGGGGGTTGAAGCTCCCTTCCAGTAGTGGCTGGTAAACAAGATTAGGGGGTTGGAGCTCCCTTCTAGTAGAATATGGAGAACGAGAGAAGGTTGCAACCTTCTGCAGGTAGATGCCTGTGTACTGATATGAGTCTGCATCATTACAATATTGTAAGCAGTTTTCCATATAATAAATATTGAAGACGGAGAAGAGAACAACAGTGGTTTTCTCCCGAATTGCATTTCCACCTTAAAATCCTGGTGTTCATGTGTATTGCTTATGTGTGATGATTTATTTTGTTCTTACTACACATGTTTACTACTTACTAAACATATGATGAATGAATGATGCATTGATTTAAGTAAAGAATTATCTACATAATAAGATCTCTGGTCATACGCAAGTTTTCTTAAAGATATCCAGGTGTATACGCTAGTTGGGTTCATTAAAGTCGTGTATAGAAATCAGTAAGGAAAAAGTAAAAGTTTTAAGTGAGTTATAAATACTGATTCACCCCCTCCCCCCACTCTCAGTATTTTTCCCAACACATGGATGAGAAAATTTTAGAGGCCCTTCATGACAATCCTTTTCATCACTAAGAAGAAAATTTGCAATAGTATTATTTTTTTTAAGTGATCGGGAGGGAGAACTAGTAGAGTTTAGAAGCCTTGATACACAAGAACATTTCCAACGAACAATTTTTTCTTCCATGACTGAAGACCAATCATATTTGGATGATGAAAGCCATGTTTCATCTCACGACTTTAATGATGATTTGCAGCAAGATTTTCAGTTTTTATGGGACCAAAACCGAAATTAAGACAATGTTTCAAATTTTCCTTCATTTCATTCCTCTGCTAAATTTTTCTCTCACAAAAAATTCCACGAAAACCAAATTTCTAAAATTGTTTGCGTGGAAAATCTAGGCAGTGAACTAGTTCATGTTGGCAGCGATTCACATTTACAAGAGGAGCAGGTGCTAGAAATTGTCTCCTATCATGGAAGTCAAAATGATAGTTGTAAAACAGAGTTATCTAATGATATCACAACATATTTTTTGATGAAAAAAAGGACAATCCCAACATACATAATTTGGCTATCATGTTTGAAGATGCTAAGGAAAAGTTGGACATTTCTATAGAAAAACCTATTGATTCCATTTTCTTTGAAGTTGAACTTGAACAAGATAGGATAATGTTTCATGTTTTCAAGGATCCTTTTGTTGATTTGTTGTAGTCATCAAAAGAGGTGGTTTTTCATGGTTTTCAAGAATCAATGGTAAGATTGTTGGAGTTATCACTTTAGGAAATTTTTGTGTCCTTTATTAAGCATGGATTCAATTTTTATTCTGAGTTGCCAATCCTTTAATTTTTCTGCATGCTCAAGGAAATTGTGATCAAAATTAAGTTAAGCAATCATTTGCTTGACTGGTTACATTGGAGAGAAGAGATTACCTAATGTATATAATTCTAGCAGGTGTGGACAACTCTCATTAGAGTTTGAAGCCTAAGGATAAGGCCCTAAGACTCTGGTTATATGCTGTCAAATTTTATTTGAAGCTTTCAGTTTGGTTTGTACAGTGTTTTTGAATAAATGTTAGTCAGTCAGTCAGCGAGTCTCAGTTGTTATATTGACTCCATTGCCCAATGGTCTGAATAAGATACCACTCTACATTTTTGTTCTTGGAACCTCGCTAGGAGGCTGCCATCCCCATTGGAGACAATGTTAGGTTTTAGTAGTTTTCATTTTTCAAATGTCTTTCGAATTCTTTAATTTTAAATTTGAATAAGTCGAACTTAAAATTAATGTCGTTGTTATAAGTTCGAAGGTCATTGTTCGACATCACCATGATTTTAGTCATCAAGTGGTCCAGTCAAAGTATAAAATAGTATTGATTCATTCATGGACATGGTTACATATTTATGAACAGTCAAGTCATGGGGTATGTGTCAGTTATGTGTCTGTCATAAATTTCTATTGAGTTCATTACAATCAAATTTCAGCTGCTGAAGGAAAATGGTATTTTGAGAATGTCCTACTTCTTATTCTCCCCTCTAATCTACCCTCCCATTATCCATTCATAAATCCCATTTCCTATCACCTATTCATTACTCATATAACTTTCATTTTCCCCCATCCCATTATAAACATATTCCCTTAAAATACCATGATTACATTTTATACATGACATAACCCATATTTTCCCCCACTATCTAAGCAACGTATCTACCCAAGCATTCTAATGATTCCCATGCACAAATCATCATATCATCCCAAATGGAACACCTTATCACATCATGCTACATGAAAAATTAGGTGCTAATTCAAATCAAACGAGATGACTGCCATATATCTTGCACTGCGTCTACGTTGTTGAGTCAAAGCTAGTTAATTATCATGGCTAAAGAAAAAGGATTGATTTGTAGCTAAGCTAGTGATTGAGGACAAATTTACAGCTATCACTAAGTCATTTTCTACACAATGGTGCTACACAACCATCGCTACACATAGCGCTGCACAGTGTTCCTCTAAAGTTTCTCAGTATTGACACGACTTGGTTCTCACTTTTCTATTAATATAAAGGTAGGTTCTTAACACTCAGATCCTAATTTTTGTAAATGAGTCTAAATCAGGGTTAGCTAAGTCATTTTAGTCCCTTTTTTATGAGTCGTTGTGCATGCCCTATGCCACGTAGATTTTATTTCAAAATTGAAATCTTGGGAACCTGGACATGACTATTTCATAAAAATTTATTACTAATGCCACATCCATCCACATAGAAGGAGAGAAATGGTTCAAGGGAGATTATTTAAATGCTTCATTTTTCAAATAATTTGTAAAGACATGGTTAAAAAATAAATTTGATACTACTTTTCCTAGTACATACCTTCATAATCATCATAGCTAGCTACTCAAGGTTATTCAAAGGTATTTCACCTATGATGGTATGTTCAACAAATTTTATCAATATCACCTTAGACTTTTGGTACATTTCACTACTAAAAACCCTATGAATCTACCATACTATTTGTTTAAGAGCCTAGGGAGGATGGTAGAAAAAGTTCAAGCCAAGAAAGATAATCACATGTCCAACCTTTTTCATTTCTATTTGATAAAGATATTGGTTATGTATGAAGTTGAAAAGAAGAAAATTATGTGGAAAATTTTATGTCTATTCTAGTTCTACTACCTCAAGTAGACATTTCACCCATGGATTTTTGTGAGGATAAATAAGATCTAAAGGATGAACCAGTGGTCGTGACAGTTGTGAAGAAAGCAGATCAAAGAAAGAAACCAAACATAAAGGAAAATAAAATGGTTCAAACACCAGAAGTTCATGTGGAAAAATTTCTAACAACAAAAGTTAGGGTCATAGAGTTGAAATTAGAGGAGATATTTCAAGATGCATAGTTCTTATTGAGGCCTAGAACTAGGTCAAAGGCTAAGAAGGTTCTTGAGGATCCAAATCATCAACCAGTTGATATTATTCCAGAGGATAAGCAATAAAATGCATAAGGGAAATATGCAGAAGAGGCTCAAAATGTCTAGATAGAGGAAGAAGACCCAAATATTGCTAAGATGAAGGATGCACTTGAAAAAACTCATATCAAAATATCCTTTTTTAAAGAGACGGAAGCGAGAGCTTACAGAGATAGCATTACAAGTAGCTCAGGCGAAGGAGAAATCAAAATAATCCCCTAAGCTCACTACGCAAGAGAAAGGTAAATAGGTTGTAGATGTTGAACATTTGGAGAAGCCCAAGGTGGAGTCTAGCAGGCCTACAACCATAGCATAAAAATTTCAACAAGGGTGGGTGCAACAAATGAAACAGATATCTCAGTCACCAGACAGACCAAATTTTGATCAATGGAGATAGTATCACAAATATTTGGAAGAGCTTGAGGATTTTCAAATGCAGTTAATGGAAATAACTGAAGACAATGAAAACTTCAAGAAACTTGTTAACTAGTTACTTATGGATTGTAACAAATAAGTGATGGATGCCTCTAAGACACTTGACAAACGAAAGAGGTTTTTCAAATAGTATCTCCCTGCAAGGAGACAAGAAAAGAATATTTATCTAAGGAACTTAGTGTCAAAGACAAATATGAGGTACATGAAACAAAACTTGGAAAAATCTTGGAGGTTGGTGAGGAAATACAGACAAGCAGTTGGAGTGCCTCCACATGGTAATGTGCCTAGGCCAAGGCCTAAACCACATCCAAAGTCAAAGTCACCTCATCCAGCATTGATCAAAGAAGATGATACTCCATCCAGAAGCACTTAGACCAAGGCATATCCCAACAAGCCTGCAGCCAATAAAAGAAATAGGAGGTAATGGTTTATTTGTTGAATGTTCAAATTTTGATGATTTGTTGGAAACTATCAGTATTGTGTATCAGAACCCACTCAGATTTTGTGAAGGTTGTACGTCTCAATTTTTTCATTATTAAGGTGGCGTTGTAGTCTGAAGTGTTGATTGTATAGCTGGGCCATTTTTGTGAATTTTGAGGCGGGAAAGGAGGTATAAGCATGCATTTGAAATTCATTGCACAGACACTACGCAGCGCTACACAACTGTTGCACACATGATGTGCATGGTATATATGGAGTATTGAGGATGCCACATGTTAGGGGGAGAATGGTGGAATTTTTTGTTGCACCGCTATCTAATTCATCGCTTAGTCACTAGCTAGATGTATGCTACTACATGGAAAATCATGCCAACATGACATGTTACATAGTTGCTGCGCAACACAGATTTGGTAGCTGATTGTTGTTTCCTATTTTTTGTTTCTAAAGGCATGGTTATGATGTTGGGATAATATTCTCATATATTATAATTTTATCTAGAAAGGATAACATGATAGAGTTAAGTTTTTTTTTAAATCTTTTTCCACTAAAAAAACTGAAGATATTTTTAATAACTTCCTACTTTTGTGATCAATTCGATCCATCTCATGGATAACGCATTCGTTGTATCTGGTCATGGGATTTTTGAGGATGTAAGGCTATTTAATGCCAAATGATACAAGGTAGAAAAGGTTGATTATGTGGTGAACTGATTTTGAATATACTTGTGTGCACTGTGATTTATCTTTTCAGTAATAAAATGCTTCATGCAGAGTTCTTCCAGTGATTACTCAAATCTTATTGTGGTATATCTCTTCTAATTTTTTCTCTCCAGTGTATTTTCTATCTTATATATTTTTCGTCATTTATTCTTAATGGTATAATTGAAACAAAGTTGCTAGAATTCATCATGCATGCTCTAATTTAGTTGTGAATTAATGTTTCAAATTCAAATAAAATGTGTTATGTCGTTATCTTATGTATTTCTTCTTAATACTCAACCATTTGAGATGCAGTAACATAATTTTGATCTGTTATGTCACACATGGATGAGTGTTGTTCTATGTTTATTTCCCACTATACTACGCTTGTTTCTTATTCGAAATATGTTCTAGACATGCCTCTGTGTATGTTATTGGTTGGTTATGATGAGATAGTAACTTATGTGATCACATGCACTAGTATTTCCATATCCTCCACCAATTTCCAAAAAAAAATAATATTTTTTCCTCAAATCTGGTCTCCGTCAAATTATGCGCTTTAGAGTCTCTAATATTTAGGTTTTTCAAGTGAGGGAGCCCCCTCCAGCTATAAAAGACCATTTTCTAGTCCAAAGTGATCTTGTTGTTAACTCTAGAAATTCCCTCCTCGGCTTAGGGAAATTTACGGAGTACTAAAAGATCCCTTGCATGCTCATTAGGTGGCCACAAAACCTGTGTTGAGATATTTAGATGGGATGATCAACTATGGATTGAGATATACTTTCGAAAATGACTTGAGGATATATGGTTATACATATGCATATTGGGCTGGGAGCATTACTGACTGGAAGAGAACATCATGTTGTTGTTTTATTTTGGGTTCTGTCATGATTTCCTCGATGAGCAGGAAACATAAATTTTTCGCTCTCAGTACTGGAGAGCGAGAATACATTGCAACTAGTATGGCTAGATGTGAGGAAGTATGGTTGTGAAAGTTATTTTCAGATCTATTTGAGTAGGTGTTTGATATGACTGTGATATATTGTGACAACCAAAGCGGGATCATACTTTCAAAGAATCCATTATTCCATAACACATCCAAGAAAATCAACATCAATTACCACTTCATTGTTGGAAATATTGAGGGGAGGTGAATCAATATTTCTTATCAAATAGTATAATTTTAACTTCACAGAGAATTAATTTTTATTAGCATTGAATAAAGATAAACATCCATCAACACCATTCAACAATGCATAATAATAAAGATAGTAGATAGATATTTTTAGGTGGAAACCCCTCTGAGACAAAAACCACTAAATGCTTCTTCAAATTTGTCTTTCAATAAAACATACATCGATAATTTCATCTCCAAATAAGGGAGGCTCCAACCCCCTGATTTACAGGTTCCAACCTGTAGGACGATCCAATGCCCTGGTTTACAAGCTCCAACTTGAAGTATGTCCCAACACCATGTTTACTAGCTACAACTTGATGGACGCTCCAATGCCCTGTGCAAGTTTCAACCTACCATTACACCACAATTCCATATTGAAGTGTTCTTAGGCTCCAACCTAAAGGAGACTCCATTATCCTTCTTTGCACCACCCTACCACCCTAATCAATCAGCGTATCATGTTTCATAATTTTCATACTGGATCTACCTATGCTTAGAATAAAAACAAAGAAACTATTGTACAATCTTTGTCAATCAATTTTTCCTCCGCTCAATCTCTATGCTTTCATTGTTGCCACATTTCAAAACCAAATTAATCTCATCAACATATTTTCATTCTTATAATCATACAATCTATTCGAGACAACATGCAAACATAGTCTACAACTACAATCATTATCACTATCACAAGGTCAACAATTTCTATACAAACCCTAGCAGCATAAGTAAATTTGTTACGTCACTGTCAATATCAGTTCTCAAATCCAGCTTCTATCAAACCCTAAGTAGCCATTATCTCAACCTATGGAACGAACCTTACTCAAACCCTAGATGTAGCATATACATCAACACTTTTAATACATTCACATGACTATGCATGGTACCAATAAATGTCCTTTGTTGCTTCTATTCAAATTCCAAGCCCTACTTATTAATAAAACTACACAATTCAACCCTGGCATCAAGTATTATTAAATTTCCTCATGCATACAAGCATGTCATTAATAATACAGTCATAACCCTAGTTCAATCCAGTACTAAAATATTTTGGCTTCCATCAACTACAAATGAAAGACTTAGCATGTAAAAATTTAGTAGATACTTGAAAACATCAAATTATCTTTTAATACAACATTCTCATTTTTTGTCTCATTTATCTAATTAATTTTTTACCCTTGAATTACAACAGTATTCATATTCCTCTAAAAGTAACTATATTTACTTAGTTCTTACAATAACATTTGCATACTAATTTGGTCTACTAATATTGTGAAATTTTTCCTCATACCTTAGATTAAACTCAGGGACAAGCTTTAGGCATGCTATCACTAAAGTGTCTATTCTTTTGTCAATGGTTGATTATTGTCATCACAACATTTGTTAAACCATATAATTGGACATGGTTGTATGTTATCGTGTAAACTTGACCAA
Organism: Pinus albicaulis; assembly: GCA_034641835.2. Taxonomy (NCBI): domain Eukaryota; kingdom Viridiplantae; phylum Streptophyta; class Pinopsida; order Pinales; family Pinaceae; genus Pinus; species Pinus albicaulis. Next base: position 708,648,778 of record CM076577.1, read on the forward strand.
ATTGACATTTAGGAAGTAAGGCAACGTATGTAAATGATAAATCCTTCTGTAATGATGAAATTTTATTTGGAATAGATATTATAACTTCTTCAATGGCACATCCTTATAGGTTAAATAATCAACACATCAACAAGTTTGAGGATCCATTGTTCAATACTTGTATTATTAATCCCTTTTGGAAGATACTAAACAATAATTGTACTTGTGTACTTAAAACTTATTCATGTTTTGACTTAACATAGATTCCACACTAAGGAAATAAAAATCATCTACAAGACTCGGACCAGTTCTCTAAAAAATTCAAATATAACTGAGATTAGATCATTCAAATGATAACTTTAGGAAGCTCAAATTAGGCTTGAAATATGCTTCAGTATGTATATGCTTTAGAATAGTGTTTTATTACCACCAAATAATCTAAACTAGATTTACTTTAAATATTCAGATAATTGAGCCAACAAATATGCCAAGGAGAGTTCGTATATATACCCCTTAGTTCAAGACCGAAACTATGGTAGTGACCTGTAATTTGGAACAGTATGTTTAGGGCCTCAAACGTTAAAAATATCCACTTTATACTCAACTATAGATTCGACCTCAATCAAACTTCTTAATATACAATGACAAGAATTATATTCATGCATAGGAAATCTCTAGAAAACATATCCTCAAGGGAAAATTAGCCCATAAACATATACCCAAGGGCGTCCTATCACAGAGTCAAGAATGCTTCAGATTTTGATTTTTCCTTACTGCAGATATTTGCAATTTTTTATTTTAATTGGTTATGGCACACTAAATAGAGTACAAACCAGTGCCTTCAGAGGGTTGAGCAGGCAACATCAAGAAAGGATTTGGCATGTAGTAATATGGAGTTTTTTGTAAGTTTTTTGGCTCATATTTCACCATATATTAGTGCCCTTAGAGGTACGAATTAGCACAGAAACATTGTCCATGATTCTTAGTTTTGGAGGTTCTGTCACAAAGCCGAATTTTACAAGAGCCTCGTGTAAAATGTTTCAAATAAGCCCAGATGAGGAGATTTATTGACTTCAGACCCTCAACGGATCCCTTAGCCAAAAAATAAAAGAATTTCTTCAGAAAATTGCATCATATGAGAGAGATGTATGGCCTTATATATGGCCTAAACCTTAGTGAGAGAATCCTTAATCAATCTGACTTTGGACCATCTTCTGATAACATGTGATTGTTCAAAGGCAAAAATTTCAGATAGAAAGGTGTGAATTTCTTACTTGATGAATGAGCTTAGATGCAAATATATAGTTGTTTGAAGATACGAAGGGTCACGTCCCTTGGAATATTTGGAGGGAGGATACATGAAGGTAGAAAATTTTAAATTCAAATTCGTTGAAGCCAAAATTAATTCTTTTAGAGGCCAAATTTGGAGGGAAACCAAATTTTAATTTTAATTTCATTTGGATCCAAGAATTCTTTTTTATAAAGAGGTTGATTTTCACCTTGACATATTTTGAATTAGTAAAAATCAGTAAAATCATTTTATTAAGAAATCCCCATTTTCCATAGTCTAACTAATAAAGCGATGCCACATCATTATGCCTTGGGGTTTTGGACCATAAGGTGGATCCTAGATCTTTAGAAGGCCATATTTTGTGAACCATGTGGAGTATAAAGGTGTGCTATATACCACTGGAATAAAAATTATGAGGAGAATCCAATGAGGATGGTTCGAAGCACAAGATCCATGATATTCATCCCTATATACTTCAACAAGTGTGGGGATTTTGGGGTTTTCTGATGCTTTGACCAATGGAGCTTCCAATTGAAAACAAATATTAAGAGCATTCAATCATTAATGTTGGATGTGAACGCTTCTTCAGGAGTCATATCTTCCAAAATTTGATGAGGACTTCTATTCTAAATGTACATATTTGTTAAGGATTCTTCTCCCATAAGAACATGGGAAGTTCTTGATCATGCATCACATCCTTGACAAATTATTCAATGGACATGTTATTTCTTTTTTCCACAACATTATGTTGAATATTATAGGGAACAATTAGCTCCCTCTTAATCCCAACTTTCTTACATAAGGAAACAAGTTATTTCAATATGTATTCTCCTCCATTGTCAAATCTCAAAAAATTTATCCTTTTACTTACCAATTTCTCTACTTGAGCTTTGAATTCTTGACATTTGGTGAATAATTCATCCTTGTCTTCATGAGATATATCCATGTCTTACAAGAGAAGTCATTAATAAACGTTGCATAGTATAACAAACCTCCAACCAATCTCTTAGGCACAAGACCACATACATCAGAATGAATCAAATCCAAAACTTCTTTGGATCTATTGTCAATGCTTGGAAATGGCTTCTTGATATTCTTTCCAAGTGCACAACCTTTACATACACCTTTATGATTTATCTATAATTCATGAACACCTGAACCTATTTGATTCAACTCAGGAAATGCTCTATAATGAAGGTGACCATATCTCCTATGCCATAGTTCGCATGGAGTATTTTCATCATACACTAGAGCTTGATTTGGTTGACCCAAAAGCCTATGCAATCTCCATTCATGAATTCAAAATACTCTAGCATCATATATACAAGAGCCCTTTGGCCATACAAGTACTTTTCCATCCATATATTCTACTCTATCCCCTTTATCTTCCAAACATGAAATAGAGACCAAGTACTTTTTCAAACCTAGCACATAAAAAACATTGTTGGGATGGACATTGTTACCATATTTTAGCTCAATGTATGTCTTTTCAACTCCTTTGATTGCATAGTTGTGGTTTTCTCCAAGCTCTACCCTTTTATATGGACTTCTTTCCATCATGTTAGTGATATTTCCATGATCTCCTGACATATTTCTTGAAACACCATTATCCACAAGCCACATGTCATCGTCATCTGAAAATAAACATGTTAGAGCAAAAAAGTAAAAGAAAGCTTTATCACCTCTAGAATTATTTGGGTGTTCATCATCAATGTCAATTGTGGAAGCACGTTTTTTTCCTTTTCTCTTTCTTTCATTATCTCCTTCAGGACATTGGTTCTTATAGTGACCAAATTTGTGACAATGATAACATTGAATCTTTGAAATATCATTCTTTCCTTGTGGAGAGAATCTTCCCATTTGATTTTGGAAACCAAAATTTTTCTTTCCTCAATTCTTCTTCTTGAAACAAGTTTCAAATTCCTTAGAAGATTCTTCCTTTATATCTCTTGGCATAAGCCTTGATTCTTCTTGTGCAGAATATGTTTTTAATTCTTCAAATGAGGGAACTTCTTTCCTACTACTTATTCCTTTTGAAAATGCATCCCATGATATAGGTAGTCCATTGAATGTTGTATTCATAAGTTCCTTCTCAAAAAATTTCATCAATTTCTTGAATTTGATCTCTTATATGAGATATTCTTACAAATTATGAAGCATGGTGTCATCACTTGTCCTTTGTATATCATGAAGCTGATTATTCAATTTGATGGCTTGACTAATGTTTTTTACTGTAAATAGATTAGTTAGGGAATCATAAATCTTCTTAGAAGTATCAAGCTTTGCAATATATGATATTAGAAGATCTCTAATGGATTCCATAATAATACTCATGGAATTGATGTCATCCTCCTTTAACTTCTCTTTTTCCTACAATATTTTTGGGTTCTATGACCTTCCCTATCACAATATCCAAAACCTTGTTCCTTGCAAGAATAAGATCAATCCTACTTTTCCAAGCTTTGAAATTTAAATCCCCTTCTATCTTGTTCTTTGATTTCATAGAGGAATCCATGAATGTAAATCAACAAGGACTCAAAAATAGTACTGTCAATGTATGGTTCTTCTTTTAGAGTGATCTCATTATTCTTTCCTTCAGCAAAGCTCTGAAAACATGTTTATTTTTCTAGTGCAATAGGTACAAGCACAATATTTATAAAAACTGATCATTAATTTTAATGATGTTGATCTTATTTTTATTTTTTCTAGTATATCATTAAGCAATTATACTTCAGAAATTCAAACATAGAAGAACAATAAATAAAAAAAGAGATCACAATGCACAAAGAGAGCACAATATTTTCCCTAGGAAAACCCACTAAGGGGGGGGAATCCAACAACCTTTTTAATAGAGAAATTATTTTGTTCAAAAAGAGACACACCTACACGTTCTAGTCATCAATTATATCAAACTAATATTCAATAAATCTATGATAAAACTTGGTCAAACCCTCCAGATCAAGTCTTCCACTCTGATCCAAAAACACTTCATTTTGATCTACCCTAGGCCAAATTTCGACCTCCTTGTTCTTCCCAAAATCCCAAAATTTTGACCCCTATAGTTTCCCAAAAAATTTTGGCCCCTGCAACAAAGTTTTCACGGAAAATCTACGAACTGTGAGAGAGAGTATTTCCACATGTGTGCGCTTGAGAGAGAGTGAGAGAGAGAGAAAAAAAATGTATTTCATCCTTATTTTCATCCTCCTTGTCCTTCATGTCCTACGATTTTTTTCCTAGAAGATACTTGATGAGAGAGATGTGAATTATTACCTTGAGGAGGAGGTTGAGCTGCGTTTATATAGAGAACTAGCTGGATCGAATGGGTGTGACACTGCCTCGCTCAACTTGAATTGGAGGGAGGCTGAATTAACAAACTTAGAGCCAAAAATTTGAAATTCAAAAATTCAAATTTTCTTCTTTTAAAAGTCTGAAATGAAATGACACAAAAATATAATTTTCTTTTGACTCCCATATGAATAAAATGATTTAAAATAAGCAATATAAATGCATCATGGGGAAAAATATACATTATGAAGACCAACCATAGTTACAAATATTCAACAGGGGTGAATCAATATTTTGTTCAAATTTTAATTAGACAGTTAATTTTTTTCTTAATTAGAAGCACAAGTTATAGAAAAACACAATAATCAAAATGAAAATAATTTATATAAAACTTGTTCAAATGAAAAGGACACCAATCCTCAAATTTTGGCTCCAACCTTTACAAATACTTCATTTATTCAAGGCTCCAACCTTGAATGAGGACATTAATCCTCTTGATCAAAAATAGGAACCAACTTGGTCTATATGAGGACACCAATCCTCTTAATTCTAATCCAAGAACCAACCTAGTCTAAATGAGGACACCAATTCTCCTAGGCTCCAACCATTAAAACTTATCCCAAATTCTTCATAAATACTTCCTTTGAAATGTCTTCAAAGTTTCTCCAACAGTCTTCCATCAAGTCGGACCAAGGTTTGATCAAAATTGGTTTAAGATTGCTCCAAGAAGGTTATCCAAAGTATGCTTCAAACATAATCCAAAAGTTTCTCCAAAAGGTCATAAATATGTGCTCCAATTCTGCTCCAAGACAGCTTCAAAGAGGTTTCAAGTTTTGCTACAAGTAAGGCTTCTAGTATATCTCCAAAGTTAGCTTTAAGTCGACTTCAAGAGGTCTCTAAGTCTACTAGAAGAAAGCTCAAGAAGTCTGGTTGAAAGTATCCTTAATAAAATTTATAATTTCTCTAGGCTACTCCAAGTTTTTCTCAAGAAATATATCAAAATTCTACACTAGGATGTCTCGAAGAAAGCTTTAACACTTATCGGATTAAGCCTAAAAAAGAATCACCCAAAAGCCTGAAATCGATGTCAATATAGGGTCAAGTTCCAGAGGTAAATAGATATGTCTAAACTGATGTTATAAGATGATTTTCAAAGGCAAACAAGATAGGTACGAATTGATGCTACAAGCTTATTTTCAAAAGAAAACAAGATAGGTATGAGCTGATGTTACAGGTCGGGTTTTAGAGGAAAAATAAAATAGTGTTGAACTGTCTAAACTTTGTCCTTCTCCATAGGTCTAAATTATCACATAAATGGAATTGATTTCTACTCTTTACACAAGGTCAAATATGTTCCTCAATAAGGATCAAGGTCCATCCAAAGGAAGGTCGAGTCCAGTTCTCCTAAAAGGATAAAATTTGTGCCACAAGAGGTTCGAGATATACTCTCTAGTAAGATAAAAATATGTGTTACAAATAAGGCCTAGTTCTTAACAATATATGGCTACTTTGATGCTTGTAAATTTGATCCAAAATCATAAATAAATCTTAGAAAAGAATAGAACCAAAATAACAATTTACTTCTTTGGATGTATCAAACCAATACTCCAAGCTTCAGGTACTTCGGCCTTCTTCAAATGTATCCTTTTAAGCTCAAACCTCAAACTGTTCTATTTTTTTCCTCAGATGATCTGGATTCTTCCTCCTTAATTTTCCATGAGTTTGGTATTATATTTATAGTGGTTGAACATGACTGTAAAGGATCCAACATGACCATTTAAAGAGACATGTCTTATAATAGAGCCGAACTGACTATTTATAAGAGATTCCACTTGGATTGTATGTTGATCTTGATCTTGTATTGTATCCTCCTGAATCTAATTAAAAAACAAATGGATGTTGGGTCTGCAAATGCTTGTCAATTTACCAGAGACTCCAAAAACATCAAGTTAACACAATTATTGAGTGCCTTAAATCATGGATAAGTAAGGATATTATCACTATCAAAACTTTACATGAAGTGACGATAAATTTCCATTCAAAATATTTATAATGGAATCTATAAAGGAGGTGCTAAAATAAAATCGTGCTTCTCCTATGCATCTCAATTATTTCTTGCACAATAGTCTAACTTTGACCATGGTTGTTCTTTACCATAATTGATCTTTCTTTGCCATCAATTTCAACATCTCAACAATCTCCCCCTTTGGAATTGATGGCAACGACCTCAATACGAAATGATGGTACAACTCCCCCTCAACTAATGGCTTGTTTTTCTCTACTTATTTTCTCCCCCCTTTGACATTAATGACAACGGATGACTCCCCCTATCATCTAATTCTCTTGTCTTTTCTTCCATGAATAACTGCTTCCACTAACTCCAATTTTATAGCATAAAAAGGGACTAAATAGGGTCTTATTATAATTAGGTGCCTCCAGAAGGGTTTCACTACTTTCTTCTCATAATGGCCTTTGATTATTCATTTTAAGCACTCTTGGGATGTGTTTTTCCTCCTTCTAAGAAGTTAGTGCTATTTTACATTTAAATCAAGTGTCGGGACTTATGATGCATTCTTTAATAGCATGGTTGGCAATGTTTAGTCTCAGTTATTGGAAAAATGCAACTAAATAAAGTGATGATATAAAGTTGCAATAGAAGGCATGTGTTTTTGTTCAAGCATCTAGTATGTAAATTATTCAACCCACTTGTCCAGAAAATATGTCCAATACTCGACACATCAATTTTAACCTCATTAATACCCCTAAAATTCCTATGTATAAACAAAATGGTTTGCAAAGACACCAATTTCTTAGTCACATACTAGAGAGCTTTCACCTGCAAGTTTATGTATATATTCAACATGGGAAATTCAGTTGTCTATAAAATCATAGATTTTCTTGATAGTGACCCATTTCCTTCTACTTGGAATACCTTGTGTAGCTTTTTCTTTTTCATCATATTCTGAAATGAGGATCGTTAGAATATTTAATAGTTTCCAAGAGAAATAACCATGCTTGTATTTGGCAGCATAGTGTTGAGCGTCGTTCTAATAATGTTAGGCAATTAGTACTTTGTCTAATTTGGAAGCTCCATTATTATTTGAGGATAAGTCACTCGGCTATGAGGATTTCATTCTTCTTGAATCACATACCTCGCATATTCATAAAATGTATGTATTTGATGCAGCTAAAGGTTAGCAATAGTTGATGCAAGGCCTAGTAAAAGTTTAGAAATAGATGGCTCTGCCTCTTCAACTTGGACAACAAACTTCCTCTTGCACTTTTGCATAATCTTTAAGAAGTATCACAAGACATGTCTTGTTCCTCCATCATTACCTTGTATTCCACAAGGACATCATTATCTTTAATGGTCTCTCTAACTATATTTCCATTTCATCTTCAATCAAAACCTCTTATGTTTTAGCCCTACGAAAAATCATCAGTATCCTTAGTTTTGACATTGGTCCAACATATAGTTGACTTCATTGTGTAATTAGAGAACATAGCCCATCAACCATGCTTAGAAGTAATTGAATTTGGAGACCCCACTACAAGGAAAAGACCCTCTAGCAGATGTTTTTGAGGAACCCCTTATAAAAAATCCCCAGACATCCGTTTGTAGCGGAGGTTACTAGAGGAAGTTGGTGTGTGGAGGTTTTTGCGAATGTTTTTCTTCTAGTGCATTTATTATCCTAAACCACACCAGTGCATTCAACTAGAGACAGCACCGGTGCGCATAAAACATTGGCACACCGGCACATCGTGCGCTTGGTACAAACCCACCCAGTGCATCTTATTACTGTAGCACACCAGTGCTTTACAAATATTATGCATCGGTGCGTCCTAAAACCCTGCGCCAAAACTGAAACAACCCAGTGCAGTTTTAAGAAACCGCACCGGTGCGCCTATAAAACCCACTCACCGAAACAGGGTTAAATAAAAAAAAAATTTACGTCCAAAAATCCGCATTTTTCACTTTTCAGTGCTCCAGAGCTCTCAAGCACCGATGCAACTTTACCTTGTGTGAGGAATCCTGCCATTAGTGCTCCCATTGCACGCACTATTGTTGTCCATTGCCCACCATCTCCATTTTTAATTTTGCAAAACAGTGGGAAAATTTAGTTTTTCAAATTCTACAGCTAATATGCCTCCTCGATGGCCAAATGTATAGGTATTTTCCTTATTTTTTCCATAATTAAACCTGTTAGCGGATTATTTTTGTAAAATAGCTTAAAATTCACCTTATTTAAAATAAAAATAAAAAAAACCAGCATGGTGCGCTCTATCTATTCGGCTCGCACCGATTTGCGGTGTTGTCTGTAAATTTATAGGCCACACCATGATCGGTGCTAACGGTATCCGCACTAGTTTCGGGGCAGTACTGAAACGACGCACCGTGATTTTTTAAAATTTTAAAAAAGTATGGTGCAGTCGGTTACCCAATCACGCCATTGACCCTGTAGAATAGCAATAATGTGGTGCTTTGATGGAAATGTCCGCCCTAGGGTGGGTAATTTTGTCAATGCACCACATTCCGGCAATTTGACATGGCCAACGATGCGGCCTGGTAAATGACCGCATCGTTGACTATGTAGTGATGTCAGGAGGGCGATGCGCTGACCAAACTATACTCCCCATGTCATATAGTTTGGTCAGTGCACCACCCTCCCGACACTGGTCCATAGTCAATGGTGCAGTTTGTTATACCACTACACCGTTGAAATTGGAACAACGTCAGGTGGGCGGTGTGCTGAAAATTTTCTTGTGCACCACCTCCAGTGCATGACAAAAAAAAGACGCACCATTACTGGTGCATGCCTGTTTTTTGTGGCACACCAAATTTTTTTTTCAAAAAAAATTATATATGTATATTCCTAAATACATGTCTCATTTAATAAAAAAATTGTATTTAATATGTCAATCATTTAGCAACATGAAAGGAGAGAAGAGGAGAAAAGAGAGGAACAATAGAAACAACAAGCGGACCAGTATAACATGGTTCACCTGTGGGAGGCACAAGAGAGGGAGAGAGATGCGTACCCTCTCCTTATATCAGCAGCTACCCAGGGGCTCCTAAGGCAGGTAGGCCTTAATGGTAGGCTCACCCTTCCAAACCCACATTCTTTATTCTCAGATGCATATAAGAATGCATCTCCAAATTTATTCTCCAATCAAACTCAAATCTGGGCAAACTTAACAATTAAATGCGGAAACTATTAAATTAAATCTTCAAGGAATATTTCTTCAAATTTTTATACATGGTTATAAACCACAACCCAGATTTCATCTATATGCGGAAGTTTCAATACTGAACTTCAATTAAAGCTTGCACTTAATTCAACCCTTGGTTATAAAACCCATCCAACCTTCACATCCAAGGTTTCTTTCATCCATGGAAGCCTTTTCAAAAGTCTTACAAAAGACTTTGGTTAACAGCCATCAGTTTTTTTCCCAGACTTTATGATTAAACCCCGTAGCTTATCATAGTGTTTGAACTATGCAAAATTTCAATTTCAAAGCTCCAACTTGGTTGATTAATGCCAACGCATATAACTATTATGCCGCAACTTAACAACCCAAATGCCAAGAATTTATATTTAACATTAAATAAATGGACTTTGGTTCAAAAGATAAGCCACCACATATCATTCAATTCACTTTTAATAAAAGCTAATTGGCCCCACCATTCATTTCAACGAACTCAATTTGCATACCTTATTAACCTCTGCGTTGTTTCCATAAGCGAACATCGTTGGATTATTTTTTCCACGCATCCTACAGATATCGCGCAATAAACTTGCATATACTTTGGACTTCAAAAATCACACGATAAAACTGGTTTTAAAATACCACTTGAAACCACGTGTCAAGCAAGGACCGATATCATGTTCCCTTCAGATATACCACTTACCATTATTTTTGTTGTGCGAGACTGTTGGATTTGTTTTCCCAAAACTGCCTTCATGGTTCCACGCACAGTTCCTCTTCATCGTGTGACTTAACCCTTTCTCTTGGCTGCATTCTTCACTCAATATGGGACTTCTGCATATTGATATCGTTTAAAACCTCCATGGACTTACATTTGACTTCGCACTTAATCTAAGGTTCTGCTCCTTTGACTGATCGAACAGCACCAAGGAGACTTCATACAGTCCTTCCTTCGCATTTTCTCTTCAGACCTTCCACTAAGCATCTCTTATTTAGAACTATGTCTTCAAGTCACCGATTCTTTTGCACAATTCCTCCACTTTTGCAATTCGATCAAACTAGATTTTATCAGATGTTCTCAGTGCAATTTAAGTCTGCTCACAATTGTACTGCGCCATCATTATGCCATCACGAGTGCATTCAATCGAACAGTTCAACCCTTTCTACGTATCGAACTTCTACTTACGCACTCAATCAACATGCTTATGGTATTCAAATCAAAGCTCGGCCTTAGTATTTAAAACTCGAAGTGTGGACTTAAACGTGTAAACCAATCAAATTTTTGTGAAGGAAAGAGCACCTTCTCTACTACTGTGACCCAACGAAAATGGATCAATTTCAATCGATTTCCATCGATTCCAATCAAACAAAGTTTTAATGTAGATTCAAACATACTCAAAATTCAGAGTTAACATCTCTTGCGTCCTTCCTCAAAGACCAAGATTCCGCATTCCAATGAATCCATTGATTCGTTTTCCTAAAGATCTAATTCCGTCAGCAAAATTGCCCCTTCATACTTTTTCAAAGTTCCTTCATACTTAGATCCTATATCGCTATTCCGTGTGATACAATTCGAAGTTTGAACAGTTTTCTAATTCACCTTCTGTATAATCAATTCTTCAATGATAGATACACCAAATTCATATACCCTTTCAGATATGTGTATAATCCCAAACAATTTCAATAGCATCGATCCAACCTGGATCAATACTAATTTATTGGTCACACAATACCCAAAACATACAAATCACACAAAATTCAGGAACAATTCTTCATCTATACACATGAACACAATTACAAAATCCTTCTTGGTTCTAGCCTGATTTTCAAATCATTGGCCCTTTTACAATTGCCCATAGGTTCACAAACTCTATTTGTCCAAACCACACTAATTCTTGTTTCTACCTCTGTATCTCTGATCTACTTTCTGCCTTTTAGGTTTATTACATTTATACAATAATGTTGAACCAATTTAGGTTCAAATCCTCAAGTATCTCAACAAAAATCCTCAAAATTTTCAAACCCCTACAATCTAGATTTTATCCCTAAAATCTTGAAACCGAATCTAACTTAGTCTTCATAATCAATTCCTAAATATCTCAAATCTAATTTCCCTCATGTTCTCCAATAATTTGGGGACATTTACAAATCCTCACAATAATTAATTAAAATCACTCAAAAATCCCATTAATATTTACATAAAATCAATATTCTCTCAAAAACATAAGACCCCCTATGTTTAATAAAATACAAAGTATTTTTCCAAATATAATGCCCCTGCATCAGACTCCCAAGGTTAAAAATGATCATGATCTCTTGATCATGTGTTTTAAGTCTTTGTCCTCCTGGATCCCACACTTTATTCTGTAAGTTATCATCAATTTCTGCTATTGTTTGTTGTTTTTCTATAGGTCTCCATATTTTATGCTGCCTTGCTCCACTGGCTGCACTTTCACAGTCTATCTTTGTCTTCCTTTTGCTACTACTGCTTCTCTTCCTTGCTGATGTCTTCCTCTGAGATAATTTCATTGTTATTTTTCTGATTAGTTCAATCTCCTTGTCCAATAATTCTTCAGATTTCTGATTTCTTGTTGCCTACTGAGCTCTTACTGCCACCCAATCATCCATACCCTCTTGTTTTCTGAAAACTAACTCCAAATTGTTAGTTAAGACAATTTCTCTGCCTTCTCCTATCAGAAATTTACTGGATTGGTACATTATGTACTCTCTTCTACTGTCTTCATCTCTTTGCATTTGCAATTTCCAATTCTGAAATTGAGATTTCTCTTCCTGCACTGAATTCTGATTATTCAACATAATTTCCAGCAACTTAATTTCTTCATTCCATGGATTAGATAATTCCATAGAATTTTCTTCTCCTTCCTTCATTTGACTGCTTAACTGTGTCAAATGTTTTCCAGCACCTGCAACAACACCTGCATTCACAAAAAAATTCTCAAAACAAAAATCATAAGGCAACAGTGTCTTTTCTTCCTCTGCTAGCATTTCAGTATGTTGTCCTGAATTTCCTTCCTCTATCAGCACATCAGTATGTTGATTCAAACTTCTCAAACAATTCTCTGAAGAATTCTCAAGACTGACAACTAGTCTTCCTCCTACATCATCTGCCCCCATGATGTTTTCCTACTCTCGTTCATTGTAGTGAACTCTACCTTCTGCTGCAATCTCTCTTTCATACTCTGAATTCTCCAACAAATATTCTAGCAGTGCAATTTCTCTGTGGCATTGCTGAAGTATTTCACCATCACTTACAGTCCCTACATTCATACACAACTTGTCAGTTTGAAAACTACAAGTTTCAATAGTCTCAACTATTGCTTCACTTGTTAGTGCTTCAAACTGATCCACTTCTTCCTCATTCTAAAGAATTTTTTCCTGTGATGTAATAGCTTCAACCATAAATGCATCACTGATGTCCTCATTCAAGAGACATTCCTCATCTTTGCTTTCTGCTTCAGAGTATTTATCTACGAAAATATTCTTTCCCATACTTGTGACAGCTTCACAAGATTGCACATCCCTCTCTGCAAAACCTGTAATCACATTAAAATCATTAGATTCAAAAACACAGGGTTTTACATCATCCAGATGATCTGGATTTTCCCAATAACTCAGGAAATCATCAATAATTTCCTCTTCAGCAAGACAAACTTCTTGATGTCTTAAATCTTCACCATGGTTCATTAGATCTCCATTCTTCATCTGTACCAATGCTTCACTCTGATTTTCTTCACAAATGGAAACTTCCATTTGTATCTCAGCTGCTCTGAGTTCTGCACAACCCAACTGTACATACATCCTCTGTTCAATCTTTCTCAGCTTTTCTGCAAACTGAATATTCATTTTTTGATCTCTCTTCTGTTGTAGCCTCTTCCACTTCACTCTCTTCTTCATGAGCCAACTAACTCTCTGGCTTTCCTCTATCATCAATTTCAATTTATTAAACTGTTCCCTGATCTCAGCTAACTCTTTTTCATATTCTGCATCAGTCATCTACAACTTTATGCCATTTTCCTTGGCATATTTTTCCTCCTTCCTTCTGTTGTGGCCTCTCTCTGAACCTCTGCTCTCTCCTTTATGACTTTCAATATTCATATTCTTCACCATGAGTTTCTCACCCATGAGTTGCATTAAGCCTCTGCAACAGCAAGCTCTCCTGCTGCCACTTACCTCACCAATTCTTTCCTCCGGATCTGGTCTTTTGGAAAGTACTGGTTCTTTATTTGTTGGAACCTTCTAAGCACTCTCTTCTGCTCTCTCTAGACTTCACTTCGACTGCAACTTCTTAGAACACAATTGTCCTACTCATTCAACATCTTTTGAATCTCTTCAAGTCCTGCCACACTTTCTTCACTTTAGAATCCTCTGTTGGACTCCTTCATCACTGCTCTCAAAGCTGTGATCTGCTTCTTTCTACTGAGATTTCTTCAATTGCCTGCAATCTGAATTCTGAAAACAATTCTGAAAACCAGAGTTATAATAATACTTTGTCAGCTCACCTTCAAGATCACTATTGATCTTGCTTTTACTTCTCATCTGCATTGCATCTCTGTGCTGCAATCTTCATCAGTTTCAAAATCTGATCTGTTTTATCACACATGCAATTAATAAAAACTTGAACCTTCAAACAGAGCTATTCCAACTCTAATACCACTTGATGGCAGGCTCACCCTGCCAAACCCACATTCTCTATTCTCAGATGCATATAAGAATGCATCTCCAAATTTATTCTCCAATCAAACTCAAATCTAGGCAAACTCAAAAATTAAATGCGGAAACTATTAAATTAAATCTTCAAGGAAGATTTCTTCAACTTTTTATACATGGTTATAAACCACAACCCAGATTTCATCTATATGCGGAAGTTTCAGTACTGAACTTCAATTGAAGCTTGCACTTAATTCAACCCTTGGTTATAAAACCCATCCAACCTTCACATCCAAGGTTTCTTTCATCCATGGAAGCCTTTTCAAAAGTCTTACAAAATACTTTGGTTAACAACCATTGGTTTTTTTACCAGACTTTATGATTAAACCCCGTAGCTTATCATAGTGTTTGAACTATGCAGCATTTCAATTTCAAAGCTCCAACTTGGTTGATTAATGCCAACGCATATAACTATTATGCCGCAACTTAACAACCCAAATGCCAATAATTTATATTTAAAATTAAATAAATGGACGTTGGTTCAAAAGACAAGCCACCACATATCATTTAATTCACTTTTAATAAAAGCTAATTGGCCCCACCATTCATTTCAACGAACTCAATTCGCATACCTTGTTAACCTCTTTGTTATTTCCATAAGCGAACATCGTTGGATTTTTTTTCCACGCATCCTACGGATATCGCGCAATAAACTTGCATATACTTTGGACTTCAAAAATCACGCTATAAAACTGGTTTTAAAATACCACTTGACACCACGTGTTAAGCAAGGACCGATATCGTGTTCCCTTCAAAGATACCACTTACCATTCTTTTTGTTGCGCGAGACTGCTGGTTTTGTTCTCCCAAAACTGCCTTCATGGTTCCATGCACAGTTCCTCTTCATCAAGCGACTTAACCCTTTCTCTTGGCTGCATTCTTCACTCAATATGGGACTTCTACATATTGATATCGTTTAAACCTCAATGGACTTACATTTGACTTCGCACTTAAGCTAAGGTTCTGCTCCTTTGACTGATCGAATAGCACCAATGAGACTTCATACAGTCCTCCCTTCCCATTTTCTCTTCAGACCTTCCACTATGCATATCTTATTTAGAACTATGCCTTCAAGTCACCGATTATTTTGCACAGTTCCTCCACTTCAACAATTCGATCAAACTAGATTTTATCAGATGTTCTCATTGCAATTTAAGTCTGCTCACAGTTGTACTGTGCCATCATTATGCCATCGCGACTGCATTCAATCGAACAGTTCAACCCTTTCTACACATCGAACTTCTACTTACGCACTCAATCAACATGCTTATGGTATTCAAATCAAAGCTCGACCTTAGTATTTAAAACTCGAAGTATGGACTTAAACGTGTAAACCAATAAAAATTTTGTGAAGGCAAGAGCACCTTCTCTACTACTGTGACCCAATGAAAATGGATCGATTTCAATCGATTTCCATCGATTCCAATCAAACAGAGTTTTAATGTAGATTCAAACATAATCAAAATTCAAAGTTAACATCTCTTGTGTCCTTCCTCAAAGACCAAGATTCCGCATTCCAACGAACCCATTGATTCGTTCTCCTGAAGATCTAATTCCGTTAGCATAATTGCCCCTTCATACTTTTTCAAAGTTCCTTCATACTTAGATCCTCTATCTCTATTCCGTGTGATACAATTCGAAGTTTGAACAGTTTTCTAATTCACCTTTTGTATAATCGATTCTTCAATGATCGATACACCAAATACATATACCCTTTTAGATATGTGTATAATCCTAAACAATTTCAATAGCATCGATCCAACCTAGATCAATACTAATTTATCAGTCACAAAATACCCAAAACATACAAATCACACATAATTTAGGAACAATTCTTCATCTATACACATGAACACAATTACAAAATCCTTCTTGGTTTTGGCCTGATTTTCAAATCATTGGCCCTTTTACAATTGCATGTAGGTTCACAAAATATGTTTGTCCAAACCACACTAATTCATGTTTCTACCTCTCTATCTCTGATCTGATTTCTACCTTTTAGGCTGATTACATTTATACAATAATTCTGAACCAATTTAGGTTCAAATCCTCAAGTATCTCAACAAAAATCCTCAAAATCTGCAAACCCCTACAATCTAGATTTTATCCCTAAAATCTTGAAACCGAATCTAACTTAGTCTTCATAATCAATTCCTAAATATCTCAAATCTAATTTCCCTTGTGTTCTCCAATCATTTGGGGAAATTTACAAATCCTCACAATAATTAATTAAGATCACTCAAAATCCCATTAATATTTACATAAAAGCAATATTCTCTCAAAAACATAAGACCCCCTATGTTTAATAAAATACAAAGTATTTTTCCAAATCTAATGCCCCTGCATCAGGCCTCCTCAAGTTCTATGAGGAGGCTACATCCCTAAAGGGCCATGGTGTGTTTTTATGACATCTTATCCACAAGTGGAATGCCCACCTACGAGCTTTCCAGGCTGGTCATAACCAGTGGTACGCGCCCACTAAGGAGGACATATATTTCATTACTAGCCTATCGAGGAGAGAGGTAGATTTTCCCTCGTCCCTAGAGGTCCCGGTTGGCTATGCAGCAGCGAGTCAGTTGGTGTACTCCCAGAGATACATTAGCGCAGATATACTGTCTCCTTCAAATTTTCAGGTCTCCAGAGGTCAGTTACGTATTGCTTCATTTGGTAGTGAGGAGGTGAGGTGCCTCTCACTACTGACTTTGACCATTTCACACAACACCAGTGATGGGAAATGCATTAGTTTCCCGCTTCTATTTTATGTTGATTATTTAGTACAGGAGCCACGACTCGTGAGGTGGTCTGTCATTTTTTTGCAAATGGGGCTTCAAGACAAATTTTTAGATAGATGTCGTCTCCATGCATGGTGTAGTCAACTTCCTTTTTCGTAGCTATTTTGTTTATTTTTTGAGAGGTTTCAAGAGACGAGGCTCACCTTTTTTCGAAGAATTTCGACAGGTCGATGTTGCATATGATGTGGCCATGTGGGGATAGATGATGCCCAAGATGTTGAGGAAATGCAAAGAAGATGATGGAGCTTAGTGAAATGAATTCGCCTTCACTAAGTGGGCCCGCAGGCAAATTCTAGCGCAAAGTCTATTTTTAGACTATGTCTATTTTTAGACATACGGAGCATAATTTGGGAATTCTACTTGGAGATTCTTGATGGATGCGACATGTCGGTAAAAATAGATGAGACCTTATTTTTAGGACCCAGGCTATTTTTAGACTGATCTCCTAAAAATATGGAAGTCAAATATTATTTACCCTTAATAATATTTTGACTATAAACAGCAGTTTACTCTCTTGGCGCACTTCATTTTGAGTCATGGAGGTGACTCATGCAACTGACACAAGGAATCACGTGGTTCCTAGGGTTTGATGGCATCTTGCATGGTTGGCTTCAGTTAGACTTCAGTGGCAGGAGTTTTGGAGGAGTTAACGGGACAAGTGGAGTTCTGTTTGTTTTAGTTGAACTAGTTGGGATTAGTTAACTAACTAATCAACTAGATATGAGTGGAGTAAATTAAATAATATTTAATTTACTAAATATTAACTCATTAGTCAACTCAAGAACACTTCAGTTCACTACAGTGCATGATCAGTTCAGTGGAGACCGGTGGAAGAGGTAGATGAAAGGGTGAGTAAAGCTATCAGTTGGTAGATTTGTTTTGCATGAGATTTGCATTACACTTGGAGGAATTGTCCATGACAATTACGCAATCAAGGCAAGGGGATTCGAACCTTGAACCTCTTCATATACAGGCCATGATTGCGCAATAAAGGCAATTGGCGAGGAGTTTTGAACCTCAGACTTGTTCAAAACTGAGTCAGATTGTGAGTAACTTCATGAGAGAGTACTGAGTACTTGTGAGGAGTATTGTACTTGTTTGGTTACTTGATTTCTCCATTATAATATACACAATAGCTGCGGGGTTTTCAGCTATAGGCTTTTCCCCATACATACTGAGTTAATGTGTGATTGAATTGATGTGAGATTGCTTCTGTTATTTCCGCATGTGACAATTAATTGTAGAAGAAGGTTATGTGTTATGTATGCAATTCGAAATTGATATATGAACAGGTTAATCTTCAGTGAATAAGTGATTTATTCAGCTAATTTCTACATGGTATCGGAGCGAGATTAATTGTCGAAGTCTATTACGGTGATTGCAAACTTATTTCCTCGAACAGAGTCTGCATGCGGGCCAGGTAGCCTCCGGAATATTCATCCTTCTTTGTAAGGTGAAAGATCTGGTGAATGCCCTTTGCAGTCAATCTCTAATTTGGAAATAATTTGTTTTCAAGTATAGATCGGAAGCGATAGAGCTTGGAGTTTGGAATTCGAATTTTGCAGAAGGTTGTTCTTCTTGGTGCCGGTGTTGAAAGATGTCTTCTTTCAATGGTTTGCGACTCGAATATGCTCTTGAAGGCAGTTCGAACTATATTGCATGGAAAGATCGAATGGAAGCAGTGTTAGAAGATAATGGTATGAAGGAGTTCGTGGATGCGGATGTCCCAAAGCCCACTGATGCAGCTCTGGTCGATGCATGGCAAAAGAAGATCGCGAAATGTCGAAGGATCCTGTTGGAGGGCGTCAAGGATCATATTGTATCCAGCTTGCATGGAAAGGCTACTCCATATTTAATGTGGAAAGCTTTGACGGATCTATTCCAGAGTAAGAGTGACCAAAGGAAGCTGGCGCTCAAAGACAAGCTCGGGAACATCAAGATGGAGAAGGGCGACAGTATCGCTAAATACCTCACGAAGTTCACTCAATGCAGAGATGAACTGGGAAGTGTGGGAGTTACTGTCGATGAAGAGGATATGGTCGACCTGGCTCTCCTTGGTCTTTCGAAGGCTTGGCACTCATATCAAGATAGTGTCAATGGTCGGGAGAAGCTGCCAGGATGGGAGCGCCTTTGGGCGGATCTCATGCAGGAGGAGATAAGGAGGACTACTCGAGATGGATCTTCATCAAAGGGAGCTGATGAAGAAAACTATGCTTTGGTGTCCAAAGCAAAGAAGGGGAAGGGTAAGAAAACCTCTCATTCTGGTGCTAAGGGCAAGAAGCAGGATATGGCGAAAGTGAAGTGTTTTCACTGCCATGATCACGGACATTATGCTACCAATTGTCCAAAGAAGAAGAAGAACAAGCAAGCGGGAAGATATGCAGATGGAGAAGCTTTGGCTTCACAGTTCGAGCTTGACTTTTCACTGATTGCATGCTTGGTTTCAAGTGTGATGGGATCGGTGTGGTTCTTGGACGGCGGTGCGTCATTTCATATGACGGGAGATCGGGAGTTGTTCTCAGATCTGGAGGACAAGGATTTGGGTATGCACATCGAGATGGGCGATGACGGTAGATACGGTGCGACTGGTATCGGTACCGTATCCTTTCAGAGGGAGTCTGGTAAACCCTTTGTCTTAAAGGATGTCATGCATGTACCTGGATTGAAGAAGAACCTGATTTCAGTAGCGATGTTGGAGGATAAGGGGTATGATGTGGTCTTCGGCGAAGGAAAAGCCTTCCTGCGCAGTAAGACTACTGGAGAGACCCGGAAGATAGGGGTTCGAACTCAGAACCTTTATCAGTTGCAGGTAGATGACTGCGCAGCTATGGCATGCAAGGCTGGAGATGTGGTGAGCCGGGATGATGAGGGCGAACTATGGCACGGGAGATTGGGCCATCTTCACCATGGAGCTTTGAAGATTCTGCAGCAGATTTCTACTGGACTTCCTAAGGGCACCCTTGCGCAGTCAGATCAGTGCAAGGGGTGTACTTTAGGGAAGTATGTGAAAGCCACCTTTCACGAGAAGGATAGTCGCGCCACGACGATCCTTGAGAGAGTTCACACGGACGTGTGTGGTCCTTTCTCAGTTGCTTTGACAGCAAAGCACAAGTATTATGTGATCTTTGTTGATGATTTCTCTCGAAAGTGCTGGATCTTCTTCATGCAGAAGAAGAGCGATACATTCGCGAAGTTCTGTGAGTTTAAAGCACTGGTCGATAAGGAGTCGGGGAAGAAGGTGATTGCTCTAAGGAGTGATAACGGTGGTGAATTCATCTCGGCTGAATTCAAGGAGTTCTGCAGCGCAGAAGGGATTCGGAGAGAGCTCATCGCACCCCATAACCCACAGCAGAACGGGGTGGCTGAGCGGAAGAACAGAACGATCGTGGGTGCTGCACGGGCGATGTTGCATGATCGGGGCCTACCCCTTCACTTGTGGGATGAGGCATGCAATACAGCAGTGTATGTGCAGAACCGTTGTCCTCACAAGGTTCTTGGCATGAGTACACCGAAGGAGGCTTATTCTGGCAAGAGGCCTGATATTTCCCATTTGCGGATTTTTGGTTCTCTTGTCTACATGCATGTGACGAAGGATGCGAGAAGGAAGCTGGATCCAACTGCTGAGGTTGGAATATTTGTGGGGTACACTGATACACCTCACAACTATCGGGTGTATTTGTCAGACAGTCGCAAGACTGTTGTGCGACGGGATATCAAGTTTCAGGAGGAGAAAGCCATGCAGTGTTCGCTTGAGAGGGAGCTACACTTGCATGCGGATGAGGAGCTGTTAGTTCCTAAGGAGGAGCTTCCGGATGTGGATCAGCCACAAGAGGAGGTTCAGGAGGTGGAAGAAACCACCCAGGCAGCGCCAACCATCAGAGGGCGCATGCGCACTACAGAAGCTGAGCGACTGGCTCGGGATGCAGAGAAGGTTGTAGGACTACCTACAGCACAGCGCAGACAGAGACAGTCACCGGATCGGTACACTGGATACATGGCTCTTATGAGTCAATGTGTTGTGACAGAGCCATCCTCTTTTGAGGAAGCTGTGGAGGAACCCGCATGGGTTGATGCCATGATCGAAGAATATGATTCGATCATCAGGAACGGTGCATGGGAGATTGTCCCAAGACCGGTTGGGAAATCAGTTGTAGGTTCGCGATGGATCTACAAGGTGAAGCAGGCGGCTGACGGGAGTGTGGAGAAGTACAAGGCGAGATTTGTCGCCCGTGGCTTCTCACGGATCGAGGGGATTGACTATGAGGAGACTTTTGCACCTGTCGCAAGGTACTCTTCCATACGGACGATCCTTGCTCTCTCAGCGCAGATGGGGTGGCACATTCATCGGATGGATGTGAAGACTGCGTTCCTCAATGGAGTTATTGAGGAGGAGGTGTACATAGAGCAGCCTGAAGGTTTTGAGATCTTCAGCAGTGAGTCGCATGTGTGCCGACTCAAGAGATCACTGTACGGGCTGAAGCAAGCACCTCGTGCTTGGTACACTCGGATAGACAACTACTTCACCGGGCTTGGATTCTCCAAGAGTGAGGCAGATCCAAACCTGTACCGGATTGTGGTGGAGGGGAAGCTGTTGATCATCGTACTGTATGTAGATGATCTGATTTTGACTGGCGATGAGCAGTTGATACTTTCATGCAAGGAGGATCTTGCACGAGAGTTTGAGATGAAGGACCTGGGCATCCTTCATTATTTCCTGGGATTGGAGATTTGGCGGCGCAGTGGAGGACTGTTTGTTTCTCAGGGCAAGTATGCCCGGGAGATTCTGGAGAGGTTCAACATGCAAGGCTGCAAGCCTGTTGATACCCCTCTTTCTGGAGGATGGAGGAAGGGAGATGCTACTTCGGAGGAGGTAGTGGATGCCACTGTCTATCGACAGTTGGTGGGGTCGTTGATGTATCTGTTCAATAATCGACCCGATATATGCTATGCAGTTAACCGGCTTTCGCAAGCTATGGTTAAGCCTACCAAGCTCTTTTGGAAGGCGGGCAAGCATGTATTGCGCTATATCAGAGGCACATCGGGATATGGTTCATGGTACAGACAGGAGGATGAGTTGAGGCAGCAGTGTTTCAGGCATCGGTATCATCACATCAGAGATTGTGTTCAGCGGAGGATCATGATGCTTTCATATGTTCCCACGGAGGATCAGGATGCCGACATCCTGACGAAGGCGCTCACCAGGAGCAAGTTCGAATTCCACAGAGGCAGGATAGGGATTGCGGATAATCCATATCTTGCTGAGAGGGAGTGTTGAGAATGCAGCAAGATGATGGAGCTTAGTGAAATGAAGTCGCCTTCACTAAGTGGGCCCGCAGGCAAATTCTGGCGCAAAGTCTATTTTTAGACTATGTCTATTTTTAGACACACGGAGCATAATTTGGGAATTCTACTTGGAGATTCTTAAAGTATGCGACATGTCAGTAAAAATAGATGAGACCCTTATTTTTAGGACCCGGGCTATTTTTAGAGTGATCTCCTAAAAATATGGAAGTCAAATATTATTTACCCTTAATAATATTTTGACTATAAACAGCAGTTTACTCTCTTGGCGCACTTCAGTTTGAGTCATGGAGGTGGCTCATGCAACTTACACAAGGAATCACGTGGTTCCTAGGGTTTGATGGCATCTTGCATGGTTGGCTTCAGTTAGACTTCAGTGGCAGAAGTTTTGGAGGAGTTAACGGGACAGATAGTGGAGTTGTGTTCTGTTTGTTTTAGTTGAACTAGTTGGGATTAGTTAACTAACTAATCAACTATATATGAGTGGAGTAAATTAAATAATATTTAATTTACTAAATATTAACTCATTAGTCAACTCAAGAACACTTCAGTTCACTACAGTGCATGATCAGTTCGGTGGAGACCAGTGGAAGAGGTAGATGAAAGGGTGAGTAAAGCTATCAGTTGGTAGATTTGTTTTGCATGAGATTTGCATTACACTTGGAGGAATTGTCCATGAAAATTACGCAAATCAAGGCAAGGGGATTCGAACCTTGAACCTCTTCATATACAGGCCATGATTGCGCAATAGAGGCAAGGCAGTTAGTGGTGTATTTTGAACCCGAGACTTGTTCAAAACCAAGCTAGATTGTGAGTAACTTCATGAGAGAGTACTGAGTACTTGTGAGGAGTATTGTACTTGTTTGGTTACTTGATTTCTCCATTATAATATACACAATAGCTGCGGGGTTTTCAGCTATAGGCTTTCCCCATACATACCGAGTTAATGTGTGATTGAATTGATGTGAGATTGCTTTTGTTATTTCCGCATGTGACAATTAATTGTAGAAGAAGGTTATGTGTTATGTATGCAATTCGAAATTGATATATGACCAGGTTAATCTTCAGTGAATAAGTGATTTATTCAGCTAATTTCTACACAAGAGGGGCGAGTCTGTGTTTTCCACGAGGATATCTCATGATGCACTAGAGTTGCTAGCCAGTGTTGATGAGCATCCCTTCGTTATGGTCCCCTATCCTTATGTCGATTTGGATTGGAAAGGGTGTGCCAACATCCTCTTCACAGATGATGAGCCACTGGATGATAAAGGTAATATTACTGTTTTATTTAAATTCATTCTAACATGTTCTTTAACTTGTTTTTATTAAACTGTTTAATGAAATTGTCTAATTATTGTTATGTATTTATATATATTTTGTAGACATTGGGTCTTTTGATGGCAATGAGATGCCAGCGCCACCAAATGATCCAGGCGTGGATCCCAATAATGATCAGGATATGGTAGATGTAGAGGATCATGAGGCCGGTGCAGACAGACCTAGTCCTCGTGGTGCGTCGGTACTGCCTTTTGCTAGGCGTAGGCTTGACAGTAGATTGAGGATGGAGTTGGGTGACCAACTCTGTGCATTGTTTGTTGAGGCAGGAGTCAAGCCTACCACTATGAGAGATATACAGGTCGATGCTAGGTTGGTACATATGTGGAGAGGCATGCCGCGTAACATGTTCATTCTGATGCGGCATGTCGTAGAAGCTGTTAGCCACCTATAATATTTTGTTATACCAAAAGGTGGCTAAGACTTTTTGAGCCTCCAAGGAAAAAATTTTATCACTTAAAAATTGTTGGCTCTTGAAGACTCCTAGAAGGCCTCGTGCCTCTGTCCAAAATCTTCATTGCTGTTACCGCTTTATACTTAGAAATTCTGTTGATTCCAAGTAAAAGACTACTGAAAGACCTTCATTTTCCCCCTTCTCAAACCTTCATCTGCTCCCCTTTTTCTCCACAAAACTTCCTTGTTTTCATAAATCCTCTTCTTCCATTTATGAAAATCACTTTCCCATAGTTAAAAACCCATTTTTTGACTATCCTGAAACCATCAAATTCCATTGAAAATTATGAAAAATTCATAAAAAATACAAGTATTATGACTATGGACTTAAGCCCCTTTGGGCTAAGTCCTAACCACTTCCCCACCATACGCTTTGCAGCTGGAACCATTTGCTAATGGGTTAAGGCGCTAATCGCATCGGAAAGAATCAAATGTACAAGTCTTTGCCATACTCCGAAGAACTCCGATTGTGATTAGCCTTGCTGCTTAAGACCCCCGATCATATTATTTTCATGTAACCCTGAACCCGCCCTCGGCGCTTAAACCTTGTGAAGATCTCATGCCCGATCCATTTTTCCTTTGTAAACCCAAAACCCATTTAACCAAAGTTTAACTTAAAAACTTAAGTAACATGTTGAAATACTTTAATAGGTAGATTAAAAAGACCCGATCGCGCAATCAAGATCGGAGAAATCAAATGGGTTGATCAAAAAGACTGCATCGAAATCTTCTGATGCGATTGGGTTTTGAGTGTTAAAACGTCCCCCGCCTACGTTTCATATGACTTATGCCCAAGACCAAGTGTTAGAAACCCCCGGCACTGAATCGCATCGCAATTTTTTAAATGGGTTGATCAGAAAGACCGGGCCTGCAGTTCCGATTGCGATTGGCCCTTGATATATATAAAGCCCCGGGCCTATCATGTTTCATACACCCAAAGGCCCCGCAATCGGGCACCTATTCCCTTCACATATAAATATTATGCCCCGATCTATGTAAACCTTTGTTTTATATTAAAAACTTTGGTTTTTCGTATATTATAAAGGTTTTCACTGTTCCACTCCAAAGTTAATCCCTACCGTTGATCATATGCCGATGAAACGGCCATTTCTCCGTCGCATCGGCGATTTCAATCGCATCGCAAATGTTTAATCGCATGCGTTTTGTTTGCCCCCCCCCGATTGCGACTCCCCCGATCCACTCTCCACCGTTGATCTTGTTCTTAGATCGACGGCTGTCACATAATCGTTTCTCCCCTCCCGATTGCGCAATCGCATCGGGGTTTTTCAATCGCACATTTTTTCGCCACCCCCCGATTACCGATCCCCGATTGATTGTCCATCGTTGATCTCCTCTCCGCCTTCCGAGATCCAAAGGCCCTCATTTCCTCCGATCACGAGTCTTACCACCGCTTCAAAACCCGCTGATTCATTTCCCACTGTTGATCTAAACCTCATATCAACGGTCGTCGCTCAATCACTTTGACCCTCCCGATCGCGCAATCGCATCGGAGTTTTTTCAATCGCGCCCCTTTTCTCCTCCCCCCGATTACGATTCCCCGATTAAATCTGGACCGTCCACGTGTCCAAATCCAACGGTCACGCTCCTCTCCCGCCTTCTGAAGCAGTTTAACCTATTTTCGCAGGATTTCTTAATTATTTCGTGTTTTGTGCAGGTTTTCAATGGTTTTCATCGTTATACAAAGAAATGCTGAGGGCTGGAAATGACGATTCTCATGCCTTCGTTTCATCTAGGAGAAGCCATCTGCGGGGCTCCATTCCATGTTTTGTCAATGTTTCATGAGCATTGATGCCGAGAAACCCAGCGCGGTCCTGCACATCGACAAGACATTGTTTTATTCAAAGGAACAGTCAGAGAGTATCAGTTTTGAAAATAAAGCACGGTAGATGAAGATTGAAGACAATATTACGGGGATTACGGCTAAGACGGTTATCAAAAGCCTAATCCCCGACTCAAAACACAGTTTAAATAAAATCATAAGTGTTTCACTGACAGGAGGGCTTCCGCCGCTTCAAATGAGGCGAATAAATTCCCCAACTACCATAAAAGCCACCTGTTGCCTCAAACCTTTCAAACAAAGGCCGAAGTTATTAAAGAAAATCCAATATTCGCCTCCAGCATAGCCAGGGAGTTACTTCTGCAAGGAAATCAATGCAGAAATATCTGCAGAGTTACTCCACACATTACACAGAGCCTCAAAGTCAAATAAGACTCCCATCGAGTTTTAAATTCATAAATTGTAAACATTAATACAGTGGTCCATCTGTTCACTTCTCCATCGAGCCCCTCAAAGGGCTGAGAAGTCTTGAATCTATATTTATTATCTTAAGAGATCTTTTTGTTAGATTTCACCTCCTCATTCTTCTATAAATACCTCAGTAGAAGATGAGAAATTGTTGGTTGAGTTGCTTACAGAGCTTTGAAATACATTTGAGCCTAAACTTCTGATTGTAAATAGTGTTCACTAGCCCTTGGAGCTCTGCTTGTGATAGATTAGTTAGGCTGAATAGTGAAGATGATTGTTGAACTGAAACATTGGACTTGAAGACTGTAACCGGTTTGACATCAATATAAAAGCTGTTTCTTGGGATCCTGGTCTATGTCATCGGTGAAGTGCACCTCTCTTTGTTATTGTTTTCCTTCTATGTATGCCATATTGTTTATATTCCTCTGTAAAGAACAGTTTAAACAAGGTTAGGATCTACTGTATATCAGTAACCTTCTCTGGCTGAGAAATATTTATCTTAATGTTTTCCTCAAGTTTGTTTATTCAAGAATGATTTAATACAGTTTAAACAGTTAGGAATGTTGGCGTTCCCTCGTCCTTCTGCTTGCTTAAACATTGTTCTTGAATGTGATTTCCATTATTTGCTATTAAATTTATATTAGAGAAGATATGGTTTGCCCTGATTCCTAGATCCTTTTCTCCAAAGGCAGATTCTGAAAATTTCCCTTGGTGTTGACTGAAAGCAGACTAGGTTTAAAAGTACTTTATCTGATCTTAAGTTACACTTTGTTTCTCTTATATGTTTTCATACTTTCTGAAGGTAATTATGTGGATTACTGGATTGTTTGTCAATTAAGTTGCTTTAATAGAACTTGCCCAAGAAGTTTATGGTTAGCCCTGTCCTTGGTTGGTTTTAAACAGTTACTTAAGAGGCTTTTCTTGTTTGGGACTGACTATAAATCCCTTGAGAAATTATTATCAGTTTCCACCCTTCCAACACTTTATTGTTTCCATTCCATCATCTGAATCTCAAATAATCTTGTGATATAGATGACTTGCCCCTTGGATCACTCTTGATGTTGTTGCTCAATTAAAGCCTAGATATGACTCCATAGCCCAATGGAAAAAAAACCAACGTTATATCTATCTATCAGCCAAAGCTGTTCTATATGCTTGCAACTTCTCACTTTTGAAACTTTTGCACTTAGAACTTTCCCCTCAAGTAACATTCATGCTCAACCATCCAAAAAACAAAACAAACCCTTGGCCTTCATAACTAGCCTAACATCATTATTCCAAACCTCAAAGACAATATCCATCTTTGTACATATTGGAGAGATCCCTCTCCGGATTCAGGAGGGCTAGATCCTAGAATCCCAAAGTTGGTTGAAACAATGTTGTTTCTGTAATTGGACTCTGCCAATCTTGCTAATAAATTACAGAACCCCAACAGAAGCTATGAGATTAATTATGCGGTTGAGGAGGGCCCTTTGACGTTATAGGCGTGGTCGAGACACAGCACGTCGACAGTCCGCAAGTAGCGACACATCATTTGATGATCACGATCAGGGGAGTGATCATCGTTCACCTCATGTCATGCCAGATGAGTAGGTTGTAGCATCGACCAGCAGTCATGATGGAGAGCAGGATGGACCATCAGCCATGTCGAGTCAGTAGCCTACAACATCCAGTAGTACTCATGATCATGAGTAGGCTAGACCATCGACCATGTCGAGTCATCACGATGAACAGCCGACAGTTGATCATGATAAGCATGAGGCACCAGTACCAGATCAGCAGGCACATGATGATCGGCATGTATCTGAGCTTGTCGAGGCTTCACCATTGACTGAGCAGGCCTCGACTAGTACTGCTATTGATGATGTACCACCAATTGATATTTGACATTTATATTACAGTTGTATATTTTTGACATTATATATATATATATATATATATATATATATGGTCCATGTATTTTATGTTCATGTTACAGTTGTACTTAATTTACATGTTGGTGATCATCATGATGTGTATATTGTTAGGTCATGTTAGATATGTTCATTTAATGTGCAACTTGCAGATAGATGTGTATGTGATACCAGTTATTTGACATGAGATGTATATTTGATGTTTGTGTTGTGATGATGTTATACAATGCTAATTTTTGTTTGTTAGATGATCATGATCACGATGATGTTAGCGAATTTGAATGTGTTTTTTAGTCGAATATGATGTTTGTACGATATTTATCATGATCGTGATGTTTATTTAATTTAATATTAAATGATCATGATATTTATTAAATATTATGTCGCAATTGTAATTGAAATTTTAATTTTAATTGTATATAAAATTGTAAAATTGTATTTGTATTTGTAATTATAATTTTAATTGTAATTGTAATATTTAATTTATTGTGAGATGATTGTAATTGTAATTTTAATTGTAATTGTATATATTACAAGTTGTAAAATTGTAATTTTAATTCTAATTGTATGTAAAATTCTAAAATTGTATTTGTATTTGTAATTGTAATTTTAATTGTAATTGTAATATTTAATTTATTGTGAAATGATTGTAATTGTATTTATGTAAAATTGTAATTGTAATTCTAATTGTATGTAAAATTCTAAAATTGTAATTGTAATGGTATATATATATATTTGTAAACTTGTAATTGTAATTGTAAATTTTATGTAAAATTCTAAAACTGTAATTGTAATTGTATGTAAAATTCTAAATTTGTAATTGTAATTGTAAATTTAATTTTAATTGTAATTAATTCTAATTGTATGTAAAATATTTGTAAAATAATTGTATGTAAAATTCTAAAATTGTAATTGTAAATGTAAATATAATTTTAATTGTAATTGTATGTAAAATATTTGTAAAACTTTAATTGTATTACTATGAAATTATTGTAATTGTAAAATTGTAATTGTAATTGTAATTGTATGTAAATTTCTAAATTTGCAATTGTAATTTTAATTGTAATTGTAATTGTATGTGAAATTGTATAATTGTAAGTGTAAGTGTGATTGTGAGTGTGAGTGTGAGTGTGAGTGTAACTGTGAGTGTAAATGTAACTGTAACTGTAATTGTAAATTTTAATTGTATTAATGTGAAATGATTTTATTAAAAATTTGAAATTTGTAAATTTGTAAAATTTTAAATAATTGTAAAATAATAAATCCAGAATAATATGAATTTTTGTAATATAATAAAGTTTAGAAATTAATGCAAATAAATTCATGTACTTTAGAATTGTCATTATTTTATTATGATCTTAGATACAAAAAAAAAGAACTTTATACAATACGTCATTGTTTTTTACATCAACATAATTGCAAATTATCAAGTGGAATATTGATTTTAACAATAACACAATGCAAATTACCAATTAATTCAAAATACATATTATAATGTTTCGAAAAAAAGAGTTAGCTTATAAGTTATAAGTAGTGAAGTCCTCTTCTCTATAAAAACTCATCATAAAAAGTATAAATATTGATGAAATAACACATGTACCATATCACACTCAGTGCTCATAATCACCCTCATTATCTTCCAGCTCGCATGGCATGATAACACTATTGTTCTCAAAAATATTTTTTGATCTAGGGTCATGTCTCATTACGAACCACCAATACCTATCTAACACATCTGGGTAAAAACACACCTGGTTGCAGTGTTTGGTGAAAACATAGGGCTCCTTAGCTTCATCCCACATCTTTCTAGAGTTGATACATATCAGCCTACTATCGTGATTTTCCTTTACATTATTCTGATTAAAGATGCCCTACCACTTGCACCTAAAAATAACACATTGGAAAGAATAGAAATCCACTTCAATGATCTCTTGTATCTTTCCGACGTAATCTAACGTCCCTGGTACTAAGTTTTGATCACAATGGCTAGATCGACTAGATTGATCGAACTTGACTTCCACTCCACAGTCTTGTGTGATGTGTCCATCATCGGCATTTGCTGTGTGAAAATGGTGTCCATATGCCCACATAGATGGGAACAAATGCACCTATAAAAAGTTTAAAAAATCAGTGTCATTTGTCTTATAATAACCCAACAGTTAAAATATGAAATATAGATGTAATTACATTTGAAAGGTGAATTATTAAGTTTCAAATGTACATATAAATTAAATAGATTATTACCGAGTTACTGCACCCAATCCCTACATTTAGCACATCCTCTTTAGCACGCGGGTAACGACCGGTTGCACTGTATTTCTCTCTGACTTAGTCAACAACCCAACCGTTGGGGCATATTTTTGGCATATTTTCTTTTAAATGATCAGGATAAGGCACACTTCTACCATTCAACCGTCTGAATTCTTTCCTGTCACTATCCCATTTCATCCTTTTTTTTTCATACAATGCGACCCACGTTGTGTCACCTCGGAATTGTAAAGAACAATTTTATTGATTGCTTCAATTTTTGCATTCGTTGATGAAATCAAACTGACATTATATAGTACATAGAGGTCAAAATATACATTATATCGAAGTTCAACATGAATATTGACTTTGTGTAAATTTGAAAAATTAGAAGTCGCTTACTCTTTATTAAGCACTTTTTTCCATTTATTTGGAGAAACTCCCCTACTCTTTTGTCTTCATCCCCTTCATCGTCCCAAATCACTGCACCTGATACTCATACGATATGTACCCCTCTAGCATAGACCCCTCGGGTTTTTCCCTTTATCGAAAAAAACCTTTCAATTTCTTCATGTACCTCTCTAAGAAGAACATCCAATGATAAGAAACCACCCCAACTAATTCAACCTCATCTACTAGGTGGATTAGAAGATGAACCTGCAAGTCCATGAAACTCATCAGTAGTTCCTTCTCAAACATACAAATAATCTCAACTACCTCTTGACGCCACCGTGGAATGTTAGCCACATGAATCTCCTTTGACGTGATCCAACGTACAAATGCAAATAATTTAGATATGGCACGTCCTAGGTCTTGAGGGAAGTCATGTTTCACACACCCATGCATGAACAAAGGATGACACTGCAAAGTTATAAACACGTGCAATAATATACAAAATTAGTTATGTTTTATGATCCCTACATGGGATAAAATTTATTAACATAACAAATAATAAAATCATTCTTTTGACATTATGCGTACTCTTAGAAGATTCAAACGGTCGTGCGATTTCAACCCTGAAAAATGGTCATCCACAGTGAAGCAGCACCGTAGTGAAGACCCGTATCAAGATGGCACCCTCACACCCATTATCATTTCCTTTGCCAAATAAATATCATCTTTTTTTAAAATCCATGGGACATCACCTTCTTTGAAATACCATGAATTAGAAGGACCAGCAACTGCCTCTGATTCTATACTTTATAATCGTCTTGGCCAATGTTTCTTTTTCATTTTTGAAGTAATAAGATCCTTCCTAACAGCCAATGTGTCACTTTGTTTCAATGATATGTGCCTCCATAAAGAAGTTGAAACATTTTGAAATATACGCACGGGATCTAATAAGTGGGTAATCTTAAGATGCTCCCAATATGGGAGGTTATAAAAGATAGATTTCCTTTTCATCCCAATGGTAAATTTCTCAACATAGGTGTCGAAGAATTCTGGATCACCGAACATAGGCTCCCCATTTGAATCGAACATTTCTATGAACTCCTTCTCCTTCTCTCTCTCATATTCTCTACGCCATTCAGCTAGTGTCATGTAAATTTTTTTAGATATTCTATGCTTGATGCAACTTTACTTTTTATCCCAATAATAGTCAGCAATCATATAAATAAGAAACTAAAATGTTGATAGAACATACCAAAATATCGACATAAGACAAGCCAAAATATATAAGTGTGTTGGTGTGTTACGACGGTCAACAGGATGCTTCAACCAGTAAAGTCTCAATATGGTCATCCAACCAAAAGTGTCACACAACCCTCTAGGATAGTCAGATCAGTCAACCCCAAAAGTCAATGAAAGTCAACGATTTAAGGCAATGGTTAATGCAAACAGCAGCAGCAGCAAGGTCAACGCATCCAAGTCAAAGTCAACGTCCAGCCTCAGGAATTGTGCCAAAAAAATGCGGATTGATGAAATCGAAAGATTTGGAGAGTTTCAAGTCAATTTTACCATGCGTTGACCAAAGTCAATGCTGGTCAATGCTACGGTAGAAACCCTAGGCTGAAAACATTATTTTCTCCTTGCTGAAATTTCCCACGTGTGAAGAGAAGAGACTCCAATAGATGCTCGAACCAATCAGATGAGGAGAGAGGATGTGATGTGATGGGTGAGTGAAAATGTCCTCCAATGTTGACCAATTTATATCCATCAATGAGGGTGTGTGACACAACTGCTGGGGCACCAAACCTTCAAGCTGGCCTGCACATATTTTGAATAAATTCAAAATAAATGTTATGCTCATCGGATCAAGATGATCTTCAGATCGATCTTGCACCTCTCCGAAAGAGGAGTCCAATAAAATTATTGGCATCTTCATCTGACCATCACAACATGGATTTTGGACCTAGTTGTCCAAAATTAACACTCCCTCTAAACTAGGGAGAACTCCATCCACCTGTGCAATCCAAAAATCGGGCGTCATCCCACTGTAACTTTCTTTGTTGGCTTCTTTATTTCAGAACAAAGGTGGATCAGTCACAAAGTCATCATTCCTGACTGACAAATTCAGCCCAGAGGTCTGAAACCTCTATAAGACTCAAAGAGTCTCATACTAACCCGAAGTTGGTTTATCTGACCCGAAGTTGGTAGGAGGTTTGAAACCTCACTAGACTTGATCCCAGATCAAGTGGTTAGATACATGCCATCCTAGATAGAGAGTACAGAAATATTTGATGCATCCATCAATATTTTCTACTATTCTCTATCTTTTCCCACCTCACTGGACAAATGAGAGGTACTTCCCATGAGCCCTAAACTCAATGGGTAGGATGCATACGGGACACAGATCATGAGAGGTGAACCAACTCAATCATCATAATAGTGGGAAAAAAGCACCACAAGGTTCAGAAAGCCTAGCCCTGTGAGTGCTTATAGCTCTGAGAAGCTATCCCCAAATCCCCCTCGAGTTCCCAAAGATCCCCAGAGCTCCCAGAGCTCATCGTCCAACAAGACCCTCATAATAGGGTCGTTCCACGATACCAAGATTCTCACGGAAGGTTAGGAACTTGACCTTCCCGAGGGGCTTTATGAGAATATCAGTGACCTGCTCATTAGTTCCTATATGATCAAGCCCTACGGCGCCTCGTTGTACCATGTCCCAGATAAAGTGGTACCTGATATCAATATGCTTGGATCGATCATGAAACATGGGATTCTTGGACAACCGAATCCCACTCTAGTTATCACGGTGGTATCTAGCACATACCCGAACAACTCACTGAAGAGATTTTGCAACCAAACTGTTGCAATGTATTCAGCTTCTACAATGCTCAAAGCCACCGAATTTTGCTTCCTTCTCATCCATGATATCGAAGCAAAACCAAGTGTGAAGAAGCATCCCAATGTGCTCTTATGATCCACCACATTGCCAGCCCAATCGGCATCAGTACATCCATGGAGTGTCACACTCCCGATAGTGTATCTCAACCCATGGTTTATCGTGCCCCGAAGATATCCCAACAGATTCTTAGCACCAACCCAATGAATGTGATGAGGCTCAACCATATGTTGACTCAAGGTGTTCACTACAAAACATACGTCCGGACGAGTGTTCACTAAGAACATCAGAGCCCATACGAGTTGATGATACTCAGTAGGATTTTCTAGCATGGGCCTAGCAGCTTTGCCACTCAACTTCTTAAAGTTGAGCTCCATCAGTGTCGACATGGACTTACATTCCACCATATCAAATCTTTCTAGAAGCTTCACAATATATTTTCCCTGAGAACGGAAAATCTCGCCAGGTCTCTGCCAGACCTCCAAGCCTAGGAAGTAGTGCATCAATACTGGGTCCTTCATCTCGAACTTAGCATGGAGCTCCCTCTTGCACT
Organism: Pinus albicaulis; assembly: GCA_034641835.2. Lineage (NCBI taxonomy): Eukaryota > Viridiplantae > Streptophyta > Pinopsida > Pinales > Pinaceae > Pinus > Pinus albicaulis. The sequence continues at coordinate 708,683,415 of CM076577.1, forward strand.
GATGAATGAGAGGGTCAACACTTGTCAAGAAGAGGTCATCCACATACAGCACCAGAATGAGAGGCTTTTCTCTATCAACCTTGAAGTAAAGGTTTGGATCAGCATTACTACGAGTGAAGCCCAGCTTCATCAAATAGCTATATATCCTCTCGTACCAAGCTCTCGGTCCTTAATTCAACCCATAGAGGGCTTTCTTCAACCTGCAGACATGGGTGTCCTGATACTGGACTTCAAACCTGAGAGGTTGCTCCACATACACCTCTTCCTTTATCGCACCATGCAGAAATGTGATCTTCACATCCATCTGATGAAGACTCCATCCTTGCGTAGCAACAAGGCTATGATAGATCGGATGGTGGTATATTAGGCCACAGGTGCAAATATATCATCATAGTCTATGCCTTCCTTTTGAGAGAAGCCAAGGGCAACAAATCTTGCCTTGAACTTTTCAGCACTTCCATCAGATCCATGCTTGATCTTATAGAGCCATTTCGAGGTGACAACTACTTTCTCCTTTGGTCTTGGAACCACATCCCAGACATCATTCTTTATAATCGACTCATATTCTTCCTGCATAGCATCCTTCTAGACTTGATGCTTTACGGCTTCTTCAAAAGTTCCAGGCTCAGATTGTACGATTCTACTCATGGCTGCTAGATACCCTTGGTATCTATTCGGCTTCTTGCTTTGACGGAATGTCCCCCTTGGGGCCATATGTCCCTCGGCATCCTCGAGAGTGTCCCTAAGCGATGATGGTCTCTTCCTCATTTAAGGAGGTGGATCAAGAGGGTCCATCGGTCTTTCAACATCAGGCATTGTCTCATCGTTCGGTTCTTCTTGATTTCCAGGCCTTGGTTCATGATCTTCCTCAGATCTCGGAAGATTGACTACTTTCCTCAAGGAAGCATCTTCGTCAAAGGTAACATCGTGGCATATCTCCACTTCCCTTTGACCAGGAACATAGACTCTATAGGCCATAGAAGTTTCGATATAGCCCAAAAACATTCCCTTCATCCCAGAAGCATCAATTTTGCTCCTCTTCTCCTTCGGTACATGAAAATAGACAGGACATCCAAAAACTCTAAAATGTGAGACGATAGGTTTCTCACCAAAGAAAACCTCTTCATGAGTTTTGGAGTCTAGAGCAGAATGCAGGCATCGATTTTGTATGTACACAGCAGTGTTCGCAGCTTCTACCCATAGAAACTTCGGTAGACCTTGGTCACATAGCATGGCATGGGTAGCTTCCACAATGGTCCTATTATTATGTTCAGCGACACCATTTTTCTTCGGAGTATAGATAGTTGTGGTCTCCCTCTTGATGCCATCTTCTCTGCAAAAGTTCTTGAACTCGTTCATCTCATATTCAGTGCCATTATTGGTCCTCAATATCCTGATCTTCTTCCCTGTTGAATTTTCCACCAAGGTTTTGAAGGTACGGAACCACATGGAAGCCTCATCCTTCTTTTTCAAGAAGTATATCCAGTTTTTGGGAGAGAAGTCATCTATGAACGTCATATAATAAGAACATCCTCCCAAGGATGTCACAGGCAGCATACCAGACAGATCACAATGTATCAATTGCAAGACATCAGATGTCTTTGTGACACTTGAGGGGAAAGTTCCCCTTGTATGCTTTCCTTCGGCACAACCCTAACATACACCTTCATGATTATTTGTGAACTTGGACATCCCCGTCACCACCTTCCTTGCTTCGGGAAGGGCTTTATAGAGAAGGTTTCCAAACCTCCAATGCCATAGTTCAGTCTGTCAAATAGTATCACACGTCATCGCTCCCATTGGACTTCCTCCAAACTGGTAGAGTGTATCACTTCTAAACCCAATTGTGATAGCTTCCTTGAAACTATTCTTCCAGATGTGCACATTCCCATCAATGAATGCCACATTGAAACCTTTGTCTTCCATGGCCGAGATAGACACAAGTTTCTTCTTCAAATCAAGTACGTATAGTACATCTTGCAAACGGAGGACTTGACCTTGAGACAAGTGGAGGGTCACAGTCCTTGTCCCTTTCACGGGATATGTGGCATTGTCTCCAAGGATAATTTCCAGATTAGTATCCTTCTCAACCATATCAGAAAGTGCTTCCTTGAACCCAGTGATGTGCCTTGAGGCACCACTATCTATCAACTAGACATCCATAGTGTCGGGTGGAGATGCAGCAGAGAGGGCAGATACAAGAATGAATTCATTTCTTTTATCAACAACATTTGATTCCTCATACCTGGAGTTTCTCGACCTTTTGAAAGGTTGACCATTTCCGCTGGAGGGAGCTTTCCTCTTTCCCTTGAACCTGTTGTTCCTTTGATTGCCATTCCTCTGGTTGTTGTTGTTGTCATCATCATCGGGAGAATCCTTCTTGAAAGGGCATTCTCTAGCATAGTGACCTGGCCTATGACAAGTGTAACACTTGCCCTTCTTTCCTTGGGCCCCTGCTCTTCCTTTGTTCTTTGGACCACCAAAGTTCTTTTTAGAATGAGCAGTGTAGGCAACATTTCCTTCATTTTCATACTCCTTCATTCTTGTCTCTTATTGAACGCATCTCGATAGTACTTCATTAAAGTGAGGCATCACATTATTATTTAGAATGGTAGTGTTGAAAACATGCCATTCGGATGGGAGTCCTCCAAGTGCGGTGAGTACCATCTCTCGATCAGCTATTATCTCCCCAATAGCCAAAGATTATTTACGATTTCGATTAGGAAACCCCGGAAAATATGATTGAACGGACTCATCAAGATAGCATAACCCGGATCAACTGGTTGGACATGAGAATAGGACTTGATTCACATTATTGGCCTTGAACATGTTGACCAACTTATCATACATCTCCTTGGATGTGCCCAACTCATAGATGTAGTCAACCAGACTCTTATGAATTGAGTCCTTGATCATCAGCTTTGCTTTGATTTCCCCCTTCTTCTACTTTGATTTGGCGGCAGTAGTTGCAGTGGATGTGGGCTCTTGGATTTTACCCTGCACATAGTCCATGACATCTTGGTCTTCCAAATTAAGATCCAGTGTCATCTTCCAGGCAAGGAAGTCTTCCCAGTCAATTTGTCATCAGCTTTAAAGCCATTGCAGTTTGAGGAACCCATGCTCTTCTTCGGTGATTGCTACAAACTAGGGCTTTCTCTTCACCTCAACTCTGATACCATGTAATTTTTTGTAGATGTTCTATGCTTCACATTACACCAATTTTTGGTCATATAACATGTTACTATTAGATGGACCAAATTACACCATGTAAGACCAATTTTACCCTAAGTAAAATTGCTTTCACTATGAAAAATAACTTAGTAATCCTTAATTTATTAAGTTGTTTATGGTCTAAACAGGAAATCCCATGAGGAAATATTGAATAAATCCACATTTGTTTGATTTTTCTCCAGGAATAATTAGTTAAATAACAGTTTAATTAATATTCTTGGTCATATTTAACCCAAAATAGGAAAATGAATTAGATAAATTATTATTTATCTTATTATTTTCTAGGAATAATTATTCAAACCTTATTTAAATAATATTCCTTGTTAAATTTTACTACATGACTCATAAATAATTAAATAAATCATTATTTATTTGATTATTACTCAACCACATCTTTAAAATAATAAATAAATCATTTATTTATTTATTATTTACAAATAAAGGGATTTGACCCAGGTCAAACTTTTTTTCCCTCCAACAAATATAATAAAATATTCCATAAAAGTTGGATCTTGATTTGGTTAACAATATTTTAATTATGCACCAATATCTAGACTAACTCAATATTTTGTTATAAATAGAAAGGTTTTTCCATTCATTCACTACCTTTTGTTGCCGAAAGATCACACTGGATCTATACTTTTGGTCTGACTTTGATCCACCATCATTGTCATATTTTTCTATCTTTTTGCTTGTGAGCTTCCTTTGAGCTCCATTTTTGTCTAGGTTTTCTACACCATCAAGAGAGAGGGATTTTAGATCTGAAGTGCTGAGGACTTACAAGAACCCATCCCATTGAGGAGAACTGGTAACATCCTTCTATGTTTTCCTCCCAGGTGCCATTAATACAAAATTCATTCAACATATTCTTGTCTTGTATATTGGATGCATGGAGAAACTCTTGTTTTTATTTACTGCTTAATGTCTTTTGATGCATAGATCTATATTTTTTCAACATTTATCTTAGTCACCTAATTGCATATCTAAAGATATAGGCAGCCATCTTTGATGTTAGGTTTGTTTGTTATGCACAGCTAAAGTGGTCTTTTTTTGTACACTTGCGATTAAGATTCATACTAACAACTAGCGACTCCACACAGGTTTACGATTACGACCGCTGTCATTTTTCAGATCCCTGCATATCCAACTGATTCAAACCCTAGGATTTCTCTTCAACTTCTTGTTTTGATTTTCTTGATGTTTTTTTTAACCTATAAAACCCTCAAACATTAAAAATTCTAACTTTCGTGTGTTTTCGGACCTATCGCGCAGGTGACAGACATCAGCCGCAGCTGAGACGACACATTCTGCTGAAACCTGCTCCCGAGAGTCCCGGAAGTGCAGGTCGCATTTTTGGGCCAAAACATGCGACTTGAACCTCCAGGGCGCAGAAAACAGGCCTAAACCTACGATCTCTACAAAAATCAGGTCAGAAACTGTGACCTGGACTTTTTGCGGGAGTTTTTCTGAAAGTTTTTTGGGTTTGTCTGGGCCTCTGTTCAGGGTTCTTTGACCTCCGTCTCCACCCGTTTTGGACCTATACTTGTTCTATTTTACTCATATAAGTGGCAACCTAGACCTCTAGGATTTCAGTACCCTCCACCTTTTATGGAAGAGTCTTAGCTGCTGCAGGTTGTCTGAAATTTCAGTGTTCAGCCTTTTTTCATATCTGATACCTTACCTTCAGATCCACTTCAGATTGACTATTTATCCATCTAAATCACCTCCTTTTAGTTTTGTTTGGGTTTTCCTCTAGGGTCCCCTTCACTTCCCTCCAGGTTATAGCCTTTCACCACCTCATTTACAACAATTTTTCCTCTCATTTTTTGTTGTTTGTCTACACCTATTTCCATAAGATCTGGCCTTTAAATCCCTGTCCCTCCCGACCTTAGATCTATTGGCTATTTTGGTGTGTTTTGACTAGTTTTTTGCCCACCCACAGACTACTTGTTGAGAGCCCCACCTCCTTAGGTTTAGATTATTGCATTAATAGCTGTTTATTTTCTATTATTTTAGTTTCATATACTGTTATTTGCAGGTTTATTTACAGTTTTTTTTCTCTACAAACGTCTCGGTTTAAAAAATAAAATTTACACACTTTACACACACAACCTAAGTGAAGAAGAGCTTAGTTAACACCGCCAAGCAAAGACTTTAACATTGAAATCAATTGATCCCGCACCTCTATGCCCTTGTTTCAACATTGTAATCAGTTGATCCTCCACCTCTTTGCCCTTGTTGGTCTCTCTTCCCTTTGTGTCGTGTTTGTGCCTCCACCATTGTGCCACCAAGGCATTTATCCCAAAGACTTCTTGGCCTTCATCCTTAGTTTCTGGTACGAAGACTCACTCCTTCGCGTAGGATTCGAGTTAGTCCTCCACCGAGTCCACACTCTAACTCCTCTTCTGATTCATTGGGTTCCCCTTCTGGTTCCGCCCCTAGTTCTCCCCCTTTCACCTTCATCATGTTTGGTTCAGGACCTAACGCTGGTGGTAGCCCCGGCCCTAATGCTAGGAATACTACTAGTGGGACAGCAACAGGAACTACCCTGGCTGCTCCCTTGCTCCCCTATATGGCAAGCCTCAGTCTTCCCAATTTTAACCAGTTGATCAATAACCCTATACACCATGACGCTAGTTGGCCTGCTATGCCAACTAAGCTCCCTTTTGGCATCCCCAAGTTTGAAGGCCTTGCTGGAGAAGATCCTACAAATCATGTTCGATCTTTCCACATGTGGTGTTTGTCTAACTCCATTACCGATGACTCTATCCGTCTTCGGTTGTTCCAATGTACGCTTACTGGCGAAGCTTCTAAGTGGTATGTTGATCAGGCCTCATCCTCTCATACCACCTTTGTGACTTGCCTGGGTTTTTCTGTCTTATTTCTAGCTTCCCCTTCATTATGACACCAGTACCAAACTTTTGACTTCTTTCCGTCAGTCATCTGCGACCCACCTATCCGATCATGTCTAGGAATGGCGATGAATAAAGAGCCTATGTTGAGCCCCTACCTTCGAAGACAGTGTCTACATGTACTAGTTCCTTAGATCCCTTTTTCCTACTATAGGCAAAGATGTCGCATCGCAGTTCACTCAAACCAAAGAAGCTGCTCTCCAAATTGCGTTAAAATATGACCTGATCTATGCTCAGTCAGGTTATGTTTATACCGTTCTACCTGATCTTCCTAGACACGGTGGTGCCAACACACCGAGGGCATCTCACGTCACCGACAATATCATTGGAGCTCTCTCTCATTCATATGCTCAACCTCCCATGGGCTATGGTTTTCCTCAGGGAGGGGCCAACACTTCCTGCACTTTTCCCCCTCTCGGTAGCATGTATCCAAGATACGGCATGCCTCCTCCTTTTTTCCAACCTCCTGTTTACCACTATGTTATCCAGCCTCCTTATTATCTGTATTCACAACCTAGTGCTCCAGTTCCTCTAGCATTAGCACCTCCCCCTCCCTTTCCTTCTCAACCCCCGAAATAGCAGCCACTGCCCCCTCAAGGGTAAGTGCATGCACAGCAGGGCGTGACTAATCCTCCTCCTTCCAAAAACAAGAGGAAAGGCACTCAAAATCAATCTGCCTCCAGTAATCCTTGACCTAATCCTCAAAATAATGCACCTAACACTGCTAACCAGCAACAGGGCACTCAGCCCAAGCAGGACAGGCATATTTGCACGAACAAGCCTTATTCTTGTTGTGGTGTTTATGGTCAGTACACGCATGATTGTCCTCTTTTACCACAGATGAAGCAGATGTGGGAGTCTCAAGCAACATTGCGAGGACAGCAAGCCTCCCCTTCCGTCCCTCCTAATGTTGCACCTAGTCAGCCAGCTGTGTTTACTAATCCTTTCCCTCAGCAAGGATTTGTGGCTACCCAACCACCTAAAGATCAGGTAGCCACTCAACCTCCTCCATCTGGTACCTCTGATTACCAGATTCTCGTGATGAATTCTGACCAACCTATAACCGTAGGCCTCAACCTTCAAACTCGGTCTCGTCAATACAACAAGCTTCTTGCTACGTCTATCCCCGAGCCCCCTTGTTCAGGTTCCACAGAGCCTCTTTCGACACCTAATGGTCCTTTGCAGATCCGTCAGCCTAAGGCAGAGGTTCATACCAAGGTCCCTAAGGGACCATTACGCCGGAACGCTGCTTCTGGCAAAGCTGCCCATTCGTATAGCATATTAGATGATTTGGCGCAATCTCCTGCTGCCATCTCAACGCTGGAACTCCTCCAATCGTGCCCTTCACAACAAAAATCTCTACTGAGTGCCCTGCAACTTTACTTTTTATCTCAATAACAGTCAGCAATCACATAAACAAGAAAGTGAAATGTTGATAAAACATGCCAGAAGATTGACAGAAGACAAGCTAAAATATATAAGTGTGTTAGTGTGTTATGGCAGTCAACAAGATGCTTCAACCAACAAAGTCTCAATATGGTCAGCCAACCAGAAGTGTCACACAACCCTCTAGGACAACCAGATCAGTCAACCCCAAAAGTCAACGAAATTCAATGTTGTCAGTCAATGGTCAACGCAAATATCAACAGCAGCAGCAACAAGGTCAATGCAGCCAAGTCAAAGTCAACGTCCAACCTCGTGAATTGTGCCAAAAAAATTCGGATTGAGGAAATCGAAAGATTGGGAGATTTTTAGGTCAATTTGACCATGTGTTGACCAAAGTCAACGCTAGTCAATGCTGCGGTAGAAACCCTAGGCCGAAAACAAAATTTTCTCCTTGCTGAAATTTCCCACGTGTGAAGAGAAGAGACTCCAATAGATGCTCGAACCAATCAGATGAGGGGAGAGGATGTGATGTGATGGATGAGTGAAAATTTTCTCCAATGTTGACCAATTTATATCCATCAATGAGGGTGTGTGACACAACTGCTGGGGCACCAAACCTTCAGGTCGACCTGCACATATTTTGAATAAATTCAAAATAAATGGTCTGCTCATCGAATCAAGATGATCTTTAGATCAATCTTGCACCTCTCCGAAACAGGAGTCCAATAAAAATATTGGCTTCTTCATCTGAGCATCACAACATGGAGTTTGGACCTAGTTGTCCAAAATTAACATGTCGTTATTGGAGGACTTTGGGTTCCCTCTCGTTTAACATTGAAAGAGAATGTTGATGTTCTGTAAGGGTGTTCTTCTCGTAGGAATACCCTGGAGCAATCATACATTGGCTTTCGTAGGTCCTTGGACCATCTAGCTTTCAGAGAAGGTCCACAACATTTACATCCAAAAAACCCTTTTGTTACAAGACCTGGGATATTATTGTATATAATTTATATGCATGGCACGTTAAAAAATATCATGAATATCAGAACAATTACAACGGATTAAATAACTAATATGCAAAAGAATATTGTTACGTATATAAAAAAATCAATAAAAATGTAATTTACCAGAGCAAACTCCTAAGCCTGGATAATCATGTGTCATGTAAGCGCATATGCCATACAATGTAAAACTCCTCTCTGCTGTGATGGGTCTTGATACATCATTTACATTTATCCCATCCCATAATTCTTTCAATTCATCTACCAGTGGTTGTAAGTAGACATCCATATTCTTCACTTGTCTTCTACCAGGGACTATGAAAGCCAACATAAGATGTTCATTCTTCATGGACAACCATGGGGGGATATTGTTGTTGATCACTACTACAGGCCAAACAAAATAGTTGTTGTTCTGGAGGGAATATGGGTTGACGTCATCCATGGCTATGCTGAGTCGTAGAGTTCGTACTTCATCCTTGAATTTTTCGGGCCATGTATCCTCTATATGATTCATGGCTATTGAATCAGTTGGGATTCGCATAACTTCCAACTCACTTCTATGTGAGGCATGCCATCCCTGCAACATAGCTAATTCTTTCCAACGAAAGAGCCTTTGAATCCCTGGTATTATAGGCATGTGCCTCAATATCTTAAAAGGAGGACCACATGATTTACCCTTCTTTTTTTATTTATCATACCTGTCATGCCCACATTTCAGAGATATCTCTTTGTTTGCATATTCTCCTCTATATAGAATACAATCATTTGGACATGCATGATATGATATGTACTCAACACCCAACATTTTCAACAATTTCTTTGCCTCTTCGCAGCTACCGAGCAAGACATTATCACTTGGAAGAACATTATCTTTGAATAACCTATAGTTGGTGATCATGGAAAATATTAAATGTACATTAATGCTGACATAATTATTAATGTTCATAAAATTGACCATTTGTAATGTTCATTGTGTGATTATATTTCTCAAATTTATATAAGGGAGGACTTTATGGTAACTTACCTCAAAATTTTCGAGAAACATGCATTCGACAAGCCAAAATTTTCTTTCAAGTTGTACAGTAACATCGTTGTCCCCAACTAGGAAGATTTTGATTGACCGTCAGGTCTAAAGAGAGGGGTGGTGGAAGCAAATTTAAGGCTTTCAAAAAAGGTGTCAACGATATGAGCATCATCCCCTAGCTGATCATCATTTTGGAATACATCTAACAACATTGTCTCCATGGAAGTCGTACTCCTTAAGTAATCATCCATACCAACCTCTATTTGATTGCCTCCATTGCCAGCTTGTGAAGAACTACTATTGTCGTAGTCATTCCTAATTGGTGAATCTGGACGTAGCAGGAATTGAATCGGTGTTTGATTCAACCATTCTTGGTATCGTTCCTCTCCATTTTTTTCTCTTAATTCAGCCTTCTCTCGATTTGACATTTTCATGGGGTGCAACGGAAGACGGTAGTTAAGTCGCTCATCATTACTAGAATCCTAATAATTTAAAAAAAAAAAAAATTGAACATGATTAGTACAAAATCTATGATATCAATTAGTAAGAACATTGACAATGCATGATTAATTTGTTTGACGTTGCAATAATTACATTAATATACCAAACAATTATTATTACCATCAATGTCCCGGGATTGTGGCTAGAAGATGCAATATTGTTACAATTGGCAGGGTGAAGTGGCTACCCATTTTCATCTACCAAATGCGCCTTGTGGTATGCTGCTCTTGATAAGAGCTTTCAGTTTTGGAGCAGTTTGATTATTTTGTGCATTTGAACTCGATTCTGAATCTGCATGAACCTGCAAATTTGTATACATTAGAAATTTTATTAAGCTGATTGACATGGATAAAAAACATAAATCCAATTAGATAATGAAAATATAAATAAAATATGAATTAAATATTACGTCTCGAGATGGATAGGGAGAACTTTGCGATGGACTTTGGGAAATATTATGGAACGAGCTGGATTTTGAAGAATTGTTCATTCGATATAATTATGATATTTTCTCCCTGCATTTGAGCAAAATCAACAATAAATTTTAGTTCACACACCTAAAAGTAATTTCAGTGCCTTAAAAATGGAATTATTTTTATCGGTACTTATGTACAAATAACCGCACTGGTGTTGTTTTAGTTACTACGCACTGGTGTCGTGTTATTAACTGACGCACCGGTGTGGCGTTATTAATTGATGCACCGGTGAGGAAAATTCGCAAATAAAAAAACTCAACTTTACTTTTTTAAAGTGAAAAAAAAGTGGTAAATTGAAAAACGGGCAGTAAAATATTTTCAAAAATCTAATTTCATAAAAAAAATCTTTAAATACTACACACTTTTCATTATTTCGCTATTTTTGCAAAAAAAATCAGCCAGATATTTTCACGAGACATACCTGAAGTAAGAGAGCATGAGAGCACTGTGGAGCAGCAAAATACTTTCGAACAGAACTATTCATACAATCAGAATTCCAAACCTCTGGTGATTCAAACCCTGTAGCATAGAATTTCAAATGATCTTGTGATTAAATTTTATTGTTTTTTTTACATTTTTTACAATATTTTTTACGCAGTAAGTAAAAATTTTGAATTTGTTGTTCATTTTCAGAAACAAAACAAACAAAAAAAATCCATTTTTACCCTAAACCCTTCATTCTTTTTGTTTCTACCCTTGCTTCTTCCTGTTCCTATGATTTCATAATTAAGGCTTTTCATTTTAGATTTATAGGGTTTGTATTGCTATATATATAGGCCTATGAAATCCAACCCATGGGATGAGTTGCATAGTCGGATCCCAATCCATGTCGGCCCTTGCACGAATTTTTTTAAAACAGAATTTTTTTAGTCGGTGTGCCTTATGTAAGCTAGCACACTGGTGCGCTGGCTTATCCTAGCGCACCATGCACGTACTGTTTGATAAAAAATTTAAAAACAAAATTTTTTTAATCCGTGCGTCATATGTAAAATAGGGCACCGGTGCGCTATTTCATTATAGCACACCGCTCACATATTGTTTGGCCAAAAAAAAAAAATTGTGTTAATCAGTGCACCATGTAACATATAACACACCAGGTCTCCTAGTTGACAGAGAGCATCATACAGTGGTCCCTTGTTTGTGCGAGGCGTTTATAAGAATAGGCTGCACCGCCCCCTCCACGACACCATATGCTACAAAAACTAACACTTGATGATTTTGATTATTTTGTTTGTGTTAATCGGTGCGATGGTTAACATGTAACACATCTGTGCTCCTTGTTGACATACATCACCGTACGGTGTTTTATACTGTTTGAGCGGTGCATTTATAAGACCACGACACACGGACATTGGTGCATACACCATGAAAAGCGCATCGGTTTCTTGATATATTTTTTTCCTGAAAAGTTGATAATTTATTTATAAAATATATTAATGAATGATATGGTACGGGTTTCATATTGATAAAAAATGGCTGACAAGAGATGAAGTAACAAAAATACTGACAACATATCAAGAAAAGAAAAAAAAGGCAAGTTCTACATAAATTCTTTACAAAAAATATTATTTTTTAACTATATGTATGTTTAACTAATATGTATTGTTTACTCTGTATCATATAGAGCCACAAAATGATGAAGCTCGATAAGATTATTTCTAATCTAGGACCAAAAAAACGTAAAAGTTTGATGGAAAAATTGTGAAAGGATGAATTAGGTGGATGGAAAAATACTATCGATCCAATATGAGTTAATTTTTTTTAATTTTCATTAATAATATACTTAAAATTATTAGATAACATATTTCAAACAATCTATTAATTCGCATCTATTTAATGTTCTACATGGACCAACAAATCAGAAAGAGAATGTTTTTCTAAGGAAAGAAAAAAATTAGAACATGCAAATGAAAATGAATTTCTCCTTAGCTCATGTCGAGTGGCGCTAGAGGTTAACGAAATGGGGGGAAACTTTTACAAAATTTTGAGGGATCTAGTGGAACGAATGTATAGACGTTCTTTCCACTTACAATACAAAAATAAATCCAGTGATTCCAAGAACCAAATTTTATCTAAACTACAGAAAGAGTTTCCAGAGAATTGGTCAATGAGACATGTCAGACTTTTAATAGCAAAAACGTAGAACAACAAAAAAGAAGGAATGAAAAAATATTATTCCTTTAAATGTTTTTCTAGAATTATTTATAAATATCACTTTTGTTATATTTACTTTTCATATATCAATATAAAAATTAAATAGTTTATTGTCATGTTACATTTTCAGGAAGATTATGAAAATCTCAAAAGATAAACGAGCTGATATCAGAAATATGCCAGTAGGAATGTCCAAAAAAGTGTACAAGGAAATGGTCAAAGAAATGGACAAAATTGCATCGCAGGAGGAGCCATCTCAAAAACAACGTACTTCAAATGTAATATGTAATCATTGAATTTTTCGATCATTAGGTACAATAAATAAACAATTTAGCATCAAATATTAATTTTCAAGTATTTTCTTGCAGAAAAGAAAAGAAAATGGAACCCATTCAGCACATAAAATAGGACAAGGAGGAAGAAAAGGGTTGATATCTAAGTTTGTGAGTAATTGTTACTTCCTTATAACAACTTAACTAGATTTCATTTTTGTATATTTTAAGTTGTTTTACAATAATCATCATTGAATGTCTTCAAACAGGTGCTAACATACAAAGAAGAACCATCAGACGAATTGATTAACATTGGGTTAAATATGGGTTGTGAGTATATGTTGTCATATCAGAAATTAATTGTGGAATTTGTAAGAATCTATCGATCTTGTTTTACTTAGCTCCGTCTATAATTAATAGAACAAAAAAATATTTTATATTAAATATATGATTTGTTATGGGGTATAAAACTTGCAAGAAACAAAGTATGGAACTGTGCCAATAGAATAAATCTTGAAAGATGGCATACTACATGGTTTTGAAAGAATGTTATAGTTCATGAGTCAATTGTTGCTATGGTATGTCATTTCTTTTCGATTTACATTGATGTATATTATTTAATATTGCAATTTTCATTATTCTCATCAATGTATATACACTCATTACAGTTTATTTTTATGTTTGTAGATGGAAGGTGAAGAAGAAGAAAACAATCAATACTGTGAATAAAACATTCATGAATATAACTCAAGTCATAGAAGTAGCTCGAGCAGTGATAGCAATTCAAGTGAAGAATGATGATTATTATGTTTGGATATCAAAGCAAGGCATTATATTTTTTGAAATATTTGTCTGTGAAATCAGACATTTTGTTTAATGTAATGGACATAGTGTCCCAATTGAAAGACAATGGGATTATATATATATATGGGACAGTTATTGGTATACCATTGTCTTTCAATTGGGACACTATGTCCGGCCACATTTATAAGCCCAAAAATACAAGCGTATATATATATATATATATATATATATATATATATATATATATATATATATATAACATGTTTTAATTTATTCTATTGTGTTCTCCATTGTCGCTGTGAAATGTAACACCATTGATTGAATTTATGGATGATTAAATATTATAATAAAGAGATGTGAAATATGATGATATGATATAACAAATTAATCCAAACATCACATTCAAATGCACTGATAAAAATATAATTGATATGAATACCGTTATAAGATATATGTCATCTTTTGATGAATAATGAATTTTTAAAAATCACAATAATTATGATATGATATAACAAATTAATCCAAACATCACATTCAAATGCATTAATAAAATATTAATTAATATGAATATTGTTATATGATGTGTCAACTTTCGATGAATAATGAATTTTAAAAAATCACAATAATTGCACTGTCACAGTTCGATTTTTCTAAAAAATACAAAATGAAAATCAGTGCGTATCAGTTACAGTACACCAGTGTGTTTGTGTGATACAGTGCACCGGTGTATTTCTATGACGTATGGGCACCGCACAAATACCAATACCAATTATAAATCTCGGTGCGTTTGTGTGATATTGCGCACTAGTGTGTTTATGTGAGACTACGCACCGATGCGTTTGTACGACCTATGGGCACCGCACAAATACCAATATGAATTAGAACAATCAGTGCATTTGTCTGATACTTCGCACCGGTGCATTTCTATAAGACTATGTACCGGTGCATTAATATGACATATGGGCACCGCACAAATCCCAATACCAATTACAACAGCCCCGTGTGTTGTATCACCTACAGTGCGCCCGATGCGGTTTTAGACCTTTAAGACCCAGTGCATGCACCTTCGACCACCCTGGGCCGACCGTCTATATGACACGCACTGGCGTGTTGATCCCTTAAGCAGCACACTAATGAAAAAAACATCTGTAATAACCTTCGGCCACCCAGGTTATTTATTTGTGTTGAAATTTCATTAAAAGCTCCGCCAAAATCTCCATTACCAAAAACGGATGTTGTAGCAAATGTTTTTCTGACAATTTTGGCCAATTTTATAACACTAAAACCCTCCTTTATAACCTTCGCTAGAGGGTCTTTTCCTTGTAGTGCCCATAACATTGGTAGTAGTAGTAGGATTTTCCAAAGAATGGTGTGCTTCAAAAAGTTTAGAAACCATGGCTTCACTAAGTAAACCCTACTTGACACAGGCATCATTTTAGAGTTTTACAGGCTTCCACAGTCACATCAATTTGAGATTATAACATCTCATTGAAGTGTTTTTGTGCTTCAAGAATGTATTATGATCTCACTTCTTGTTTTCAACATATTTTTCTTTCAAAATTAGATAGAATCTCAATTTATAAATATTAAGGAACCTTATATTTTACCTTCAGTACTAACTAGTTAGCGACTTGAACTAGTGTTTGGAGCACTCAAGGAAAGTTTAATTTTGGTTCAACTAGTTTTATTCTCCAAAATTTTGTACTTTCCCAAATAGTTTTTGTTCTTTGACTTTCTTAGGAGCCCATTTCATGCCACTTTTGCAGTCCCATGTTATATGTCTAAAATGAAATTAATAGCATTCTATATTGAACTTGAATAATGAAGCAATTGAGTTGTAAATTATGTTGTCATAGTTGTTAGGGATTCTGTCTTTTCTACCTGCAAGCTTAATTTTAGGGTTTTGATGATAACTTTTATACTCATAATTGTAGTATGTTTTAGAATCTCTAGATTTATCACTGAAATTAGTGCATGAATAACAATAACCAATGAAGATGGTATGATACCTGGATGATAATACTTCCCTTTATCATTTTATGAAATTTCTTTATCTTGGAGGAGGTTCAATCTTGGGTTGATCCTCATAGTTACTTGAATAGAGAGAAGATCCCTTGAAGACATCAGAATAACTTTTAGGAAAGGGATCACTTGCAACATTCTTCTAGCTTTCATTGTGATTTGGCCTTTGGATAATGATGGCATTGCTTTCAAGTTTTTATTTTAATTTACTCTTTGGAAATTCACATGTATAACCAAGTACCCTTTTATCAAATGGTGAAATCAAATGGCTGAGAATGTCATCCAATTATTTGTAACTCTTTAGACTCTTGCATAGCTTGTCAACTTCATTTTTTTAATGAGGCAATTTCTTCTTCAAATTTCTCACAATATTTTTGTTTTCTTCATCAATTGTATCTTTACTACTTCCATTTTCTTTGCTTCTTCTAGCTAAGATGTCAGTGAGATGAGTTCTTCTTCATGTCTCTTTTCTTGTTGATGTAATTATGCTTTAAACTTGTTAAAATTATTAGATATTTATTCTATTTTGTACCTTAGGAGGACAACTTATTCCTTTTTTTCATCAAGTTCATGATTATTTTCTTCAACGTGTTGTATCTTCTTCTTAAGTTCTTTATTTTCTTTTCTCAATTTATTTATTTCTTCTAGAGAAACCACAAGTTAAGCTTTAAGATCTACTTTAGAGTTTTCTTCATCTTCATAGTCTTTCATGGTATTGGTACCTTCTTTTATCTCATTTGATTCTTCATCATTTTTGTGTTCTTGTTCCTCGTACTCTGGTTCTAGCTTGGCCGACACAAAGACATATTCCTTTGTATACAACTTTTGTACCATTTCCCATAGATCTTTGGTTGAAGAACATTGACACACCTTGAATTTTACAGATTCTAATAGACTACTCATTGTTTTTTTATTGTTTTCTTTTGATTCCTATATTATTAAGCTTCCAGTATCCATTGATCCCCATGCCTCACATCCAAAACTCATCAATAGTGACTCATTTTGACTTTCCACAAATCATATTTTGTTCCATCAAATGAAGGAGCTGAGAGGAAGAAGCTTTCTTCATTGGGGATAATTTCCTTTGAATTCTTGGAGCACTACTTTCTTGAATTTTCCATTTGCTTTTCTACGGATCTTCCTTCTAGATATTGAGTTGTGACTTTGAAGGAACCAGCTCTTATACCAACTATTGAAAATACTGAGAGGGGGGTTGAATCTATATTTATTTCAATTTCTAATTAGCTAGTTAATATTTTTGTTAATTAGAAGCATAAAGTATGCCAAAACACAAGAATTAAAATGAAAATAATATATATATATAACTTGTTCAAATGATGAGGACACCAATTCTCAAATTTTGGCTCAAACCTTTATAAATGATTTAGTTCTTCAAGGTTCCAACCTTGAATGAGGACACCAATCCTCTTGATCAAATCCAAGCACCAACTTGGTCTATATGAGGACACCAATCTTGTTAATCTAATCCAGGCGCCAACATAGTCTAAATGAGGACACCAATCCTCCTAGGCTCCAACCATGAAAACTTAACCAAAATACTTCATAAATACTGCAAAATGTCTTCAAATATGCTCCAATAGTCTTCAATCAAGTTGGTCCAAGGTCTACTCAAAAGTGGTCCATTCTTGCTCCAAGGAGGTTCTCTAAAATTTTCTTTGAAGATACTCCAAAAGCTGCTTCAAAAGGTCTCCAAGATGTCCTCCAAGTTTGCTCCAAGACTGCTTCAAAGAGGATTCAAGTTCTGCTACAAGGATTTTATTTGAGCTCCAAATTTATCTTCAAGTCCACTTCAGGAGGTATCCAAGTTAGTAACTTCATCGTGCATCTTGGGATAATACATAACCTCTACAAGTTGGTCGCTATCTCCCATACACCAAAGTTCCCTGCAACCTTAGACATGTAAGCCTTTTTTATCATCTATAATGCATCCCCTTTAGGGACACAGCTCTTCTAGCATATAGAGTAACCTATCCTGGAGATGGTATTCAATTGCATTGTCACCATCGTGCACATGAATCTATATCTACAACTACTAAAACAACTCCTTGAAATATTCATCCTCTGAATATGCCTCTTTGTATACATCATGGGTGAATGTCTCCATATGCATCAAAGCTCCCAAAGTTGCAATTTTTTTGTGGGTGGCCTTGAGAGTGTGTCAACCAACTTGTTTGTGCTACACTTCTTGTACTTCATCACTAAATGAAACTGTTGTAGGAACCCCATCCACTATTAATGCATGGTCTACTATAACTTACCCTAAGCCTACAGGTTCTATAGTAGCTTAAGGTATGTGTGGATTACTACCACATTCCCCATTATATGGTGCTTGCACTTCTTTACACCTTGCACTAGGGAGTAAAGATTCTTATCGTAAGTAGGGTAGTTAAGAACCACCCCATGAAATACTTCAAAAGTGTAGCATACAGGCCTTCCTCCCTTACATCAAGACCACTTCCATAACATTCCCACTCACATCTATCTCCACTTTGAAGGGTTATTGCAAGGTCGACAATGCTAAAACCGGTGATTGAATTATCTTCGTCAACTCATAAAAGGCCCTCTACTAACCCTTTCCCCACTAGAAACTCTTACCACTTGCTATTATGACAAATAATGGTATTGCTACTACTAAAAAAGAAGTGTATTGTGCCACCCCAATGAAACTCCTAACATCAGAAACATTAGTAGGCACCACCCATTTCATGATGGCCTACATATTGGCAAGATTTATCCTAAGTTCTCCTCCACCTATCACATACCCAAAATACACTAAATACTATTACGCAAACTCACACTTCTTGATATTTTCTAGTATTTGGTGCTTCTTTAATGTCTCCAACACCTACTTTAAATGTGAGATGTTCTCCTCCCATGTAGCATTGAGTTTATATAAGGGCAGATTGTATCATATATTAGCCTAATAAGCATAATTGATGCATTACATATTCCAAATGGCATGACTAAACACTCATACAAACCTTGCTTGGTTTTGAAGGTGGCATTTCAGGTATCTTCTTCTCTAACTCAAGCCTAGTGAAATCTAGACTTTAGGTCCAACTTGGTTAAGTATTTCACTTACTATAATTTATCCCATAGATCATATATTCTAGGAAGGGGGTACAATTTATCGAGTGTAATCTTGTTCAATTCCCTGTTATTTGTACATGTTCACCAAGTCCCATCCTTTTTTGGCACAATGATGCTGAGTGACCTACATGGTGATGTACTTGGTTGAATGACAACATGTTCTAGTAATTGCAACTATTTCTTCACATCTCTTGTTTCTATAACATACTTCTTGTGCAAACCAATGTTTGGAAATGGGGAATCCGACAATAGATGGATATTGTGCTCCACTTCCCTCTTGGGTGGTAACCCCTTAGGATCCCTGAACATATCCTTGTATTCCTATAGTAAATTTTCTAGTTGTTTTTTTATGTGTCTTAATACAACCCTTCAAGGATGCCTTTGCTCGTACTGACTCTTCCATAGATTAATTCTCTCTTAAAAAGAATAGAACAAACTTCTAGCTAGAACTGATCAGTTTCTTAGCATGGTTAGCACTTAGCAGAGAAATTTTTGACTTGCCTTTGTGTGTGTTGATGGTGAATAATTTTCCATCCTTGACGAGTTGGTATTGGTTGGATTTACGCATAAATATTACATCTCACATTTACATATAGCGACTTCCAAACACCACACCACATACATTAAGGGGAATTACATCTAGACTTTCTACTTTGTCAATAAAATCAGCACTACTAGCAAATATAATATTTCAATGTTTTTTTATCTTTAACTATGCATCCTTATTCACCCATCCCAATGGATATGGGCTTGGATGATCATGAACTTCCAATACCAATTTTTTGACTAGCTCTATTACAATGAGAATTTCCTACAATCCTGAGTCAAACAAAGCATCAATATTTATCTTCTTAACATATATCTTTATGTGGAAGATTTTGGTCATTTATTTATCTTCCTATTGTTGAAGGCTACTCATATTAACGCCCTTCTACACTATTGTACAGACGATTTTCTCATCCATGTGTTAGCCTCCACAATGTCCCAAGGCTGAGAAAGGATATCGACGGAGGTAACCTCAAACCAAGTTTTCAGTTTGGTAGCTAGCTCTACCAAAGCAGAGAGGGCTCTCTCCATGAAATCACAACCGAATGGTTTGACTAGATGAGGAGTAGATTTTAGGCTAGTTAGGTCAGCTCTATGATTTTTAAAGTTTGATGGTTTTTCTACTAGATCAGGGATGAAAACAAGGTAGCTAGGTCAAATATATCAAAGGGTTACAACAGCAAATATATGAAGGAGCAAGGTAGAAATGTGTTAGTGATGGGTTTAGGGTTTTTTCGGTGTAGTGTAGGGTTTGAAAATGAAGGAGGATCTTAATGAGAATGTGCCATGAATTCATTAAAACAGAAGGAAGCAAACATAAAATGATATTCCCAAACAAATCATAGCTTATTAAGAATTCTTCTTATCAAAATTTTAGGAAGATCACTGAAGAAAACAAGGCATGGAAAGAGAACATGTATATCATTTATAAAAGACTATAACAGAGAAAATACAACATCAAAAACTCATTGCACATGAATTCCTATATAATATTTGCAACTGGTCCTTTGAATTTCTGAATAAAAGCTGAAGCACAAGCTACAATAGTCTCACCCTCTAATGTCCAACCATCAAAAATGACTAAGAAATGCATACATATAGACAAAAAACCATTTCCCCTCTCTCAGGGGTTGAATCCTAGTGTGGAGGAACTGATCACATGATTCCCTCACCTAAAACCTAAAGATTGGGGAGGTTAACTAGATTCTCCCCAAGATAGAAAAATTGATACATTTGACCATTAAAGACATTTAAAAGCATGTATCCACCTCATTTTAACTCTAACTAGCATAATTACACATGATTACATCATCACAACTCAAAAAATGACAAATTACATCAGTGGAGGTCGAATCTGGATTGAGTTAACTGAGAAAAATGACTTTCCTACAAAAATGGTGTGTTAGGAGAAAACGCAGTAAAATTGGTATAAGTGGCTTTTGGAGGCCTTCCTGAGGTCCAAATCCTGATCTGAAAGATGTTGGAGAGATCTCTTCCTATCTGCTACATGATAGAGTCCTCAAGCACTAAAAAACGCTACTCCTAGCCCCACAAAAGTCCATTCTCCCATAGGTACTCCATAAACGTAGTGATTTGTTCAAAAAGAGGGAAGAAAGGTGTTTTTTGAGTGGTTTTTTGCCTTTTTCACCTACCAGAACTTGTTGAAAGTTTGCTCCCAGGGGCTATAAGTGATGTAGAAGTGATGAAAAATCCAAATATGCAAACCATTTTTCATTTGGAGGCCCTCATCAAAAGCACAACATGGGGCACTATAATGTTCCTACTTAGCCTTAGCTAAGAGGAGACATTCAATTTTGATTTAATTTATGATTTATGAATAAATGAATAAAGGAGGACATGTAAAAATCCTACTAAATCAATGCCCATGTGAACAAAGACAAATCTGGGCTATGTAAATAATCACTTGCAGGTGTGAAAGAGGTTTGAGCCAAAGACTGGGTCCACCTTGACCAAATCAACTGCGTTGTCTAGGTTCAATGCATCTCCAAGAGGGACTGTGAAATTCTAGAAGGGAGCATCTAATGTGAAGAGGGGTAACTCATTAAACTGGTTTAGGGTTTGCAAGGGCCTTCTCATGTTATAAAAGAAGGAGGAGAGCAACATGAAGAGGTTGTTGATAGATCATATTTCTGAAGTATTTGTCTGCTTAGACAAATACCATTCTCTGCTGCTTAGTGGAGGATTGTGATTGGAATTCCTGTTTAGGGGTTTCATCTCTTCCCTTGAGGATCATTGGAGGAGTTCTTTGCTGAAGTTGGCCACTATCTGGTTTGAGACCAAGCTCTATCTTTCATGAGCAGCGCTGGCCCATTGAGGGTTTTGCAGCTGCTATCTTTTGTAGCAAGTGGTATTCTAGATCTGCTTAGATCTAGCTTGTTTTAAGAGGCTTTCTCTGTTGGAGTGTGTTATTCAGCCTCCAAAGAGATAGCTGATCCATATTTTGTATCAGATCTGTAATTTCATTTCATTTATTCAGTCTCCTTCACCCTCTGCGCAGTTTCTGCTCAATACTGCGTTATTTTGTGAGAGTGCTTGCTTATTTCAGTTTACTATCAGTTTGCAGAAAGATCTCTTAGTGTTAGGCTTGCCTTCCCTTGGAGATCCGTGGATTGGGTTGCTGATCCATATCTCCATAGATCTGATCTATTTCAGTAAATAAAGTTATCTTCATAAATTTCTGGGTTTTCTGCAGCACTGTAAATTGTAATTCAGATCTACAGCTTATTATGCAATATTTTGATGTAATTCCAATTGGATATTGTTCTTCAAGTCTTGTAGTTTCCAGATCTGTACTAGATCTGATGTTTCACCCATGTATATGACAGAGATCTGAAATTTAATGTACAGCAGCAGAACCATCTGAAAAATAATGTTGTCTATGTATTTATGTAGTTTATTCCTAGTTGCAGCTCTAATTTCTGAAGGAATTTTGCCCTAGTTTCTTTTGTAATCTGTTGTAGAATCTATAAGCGCAAATATAAGTCTGATTTACTATTATATCTCTAAATTATTAGATCGTTGGCTGTCCTCCTTTGAGTTTCTGTCAAAACTGCACAATTCTAGTTGCTGGGGTTTTGCGTTTCAGCAGTCTCTCTCCTTGGCTGATTTCTAACTAGTCTTCATTTTGGGAGATCTGTTTAATGTGCTTAAACTCATTTGTTTCAGCTAAAATTCTGTATATAAGTCACATACAACCTAAATGAAGGGATCTCAGCCCTGATCTGCATTATTCTTGCTTAAATTTTCTTATACATTGTTTTCATTGAAGACCTTGTTGAGATTCCTCAAAGGGATTATTCCAAGTTCTATAGGCAGAGTCTACAGTTGGCCAGGAAGCCTCTGGATCTCACTCTCTTTTCAAAGGTGACATAACCAGTAAACTCCTCTGTATTCCATCTTTAACATAGAATCTTGAGAATCCCCAAAAAGGAATATTACAGGCACAGTGCATTTTTGAACTAGTGATTGTGTCAAAAATTGCAAAAAACTCAAAAATTTCGAAAATTTCTGCAAAAATATGGCTCAAAGGTAGGCCCATATCTCTCTAACCATAACTATTTTTTCAAAACTGAGAGCATTTTTTGTTCTTTGGCATGTTATGAATAAAAAAGTCCTCGGGTTTTCAAAAATACTTTCCCATTTCATCAGAATCAAAGTTTAAAGTTGATCACTCAAAAATTGGAAAAACACAGCGCCACCAGGGAAAAGCGCAGCATGATCTTGCAAGGCTCTTTTGACTGTCTTCCTGAGCTCCAAATCAATATTTGAAGGTACTGTTAAGTAGGTAAATCCTCTATGCAGACAGAGACGATCCCTCTAGCCCTAGAGTGGGTCTAGAAACAAAGGGGCATGCTAAAGTGTTGCTTCCTAATTATTGAATGAACAAAAGACACAGTAGATCAACCTACCTGGAATCCAACACTATCGTCGTTGTTGTAGTGGTGGTGGCCTCTCGCTCCCACCTCGACAAGTCACAATCCTTCCACCATTACGCTTGGATACCTGCACATAGAACAAGAAACAAGAACAGCATACAAGATAACAACATTTCATTCATAGATATTATCCAGTCAAAGAGGGCTAAACATATTTCATTAGAAAAGCGTTGTAACACAAAATTGGAACCAAACAGTAGTCATGTATATAAATGAATAGAAGGAAGAGTTACAACCAATGCTTTGACGTCGCAGTCTCCTCCAGCAGGGTTCAGGCGAAGCGCGTCTCAGATGCTCGTCAGCAAATTCAGACGAGATGAAGGCATGGACTCAAGCTCTCTCAGAAGTCATGGACTCAAGCTTCCCCAACGTAATTCCTTCTTATTCTATCTTCTCTAGCCATTCAACTATAGTATTTTTAATTCTCCAAGTTCATCTAGCTTTTTCTAAGAGAGATAGCTTCTTTTATAGAGGAAAAGGAGGAGGTTAGGATCCCTACAAAGGTGGGAGGGAGGCCTATCCTTTAGGGAGTTCCCATAAGAGGTGGAAACCATAAACCTAAAGGAGGTAGTCTTTGGTTTATCAGTTCAACCACTCCCAATGACTCATCCTCGAGGTGGTTGGAGTGGAATCTCTACCTCTATTTTTAAAAAACATTCCATAAACAGCTTGGCACAGGTGGAAAACTAGGACAGAGCGACAACTAGCGCGTGGACCAGTGTTAATATTCCTCTTTGGCGTGAGGGCGTAACTGACTACCCTCGCCAAGGAAAAAACAAGGGTTTTTGAGTCTCTTCTCGGGGAATTGTCAACAGAAGGAATGTTACTCTCATGTAAAGGGACATAATGATGGTCTTTGCAAGGCATGACACTGCTTATTGATCATGGAAATGACCCCCCAATGGGCGAGATGGGGATTGCAGGGGCAGTGACAAAATGTTGTGTAACATATGCCCCCTAAAGCATGAGGTCCAAGGGAAAGGGAGGGGCAAAATGCTTTATGAGAACACGTTCGAACCAAACTCCGTTGTCGAAAAACCTGCAATTATGAATACAACTGATACCTTTGTTACATGAACATGTGGTATGGGCGCAGCCATCCATAATAGAGTGTATATAAAAACTGAGATTTGAGGTATGGATACAGCCATCCAATAGTAAGGATCAACAAATAGACTCAGGTATGGTCGCTGGTGACTCCACTAGGGAGTCGCCAATTTGTTACGCAGGTAAATCCTATTTGCGGATAGAGACAATCCCTCTAGCCCTAGAGTGGTTCTAGAAACAAAGGGAATGCTAAAGTGTTGCTTCCTAATTATTGAATGAACAAAAGACACGGTATATCGACCTACCTGGAGTCCAACGTTATCGTCGTTGTTGTACTGGTGGTGGCCTCTCACTCCCACCTCGGCAAGTCACAATCCTTCCACCATTACTCTTGGATACCTGCACATAGAACAAGAAACAAGAATAGCATACAAGATAACAACATTTCATTCATAACTATTATCTAGTCAAAGAGGGCTAAACATATTGCATTAAACAAATGTCGTAACACAAAAGTGGAACCAAACAGTAGTCATGTATATAAATGACTAGAAGGCAGAGTTACAACCAATGCTTTGACGTCACAGTCTCCTCCAGCAGGGCTCAGGCGAAGCGCGTCTCAGATGCTCGTCAAAAAATTCAGACGAGATGAAGGCATGGACTCAAGCTCTCTCAGAATTCATGGACTCAAGCTTCCTCAACGTAATTCCTTCGTATTCTATCTTCTCTAGCCATTTAGCTATAGTATGTTTAATTCTCCAAGTTCATCTAGCTTGTTCTAAGAGAGATAGCTTCTTTTATAGAGGAAAAGGAGGAGGTTAGGATCCCTACAAAGGTGGGAGGGAGGCCTATCCTTTAGGGAGTTCCCATAAGAGGTGGAAACCATAAACCTAAAGGAGGTAGTCCATGGTTTATCAGTTCAACCACTCCCAATGACTCATCCTCACAGTGGTTGGAGTGGAATCTCTGCCTCTATTTTTAAAAAACATTCCATAAATAGCTTGGCATGGGTGGAAAACTAGGATAGAGCACCATCTGGCGTGGGGCCCAGTGTTAATATTCTTCTTTAGCGTGAGGGCGTAACTGACTACCCACACCAAGGCAAAAACAAGGGTTTTTGAGTCTCTGCTCAGGGAATTGTCAACAGAAGGAATGTTACTCTCATGTAAAGGGACACAATGATGGTCTTTGCAAGGCATGACACTGCTTATTGATCATGAAAATGACCCTCCAATGGGCGACATGGGGATTGCAGGGAAAGTGACAAAATGTTGTGTAACAGATGCCCCCTAAAGCATGAGGTATGAGGGAGAGGGAGGGGTGAAATTCTTTATGAGAATGCGTTTGAACCAAACACCGCTGTCGGAAAACCTGCAATTACGAATACAACGGATACCTCTGATACATGAACATGTGGTATGGGCGCAACCATCCATAATAGAGTATATATAAAAACTGAGATCCGAGGTATGGATGCAGCCATCAGGAAATAAGGATAAACAAATAGACTCAGGTATGGTCACACCCATCCGATCAAAATAGTCATGCAATAAGTCATGATAATCCACCAAAATTTACAACCTACATTTATTAGAAAAAATCCAAGGTCTTGCGCTCCATCTCGACCAGAACAAGTACAAATTCAAGCATGCGAGTATATGAGCTAAAGTCGAACATGCAAGAAAATCACCTGATTACCAGCCAATGATGGAAGTTGTTAACAGGCACGAGAGAAACCACCAATAATAACAATGACTCTCAAGGTATAACCGGTACAATCCATAGAATGTGAATAGTGATATGGCGTCGAACATCCGTAGAATCACTCGATCGAAGGCCAATGATGTGGACCTTGCGTCGAATGCGAAAAACCTGCCATTAAGGCATGCAGGCTCCAAGGTACCAGAATAGAGTCTCTCGATCAAATTCCTGGATAATGAGCTGAAATCAACAGGAAGTGACCTGATCGAAGGTGGGCCATAATGTTTCCCACATCATCGATACGAGACAGAGGAACATGATAATAAACAGGACCAACAGAGAATCAAAGGGAGGTTGAAAACTGCAAAGGAAAACTTCTCTTGAACATATCAGCAATAAGACACTGGATTTGGCAATATTTGACATCAAAGGATCTGAGGTCATGATGACGTGGCAAAGAGCAGATGAGAGGTCAAAAGAGATTACCCAAACCCACGGAGGCCAAAATGACGAAATGAGATGTCCCCAACCCGACATGAATGCAGACAAGTGCCATGTTCAAGAGCGACATACTGCAAACATAACTAAAACTTGGTTCCATTTTCCCTCACCATTTCTGGCGAGTACCCCAATTATTTTTTAAAACAAGCATGAAGGGGATAGCATATGCTTATGCTATAAGTTCATCCTTCAGACAAGTCCAACCTAGTAAATTTTACGAGCCCTAGGAAGGAGAAACTCGAGTAACGTCATGACGACGAAATCTGATGTCATCAGGGTTTAACGAGTTTGACAAAGGGAGAACTCGGCATATTTTCATGTTTAGAGAGTTTGAAAAGAAGGCAGAAAAGAAAAGTCCATCATAGCCCTTTTCATAAATAGTCTCTCAGATTCGAAAAGGTAGAAAACAATATCTGAAAGAGCCTCTTAGTCACGATAGGTTAAGGTATTCCTTTTTCGTAAATAATCTATCCCAGCCCAAAAAATGGGTAAACGTATACTGGGTAGATATCGCTTCGCAGCCATTTAACGAGTTCGAAATGACAAGAGTCTCTCAGGTGTAGGACTCGGAATAACCACAGTTTTCATTTTTAGTCTACGTTTCGAGTCTAGATCTAGACAAGAGTCTTGGCAATCTTTTCAATTTTAGAGAGTCAGAAAAGAGCTGAAAGATGACTCCGCCTGGATGAACGAGTGGTATTAAGGGTAACAACTGGTTCCGGTGATGGTGGAACTGCTCAGAGCATGATAAAAGTCAAGAGGCTTGCTAACAAGACCACTCATTGCAGCGGTTCCTCGGGAATGGGTAAAACAATCAAGTGAAGGCGTATGATCAACCGAGAAGATGGTAACGATGGAATGAGAAAAACCAAGGCTCATCTGGAAAAACAGGATGATAAATGGCAATCATGAGAGGTAAAATAAGAATGGTTTCATTTTTACACAAGCTTGAAACAAAGATAAACTATGCTTGACAAACAGGGAAAAACCAGCATGCCCCCAGCATGGTGACTCAATTCGAGGTACATGCCCCCCCAAGCTTCAGTCCATATGAAAGGCAGATGGAGTGAAGGTTAAAATTACGAGATCAAGAGAAAGACTCGACTTGGATTTTACGGGATCGTATCAAAGACTCGAATTGAACAGGAACGTGTTTCATTATTTTAACGAGGTTGACACATTAAAAGAACTATCCTCGTGACCTAATTCATTTTTTAATGAGGTTGACATAGAAGACAAACCATCCTCATAACACCTTGTTTCATTTTTTAACGAGCTTGACACAAGAAAACGAACTATGCTCTGACCGTATTGCTTCATTTTTTAAGGAGCTTAACACAAGAAAATGCACTGTACACCGATGAGCTTATTTCATTTTTTAAGGAGCTTGACACAAGAAAACAAACTGTGCTCTAATGACAACTCATCATGTTGAATAAGAAGTCATTGCTTCCAAGAGGTTCTCATCTGATGGGAGAACAACATCTCAGAAATTAGGACCCAATGCCCCCAGCACACGATGCACAATGGCACTTTCACTGAATGTGGGCACGGGGCAGGTAGCCACATAATTAACCTGCAGTGGGGAAGGTACAATCGGCGGATAAAAATCCAGAAGAGATGATGGCGGGCCAACTAGCACCTCAGGACCAAAGAATGAAAGTTGATCAATGGTCAGGATCCACCCTTCATGTGGAAAACAAATCACACAAAATATGGAAGAGACAAGTGCTCCCATGGCATAAGCATAGTCGCGTCCCAAGAGTAAATTAAAATCGAAGGGACCTTGGACCACCATCACGTCTATATAGACAGTTTTCCCTCCCAAAGTAATAGGCAACTTTGGAAGGACCCCTAACGGTTGACTGGTTCATATGTTAAATGCCAATAGATTCTGCGTAACAGGCACAACTGGTGGAGAACCAAAATCTTGCCAAGTAGTTGAAAACAGAACACTAACAGACGCGCCTTCACCTAAAATTGTGCTAGGTATGGCCACATTAAAGGTTTGTACCATGATCTCAAAAGGAACATAAGAAGGAAGGCAGTATCCTGCAAATCGACTCCAATTGAAGGAAGCGACCAAGCTACTTGGAGGGGGTACCATTGAACTGAGATGATCTTCCCCTGGTGTTACCGGAGCAAGAGGAGCATCCTCTTGGACCTCCATCATGGGAGCAGGAAGAGAAAATTCTTGAACCACAGGGATGGGAGAACCTTTCTCCAAGTCCGAGGAATTTGAAGAAACAAGAAGAACATGAGGGGGATGAGATCCACTCTCCACGGAAAAGACCTGATGAACCATAGGCGAGATCAGGTTGAACGATTCCTCGACCAATGGTTGGTTGGGAACGGATTCACGAATTTGAATTTCCGAGGGAGTAGGATCGACCGAAGATGAATCTTGATCGATCGTTGAATCAACTAGCGGAGGACTCGAAGAAAGCTTCTAGTAACCAGCCGGAAGGCAGGGTACAAAAACAATAGGGTTGTCCAACACTCTCTTGGCTTCATCTATGTACAGACAAAGGTGAATGGGATGATGCCCTTCAGACAACTTACAGGGATTGGTAATCTTACCCTCTTTATTATGAGTCTTATCATGGCTAGTCAAAGATGTGCCACCAATATGACTTCCAGAATCCAAAGGCAACGATAGACTACCGTTGGACCATGCTTCAAGTACCTTAGGAATTCCAGGGCAGTGTCGAAGAAAATGGTCACCTTTGCACAGCATGCAAGGGAATTTGACTTTTCGTGGAAGTTTGAATGGTTTATCAAGCAAAGGTTTCTTAGACGCAATAGCTGCAGAGTTGGCCTCTCCCTTATCTGACTTCTTCTTTTTCGTCTTCTTCTTCTTCTTCTTAGCCACCAGGTTACTAGAATCCATACTTTCACTAGGTGAAGTAGAAGAGGAGGACGATGAAACAGGTGAAGAAGGGGAGAGGTCCACCTTAGAATCAACATGATGTTGTTCAGGTGGAGGAGATGGTTGTAAAGTGGGTGGAACACTCAAGACCACAGAGGTCAAGAATAACCAAACAGGCAACCCAACAATTAACCCAGGCAGGGACAATGTTGCCATATAAGGAGCACCAACATTCGCAAAAGCAGGAAAAGGACCAGGATTCCCTTCGGAGGGGATTCCTTGCTTGGTAAACTCCGGGAAATTTTCCATCGGAAACAACCATAAAACAAAACACTAAGGAAGATAACTTTAACCAGGAATATTTCGTGGGAAGTTAATTTTAAGACACTGAAACATAACTCTGTCTTTTCATATTTTAAGAGTCAAGAAAAAGACAAAAGGTGACTCTAGTCACTTTCAATTTTAACGAGCGTGAAAAGACAAGTGCTTGATGATCTCTTATCTTTTTATAGAGTCATGAAAAGATCAAAATTACTACTCTGGAATGCTAAGAAAGAGGGTATACCAGGTTTACGTGAACTGCCATATACACCTTGGTGATCAAATAAAACAGAAATGACCAAGGACTTGATGTACGTGCAGGCAGTCTCCCTGAATGTTGTGTTCAATGTATCACGGTTACAAGGCGGCAGACTCGGCTTCCTATGGATAAAAGGATTGGAACCTAAAGGGGTCTCCCTTTAAATACTCGACTGTACGGGGTGTCCGTACTAGCGCTGTCTAAAACCAGATGGCGAACGAAAGCTACTAGGTTTTAAGACACCGAAACATGTCTCTAGCCTAGACCACTACAAATGTTTCGTTAGGTTTCAATGCTTCCTTAGGTTAATTAAATAAATTTTAAAGTTGATCTTGGATTATGTTTCAGTTTTAAGGTCCTATCGATTTTGGATCTCAAAATTCCTAAATGCAAGCTATATGCTAATGAACATCATTTCCGATTCAATGAA
The DNA here is from genome assembly GCA_034641835.2 of Pinus albicaulis. NCBI lineage: Eukaryota > Viridiplantae > Streptophyta > Pinopsida > Pinales > Pinaceae > Pinus > Pinus albicaulis. The sequence continues at coordinate 708,713,939 of CM076577.1, forward strand.
TGTTAGTTAGGAGAAGGATAGAGATCTTTCAAACAAAAGCAAACAATGAGATTATGTGAAGAAATCCACTAATGCATCTAATAGAATCTAATGAAAATGAAACTCTTTCCTAGATAATCAGATGCTAGTTATGCAAAAGAGTATTTCACTTTCAATGCAAAGAAAGAATGCAAAATATTTTTTTTATTTTTTCAATGAAAAGAAGCATGAGATGCACTAATTACATGAAAAAACGAAAACAAACACTAGCTTAAGTGTTGCCTCGGAATCGAAATTGAACGACTCAATAAAACGAAAAACAAACACAAGAAATCACTCAAACTAATGCTGCAATCTTCCAAACCAAGAGAAAGTTTTCAAAACGATCCAAAACAAGCAATGCAATCGATGCTTGGAGCAATAAGGAGAAAAATCAATTGAAAAAACGAAATGATCATTCAACCAAAGCAATCACTCAAAGGAATCAAGAAAACTTAGTGCAATCAACCCAAGAATGAAACTGACAACAATCAAAACGACTCGGTTTCTGAACAGAAGGCTCAGTGCACTAGGACACCTAGAAACCCTAAGGCCTCAACTGACACTGAATAAGAATATGGATGAACGACTGAGAAAAGCAAGTCAACGGTAATCAAAACAATCCCAAAGGCATAATTATGCATAAAAAATAATCCAGAATCAAGCACAATTGACCAAAAGGCTCATTAAGGAGGTTAAACCAATTTATACAAGTGTTGGCGCGACTGTAAGGCTATAATCCGTGCCATACAGGGGTTGGCGCGACTGTTTAGAGAAAAACCGCGCCAAGCCAGATAACTATGGGAAAAAGAGGAAAAACCAAAACCTAATGAGAAGAGGTCAATCTTGACACTCTAAAGTTGAACAAAGGATGGAAACTAAGCAAGCAAACCAGAAAAGATAGATAACTAAATCAATAATTGAAACTGACCCAAAAAAATGAAACGACAAAGTCGCACTGATCCCCAGCGGAGTCACCAATTTTTTAAGCAGGTAAATCCTCTCTGCGGATAGAGACGATCCCTCTAGCCCTAGAGTGGGTCTAGAAACAAAGGGACATGCTAAAGTGTTGCTTCCTAATTATTGAATGAACAAAAGACACGGTAGATCGACCTACCTAGAGTCCAATGCTATCGTCGTTGTTGTAGTGGTGGTGGCCTCTTGCTCCCGCCTCGGCAAGTCACAATCCTTCCACCATTACGCTTGGATACCTGCACATAGAACAAGAAACAAGAACAGCATACAAGATAACAACATTTCATTCATAACTATTAGCTAGTCAAAGAGGGCTAAAAATATTGCATTAAACAAACGTCGTAACACAAAGTGGAACCAAACAATAGTCATGTATATAAATGATTAGAAGGAAGAGCTACAACCAATGCTTTGACGTCAAGTCTCCTCCAACAGGGTTCAGGCGAAGCGCGTCTCAGATGATCGTCAGGGAATTCAGACAGGATGAAGGCATGGACTCAAGCTCTCTCAGAAGTCATGGACTCAAGCTTCCTCAATGTAATTCCTTCTTATTCTATCTTCTCTAGCCATTTAGCTATAGTATTTTTAATTCTCCAAGTTCAGCTAGCTTTTTCTAAGAGAGATAGCTTCTTTTATAGAGGAAAAGGAGGAGGTTAGGATCCCTACAAAGGTGGGAGGGAGGCCTATCCTTTAGGGAGTTCCCATAAGAGGTGGAAACCATAAACCTAAAGGAGGTATTCCATGGTTTATCAGTTCAACCACCCCCAATGACTCATCCTCGAGGTGGTTGGAGTGGAATCTCTATCTCTATTTTTAAAAAACAATCCATAAACAGCTTGGCGCGGGTGGAAAACTGGGACAGAGCGCCAGCTGGTGCGGGGCCTAGTGTTAATCTTCCTCTTTAGCGTGAGGGCATAACTGACTACCCGCGCCAAGGAAAAAACAAGGGTTTTTTAGTCTCTGCTCAGGGAATTGTCAACAAAAGGAATGCTACTCTCATGTAAAGGGACACAATGATGGTCTTTGCAAGGCATGACACTACTTATTGATCACAGAAATGACCCTCCAATGGGCGAGATGGGGATTGCAGGGACAGTGACAAAATGTTGTGTAACAGGTACCATTGGAAATCTTAGGATTTCTGCTACACAATAGAATCATCAAGCACTGCCAACACCTTGTCCAAACCCTTTTAGACTACTGATGAAACCTTCAGTTGCCCTTGAGAACCCTTGGAAACAAGTTTGTTGCTTGTAGCAGTGAAAACGCATCGAATTTGCAAAAGCACATCGTGGTTGCCTAAAAACACAACGTGGTTGTCTGAAAACACAGTGTGTCTGCTTGGAAAGGGTGCCAATCACTTCTTTAGAGTGTCCTTTGATGTTGAATATGTTGAGATAGTCTTTGTTGGTGAGTGAGTGCTCCTTGCCAATGAAATGAGTGAGAAAAATGATTTTAATGGTCTTTTATAGCTTGTGGAAGTCTTTTTCTTCATAATGGTGTGGTGGCCCACCAAGTGCTTTTCACTTTTGCTTTGAAAACTTTTCAGCTTTGGAACATTAGAACATATTACATCATAATTGAAATAAAATTACATTTAAACAAAACTTTATGAGAAATTTTCCTATTACTACTTCATTCCCCGGATTTATTGATGAAATGACAAATTTTGGTGACTTAAACCCTAATGACCTAATGGTGAAACTAATCTGAATGAGGACCATGGTGGCATGATTGAAATGAAAATTATGAATTTTCAATGATGACTCATCCAACTGAGAGATGGCAATGACCAACACAAATTTTTTTTTTTTAAATGGAGTAGTAATAGACCTAGACACCACTGGCCAGCGACCAAATTTTTATTTGAAGACCTACTGAAACCATAAAAATTTGACTCGACACCCTAATAAAAAATTTTAAAGACCACGTTTGATCACTAGATGCAAATTATAACACTTCTTCTATGCTTGATCGTTAATATATTACAATGGTTGTAATGGCTTTTAGGATCCTTGCACTTGTGTGTTGTGGTTCTCATCTCTTTATCTTTCCCCCCTTCCACTTCTTCCTCCTCTCATTAGAAACGTCTTGGTGATCCTTCTACTGTGATCCACATAATTTCCCTTTCTTTTAGCCTATGTTCGTCGGGTATTGTGCCTGTAAACAAGCCTCATCCACCAATCTAGAATTAAATAATCTCACTTGCATATGTAGATGGTTGTGTAGACCCCCAAGATACTTTAGGAGTACATCTAGGTTCTTTCGAGAGATCCCGATATTTACATCTTTCTAAACTTTGTGGTGTAATACTGTACAGTCTGCCTCTGCTTCTGCCTGAAGTAATGCCATCGGATCCACTGATCCTCTAAATACCCAATAGGGTAATATTGAGAATTTATTGGGGTTTTAAAGTCCTCCCCATTACTTATTAGAGGATCTCCCTCCAATGTCAAAGTCTCTATGTGGCTTTCCCACTAGGTCAAGGAATGGCCCTCTAATTTTAGCAAGGAAAATGAAATATTTTATTCTTCCTCCATATGATGAACACTAAAATAGATTTCTAATTTCTAGAAACAATGATTTAGATTTAAAGTGTCGATCTCACCTTGGTGAATGATTTTAGGAGCATCCATGAAAATTGAATTCCTCTTATCATATCTCCTAAAATATCGCAACCCAAGATCTAAAATTTCAACATCAATAATATTTTTGCTCACTGTGATCCAAATTTCATCTTTTGGAATATCCCAAAACAAAAGTCATAGCAGAAATGCAAACATGACATGTTTGATGCATGATTTTAGAAGCATTCAGGAAGTCCTATTTCTTACCAATCATATCTCCTAAAATATCAAGACCCAAGATCGAAATGTTGGAGTAAATGATCAATGGGATTTCCCCTCACTACAGTCCATCTTTCAGCTTTTGGAACCTCTCGGAAGAAATGTTATAACAGAAATTCAAACATGACCTATTTAAAAATGCATCCAGGAAGCCCAGATTCCTCTTATCACATTTCCTAAATTTCGTGACCCAAGATATAAAAATTGGACTAGAGGATTAGTGGGATTTCTCTCATTATGGTCAATGTTTTAGCTTTTGGAATCTCTCAGAAGAAAATTTGTAGTAGAAATGCCAGTATGACATGTTTAAAGAAGAATTTAGGAAGCATGTATTCCTCAACTATTGTTATTACAAAATTTAATACATACAAAAAGCTACAACCAAATAGTATAACAGTGATATCCATGATCAATTTTTTGAAGGATAAATGCATGTACATATAAAATTGTTGAAAAGGGAAATTAAATAATCATGCATGTCACTAAACTATCTATGCCAGAAATAACATTAACACAAAAATACAAATATTGGAAACTAAAGTAGGGTGAGCCACGTTCCACTCCAGCATAGGCTCAGTTTTGCTACACTTTTTTTCATAAATAGCCATCCCCGTGCTAGATCTTGATGCCTTGAGTAAAAAACTAAACTCGAGGATTTAACACACAAATTTCCGACTAGATCTTACACAAAAAGTGTAGGACACTACCCTCCACTCACAGGAAATAATATTAGTGTTCAGCCTTTCCATTCCTTGACCAAGCCCATAGACATTCGCTAATAACAATGCAAGTATGCACAACACAAAGGAATCACTTATGTGATCTATAGAGTCCCTTGACCCTCCCTTCCTCAGTGCTCTTTGTGCCACACAAAAATAGAACAACTCACAGTCCTCAAAGACATCCAATCCAAGGAAAAGGAACTACAACACATTCATTTCTTGTCACTTATAGTTATTAGTCAATCATAAAGTTTGAGTATCTTTGGGTTTTTTCAACAATTCTTTTGTTAATTTAAATTTTCTAAGTGAGAGAGAGATGTATGAGAGACTAGAAGAGAGAAAACTAAACGCTTAAAAAATAAGAAGAAGAAACCCTTGATTTATCCTACCTCTTATTTTTATAATTACACCCTGACCCTTCAACTTCCCAATATTTCATCTTCTTGGGAATACTAACCATTACATCAAAGGGAAATATACACCCATTGTATATTTTTTCCTCTTAGTTCAAGTTTTGCCCCTCTGCAAGGCATCATAATCTATAGGTTATCCCCTTTCTTCAACTCTAGTATTTTTATTAATAAAAAAAGCATTATATCATATAATAGAGTTTGACATGATAGCATCAATGTTGGCACCCCAACATTATATGTTCTTAATTACATTAGAAAATGTTGGTTAATAAAATGGGTGTCACAAAAAGAAACTTAACATTTCCTTTTATTTGTAAGGTAGTTTAAAGAAACATTGAAAGCTATAAAGAAAAATCCTACAAAGTAATTTATATCATATGGAATGAAGTTTATATCATTATGGTTTAGAAAAAATTATGGTTGAACATGAGTTACAAAGAAAAGGAGAAGCTCAAGAGTTATTTTTGTTTAAAATTGGGTTTTCTCTGTTGGGTGTGTGTTATATTCCTTCCATGATTAGCTCCACGCCTTGTACTTTGTGTGGGATGTGGCGGGAGGGTCACAAGGGGGGAAACATTATCATAGGGTTTGTAGGGGGGCATTAGTCCCCCAGCACGGGATCTGGGGTAGTGTCTTGGGAATTATTATTTTTATGTGGACCCAATAATAGTTGGGTGGACACAAGGACGGGAGGCAGACCCAAATATGGCGGGCAGACCTACCCATGGTTTTGTGCATAGGTTTTGCACATGGTTTTGGGCATGATGGCTTTCTTCCCATGGTATTTTGTAGATCTGGTCAAGGGAAATATGGTTATGTTCTAATCCAGGGTGTTATGGATTGAGGTTTATAAATGCTTCGGCATGTATATATATGTATTGTAACATTGAAAGGAATATAATGAAAATCAAGTTGGTACTCCTGGTTTTTGGATCTAGGAGAAAATATTTGTGTATATTTGTTTTATATTCTCAACATTGTATATTTTTTGTTTGAAGAATTCGTTTGCAAGCCATCTTTGTACATGTTTAAAACCTGCATGCTCAAGCGGAGCAGCAGGAGCGGGAGGGGTGTTATATTACTTCGAGGAACCAGAAGAAATCAAATACGCATGTGGATTAGGAACAACAAAAAATAACAAGGCATAATTCCTAGCGCTATGGAAAGGATTGAACATTGTTATAAACCATGGCATTAGGAAGCTCAACATTCTTATGGATTACATGCTAGTTATCAGAAGGATTTCAAAACTCCAATCATCATTTGATCCCACGTGCCCCTCAGTGGTGAAAAGGATAATTTTATAGTTAACAAAATTAGAAGCGGCCTCCCTTTATCATGTCTTGAGACACTTAAATGGTGATGCTAATGGTATGGTGAACCAAGGAGCGGAATTGAGGGATGAAGCTCTCGAATTAAATGGAAATGACAAGGGTTACATTCCCATGCCATCATCAGATTATCTCATCCTTGGCACATTTATCCAACAATGATGGTGTTGAGAGTAATTCTCATCTTTGGATAATAACTCATTGCATGCAGGACAGATGGGGAGCGTGGCATATCAAGGGTCCATTTGGAGGAATTAACTTGGTATGTGGTATTTTAAGGAGATCAACTTTGTCTCCCAAGCGCATCAAGGACAGGTTGACAAACACATGGTTGGCACTCATCTCTAAATCGACAGTAATACAAGTGTCTGTATTAATGGAGCAAAGCTGCATGCAATCTTCCCCTTGTGTCTTTGGAAATTGTCTGCAAGGAATTTAGTTTGGTATCTTGGGAAGGACAAGATCATGATCGACATGAAGACCAGTGAAGATATGGATTTAATGGAGGGAGAGGAAAGAATTCAATGGATCCTAGGTACAGAAGGCCTATTTAAGTTGTCTCTACCAAGTTTTTGGGCATATGTTGTCCTACTCTCTAGGCGTAATTCTCGCACTTGTCTGTTATTGTAACGTTTGGAGATGGTGTCTTTAGGTGACCAACCTCTAAAATTTGAGATGGATCATCGAAAAAATGGGGTGGAATTCAATTTTAAGTTGCTTATGGGAAGATTGGATTTTCTAACGCGTCGAGTTGATCTTTTGGAGAGTGACAAAGTGCTCAGCACAGCCCTGACAGAGGTTTGGCTAAAAATTTTGGAAGCGATGGTGGACGGGAAAATTATTAATATGGAATCAAACCTGATGTCTATGAAAATTTCTACAAAAATTGTATTGCAACAACTAGAATTAATTCTTATAACTATAAAATTAACTATGTAGTTTATTGTTATGGCAACTCACTTCAATCTTCACAAATAAAATATTGCTAAAAACAAAAGCGTTGGAAACTGAAAATTTCTAGTACACAAAAAAATTATGACACCGTAATTTTTGGACCAATGTGGGAAAACTTGTGTAGCAGCTGAGGGTTTTTATCATGAAGCAGCAGCGAGAAATTATGAGTTCAACTAGATGCCCAAAACGAGCTATCTTCTACAAAATAAACTAGCCAAAAAATTAGTGAGACAAATTTTGTCACACCCAATACTGATCCAGCTCCAAAACTGGCACAAACTGGGTTGCACAAAACCCATGCGTCAGCCTCTGTGTCACCCCTACGTAGACACTTTTAAGCTATTCCTAGAAATTGCAACTGATCAAGCCGTTTTCCCAACTCAACCTCTGAGAATGACTCATTGGCCCACTCCGAAATTTTTCCCAACCTCCATCAATTGAATCGACCCTATGTATGGCCAAATCGAACTATTCCTTTGAAGGTTCTGCACAGACCCTTTATAGCATCACCAAGAAACTTGACCCTCCTATAGCTGACTCTCCGGAACTAGAAGACGTCTTCCAGACTCACTGTCTCTTGCATTCTCTATCTCTACATTCCCTCTCTAGCTCAAACTCTTCCGACAAAATGTTGCTCTCTAGAAAATTGAATCTCCCAAGGAAACTCGCTCTCCAGGTGTATTTCTCCATCTACCCATCGACCTCTTTTTATAATCTCTAATTGGGACTCCAACGAACAAGATTAAAACTTAATCGATGGTTGAGATCATCTCCAAGTTGATCTGTGTGAGTTTCTAGATAATTCACACCTTTTTCAATTAATTACTATTAATTAACCATTTTTCCTAAGTTAGACTTAGAAAATATTTAAGTATGATCAATTAATTTAATTGAGCGATCTCTAGGTGGAATTTCCATAAAAGATTTTTGGGTTTTGGAGAACTGTGTTTTAGCCTCTCCAAAAAGTTTTGAGACTAGAACACCTTTGATGCTACAAATACTAACAATCTTCAGTTCTTTAGAGCTTGTTAGTGGCAGTTTATTTGTCGAGGTCCACGAACTTCTGGTTGGCATTCCAAGCTCTAGCCCCAATGAACAACACGATAACTCTGGAAAAGGTGCAAATAGGGCCGAGCAAAGGGAAAGAGGTCTCCAACGAGGAATTTGGTCCTTCTAAAACTATTTAATCATATATATTTATGTATTTCAAATACATTTTGTTCTTGGGGCAGTAGGGTTTATGGGGAATATCAATGTACAATCATAGTCCATAGAGCCCGTAGAGGAAAGAAGACTTTGCTTTGGTTATATTGGAATGTGGAAGCAACAGAGCTCATTGAAGCAAGTTTTGTCCAATATGATGTAAATGGTTTTGGCCATGTAATCCGGGATATATAATAGAAAAGTACCAGTTTCATTAAAAAAAAAGGGTTTGCCCAATCGTTATTAGAAGTAGGGGAAACAGAAGGAAACCCTAATCTAGATAAAGAAGATAGTTCAAAGGGAAAAAAAACCAAAACCAAAGGAAATAAACTAAAATAAGTAAAATATAAGGTTGTAGTTTAGAAAAAAAAAATAGTTCACAAAAGATACAACAAATACCTAGGGCCCCGAAGTTTAAAATTGGGTAACTTCGGAATGAATTTCCCAAAATGGAAACCCTCCGACGCCAAATGAAGCCCAACTACCCAAAAGTAGATTTACTTTGGAAAAAAGAAATTCTACTAGATAAAAGAGAAATGCCATTATTATTAATTTGATTCTTTTGGAAATGCATTAATTTGAATTTCATGTTTCCCACCAAGGATTTTATATTGGCCTCCCTAATGGGCGTGTCCCTGCACTCTAAGGATTAACTATAAATTCCATATTTTGTGCCTCATTTGAGATCGTAATGGCACTCATATCTCTACAGTTCGAATATTCTATTGGTTTTATTTTCTTATGGCTTAGATAAAACCTATGATGCCTCGCATATTACAAAAGGCTCGCACTTTATCATGCAGCGCGTATCCATATTTCTATATGTGACATGATCTATGTGATTGTGGTTCGTATAGAAACTTCACATGGTAATTATCTATGGTATGACAATTTCACATGGAAATTATGTGTGGTATGTATGGAAAGTCATTATCTATCTATGGATCATATGGTAAACAATTGTTTGTGGTTCATATAGAATACATTATTCTATGATCAATTTCAGGATTGCATTCTTATATGTTGGCATCACATTTCATACCATGGCGTCATATTCCTATGTAAATTCAACGATATCATTTACATTGGTCAATTGTTTGCATTACGCATCACGCATTACAACAACATCACATTTATACATGCTATGGTATGTGGTTCGTTTATATATTTCTCTGTGGTTACAACAGTTTTCTCTTTTTGGTGGCTTGTTGTCTCGGTAGTTATAGTGGGATGATTATACATTCTTGTGACACGTACTACTCTAAGATGGTTTGCACTATTGTGATCAGACTCATTAGGTGCTTTGACTATACGGTGCCCACATTATCTTTGGTGGCTTGTTGTCTTTGTAATTATAATGGGATGATTATACATCCTTGTGACACGTACTACTCTAAGATGGTTCGCACTATTGTGATAAGACTCATTAGGTGCTTTGACTATACAGTGCCCACATTATCCACAGTGAATCGCTCTATGGTATGAGTCTTGCATATTGATCATCTATTGCATTGACTATACTGAATGGTTGACGATGTTCACAGATCAAAATTTTGGTTGTACCCTTGATATTATAATAACCCTATATTATAACATTGTCTTATATATTTGTGACAAATGAATAGCAGAGATAACTGTGACCTCACGCTTATCGTTCATGATGTCAGTACCTTCGTAATTTGTTTCTATGTGACAATTTTTATGATCTATGTAACAATAATCCTACTCTCATGATAAATGGTAACAATGTTCTTCTACAATACATATGACAAAGGTATTTTATGTTAAGAGTGATCTTGCTATGATTTATGATAATAGTAACCTTGCTATCTTGATGACATAATTCATATGATGACTATAACCTTCCACATATGGAAGTATACTTAATGGCAGTAACCTTAGTTGTTAAGGAAGTGATCTTATGTGATATGGAAGTGTCTATGATTCATGATGTAGTGTCCCTAATGGAAATGTACTTCTTGAATACAGTACTTTCGATGATTGAGATCTCGCTGACAAGGACAACCTAGCTTTGACATGCCAATGATGGTTCTAACCTTGATGGCAGAAACCTTGTGTATGGAAGGGGCAAGAAATGTATCTGTAATGTAAGTTTCTAATAAAAAGTTATATGGCAGTAGCTCTCTATATCATTCAGTTCACAAACGAAGTTGTGAACTGACTTGTATTGGCCTAGAAGACCTAATATGAATTATGTATCTCAATATGGATGTACTTTGTATCTCAGCTAAACAATTGATGAATATCTAATAGAAGAGAATATGATTGGGTTTTCCTCCTTCTGAGGTTTTTCCCTAGTCTCTGACCTAAATCATGGTATCTCTATTGTGTATGTTTTTCTTTTGTTGTTTCTTATTCTTTTGTTGCATTGTTGTTGTTATTGTTCTCTGTGCATAATTGTTAATGATGTTATAATGATGGGGTGAATGTAATATGTAAATGATGAAAAGGTTTGAAAATGCAATTATCTACATCAGAGAATAATATATACCTAAAAATTAACACCCGAGAATGAAGTATTCTCAGAAAGAAACCAAAACAATTGAAGAAATGGCAGAGACTTCAGTGAGAAAAACCATGAATAAAATTCAAAAACATTAGAAGAATAAGGAGAAAAAATTTGAACAACCAATTACTGAAGTGGAAGAGTTCAAGGAGGAATGAAGTGATGATGATATATTTCTCAAAACTCTTGTAAAACACTTTAAAAATACTTCTGATTCAAAAACAATAGAAAAAGTAGAGTCTTGTAAATTTCTTATAGATGGAGACAAGCAAGTTATTGAACTCGTGAATTCTACATTTTTATAACTTGAGGATGTTTTTGTACCTGAGCTTTTTGGATAATTTACTTGATGAGCCTACTAAATATTTTCTTGATGAGCATTTTGAAGATTTTCCAGTTGAAAATCCACCAAAAGAAGAATCGTCAAATGAAGAGGAATTCACATCTTTAACCAATCCAAAACTAAAGGAAAGTAAAGTAAAAAAATTGAATAAAGAAATTCAAGAATTGGAAATTATGGACAACTATATTAAGGATGAAAATGAAAATTTGAAAGTCATTATAAAGAAGTTACAAGAAGAAGCCATTTCTCGTCCTGAAGATGGATGCCCTTTGGGATTTGAAACGTCGACCATTGTTTTATGATACTGTGGATAATCCAGATTCTACAATCAAGAAGAAACAAAACAAATAACACTGTTACCGATGAAATAGGTAACCTGACCTCAAAACGGGAACTCTAGCCCAAAAAAGCTCAAAAAACATGAAAAAACACCCCAAAAACAAAAAAAAAGTGTATTCTAGAACGCACTTGGTTTTTTTTTAAGGTCAAATTTCAACATTTTATAAAATTAAGCTAAAAACAAAATTGTTTCTTGAAAAAAGGGTTGAAAAAACACCCTCAAAACAAAACCAGTTGATACTAAAATAACAAAAAAAAAATTGTGTCATATTTTTAACATTTTTAAAAATAGAAATAACATTTTTTAATTTTTAAAATTCAAACATTAAAAAAAACCTAAAATTTAAGAAAAAAGATAAATTTAAAAAATAAAAACATTTTAAAACTTAAAATTTAAAAATATATAGGAATAAAAAAATAAAAATTCAAACATTAAAAAAACCTAAAATTTAAGAAAAAAAATTAAAAAAATAAAAAAAAATTAAAGATTAAAATTTCAAAATATATAGAAATAAAAATAAAAATAAAAATAAAAATATTAAATAAAAATAAAAATAAAAATAAATTATAAAAAATAAAATATAGAAATTAAATTTAAAAAAGAAAAAGAAAATGTTTATTAGATTAAAAATAAATAAATAAATTTTAAAATAAAAAATTAAATTTAAAGAAATATATTAATTTTTAATAAATTTGAAACTTAAAAAAAAAAAACATTATTGAAATTAAAAGTAAAAAAATGAAAAATTAATTAAAAATAAAAAATGAAAAATAAAATACAATAAAAATATTAAATTTAAAAAAATATATATTAAAAAAACAAAATAAATTTTAGTTGAGAGTGCAAGCTTCTGTGATCCATAACAAATAGATTATAAATCTTCCGGGAAATCACATGAGAATTTTAGGAACAACGCGTTTCGAACTACCAACTGTAATTCATCATCAGAATAATGATGAAATTAAATTTAAATTATAAAAAATAAAATATATATATATATATATATATATATATATATATATATATATATATATATATATATATGAATTTAAATTTAAAAAAATATATATATATATTAGATTTTATTAAATTTTAAAAAAAATGTTAATATTAAAATAACAAATTAAATTTAAAAAAAAAAATTTAAATTTTAATAAATAAATGAATAAACAAATAAATTTTAATTTAAAAAAATAAATAAATAAATTAAATAAAATAAAAAATAAAAAATTGTGAAAATAAAAAGTTTAAAAATTTTAAAAATCAATTAAAAATGAAAAATTGAAAAAAATATATTAAAAATAAAATAAAATAAAATCCAAATTAATTTGAAAATATTAAGTTTAATTTAAAAAAAAAAAATCTAATTTTAAATACACACTTTTAATTAAAAGAAAAAAAATTATAAAAATTTTATGTAATTAAAAAAATAATAATAAAAAAATAAAAAATTTAAAAAAGTATTAAATTCAAATAAATTTAAAAAAAATACAAAATTTATTAAATTTTAAAAAATTGAATGAAAAAACTAAATATAAAATTTAATAATATAAAAAAAAATCAATTAAATAAAAAAAATACAAAATTTAATAAAAATTATTAACAAAATTTAGAAAATAATAATAATAATAATAATAATTAAAAAAAAAATTAAATTTAAATTTTAAAAAAAATGAATAAAATTAAAAAATTAAAACAAATTAAATTTCAAATATAAAAATTAAATTAAAAATAATAATAATAATAATAAATAAATAAATTTTTTGAATTCAAAAAAAAAATTAAAAATTAAAATTAAAATATATATATATATATATATATATATATATTAAAACTTAAAAAAATTAAAAAAAATAATAATAATAATTGATCGTGGTGGCGCCGCCAATCGGCCTCCCGCCGTGGGAGGGTGATTCCCGAAATAGGCCTATCGACCTCCCACGGCGGGAGGCCGATTCCGGGAATCACCCTCCCGCCGCGAGAGGGCGATTCCCAAAAGGGGGTGATTCTGCATCACCACTTTTCAAAATCAGGTGCTTTTTATGCTACAAAAAAAAAGTAGGTAACAGTGCGGTTACCTATTTCATCGGTAACAGTGTTAAATCAGGAAGGAAATAAGAATCTTGGTAAGGAAAGCAAAGAAACAGTGTCAAAAAATCCAAGATGCTAATATGAGAAATAGGTGGCTTAAGAAGCAAGTTAATACAGAGATTAAGGGTTACACTTGATTCCATAGATAGAATTGAAAGGGATGAATAACAAAATGATAAAACCACAATTTTGTAAAGGAATGAAATATTTTCAAGAAGGATTCGTCGCATAAGGGACATGCAAAACCTTTGGAGTGGGGGAAATGTTAGAGTTACAAAAATCATTACTTATGTTATCTATATTTCCCAAATTTTGTCCAGTTATCTCATATTTTTGCCATCATTTTTCGATCAAAGCATCCCTTTGTATAATAAGGAAATAGCATAGGATCACATGTTAGAGAGAGTTCTAAGGTAAAATGCTAATTTTTATGCATATTTCATCTTTGAAAATTAATGATTTATGTTAAAAATTGTCTCTAATAGGTCGCTACAAAAAGCTTTGTATATGTAGCGACCATAATTTTGTAACATAACAAAGGTCGAGGTTGATGGTTTGAAAAGGAAGAGCTCCACCATCCAATTGTTGGGACTCAAACTCTTTTTTTTTGTGAAAGTCTTTAGCACATATTCAATCTCAGAAAGCATAGTAATTTTTCCTATGAGAGGAGTCATCCATACTGAACATCCCTCCTCATCATTTAACATCCAGATAGTATTGGTATTCCATCTATGGGAAGCGAATCTATGAAAAAAAATTGTATTTCTCTCTCCCCTTGAATCTAAATGGAATGGCCCTTCAACCTCCACTCTTCCTCTTGCAGTTTGAGGATACACTTTTGTCTCCTAACTTTCGTTAACAACTATTTTTGTTTCATAGATAAGAAATCCAGAGAATTTGGCTCTTCCAAGAGTTCTAGTTTCTTATCAATAACTTCTAACTCTATCAAATGTTTATTATTCTTGAGTCCCTCCCAATGTTTTACTTCAGTTTTCAAAATCTTGAGTTTATTAATGACCCGATCCATGTGAGACTCTAAATGTGAACCATCGTCTCCACTCCAAACCTCACGAACAATAGGCTAAAACCTCCACTCTAAATTGGTTTACTTTAAATGGATACATGTAAAACACTAGATTCTCTTTCCATTGTACAAATATTGGGTGATGATTTGAAATCCCTGACTGATGAACCCAAGAATGACAAGAACCCCAAACTTCGAACAAATCCTCCTTCAGTATGAAGTGATTCAATCGCTTCGTAATATCATCCTCCCCACTATGGCCATTCCTCTAAGTCGACATATAAGTGAAAGGGGCTATGTCCACTAGATGATGATGGAAAAAAAGGTTCTTAAAAAAGTATGTCAAAGGATCCACTCTGACATCCCCAAATGGCTTGAGTAGAGGGTGAAATTAAAATTCTTCTGCCAACATATTCTTGCATTCTTGAATCCTCTGCTCCACACCAGTGATGAATAGATCATCCACGTATAGTAGAATAATGACAAATTCATTATTCCCAACCTTTATGTAGAGATTTGGATCAGGATTACCCTTCACGAACCCATTTCTTAGGAGATATGCATCCATTCTTGTGTACCATACCCTAGGAGCTTGCTTCAAGCCATATAGGGCTTTATTGAGTTTGAAAATGTGAGTCCCTATTATTTACATCGAAACTTTTGGTTAATTGATGTCCTCCCATTTAGAAATGTGGTCTTCACATCCATTTGATGGATATTACAACCCATTGTAGCAGCCAATGAAACCAAAGATCTAATGCTAGTATACCTTGTTGTAGGTGCAAAGTTTTCTTCATAATCTATTCCTTCATTTTGAGAGAATCCCCTTGCAACGAACCTTGCTTTATACTTGTCTATGCTTCCATCAATGACATGCTTGATTTTGTATATCCATTTGGATCTGACAATTGATTTGTCACTAGGTCTATGAACGATTTCCAAAACCCAATTCTTCATCATGGATTGGTATTCTTCCTGCATCACCTTCTTCCAGACTTCCTGTTGAACATCCTCTTTGAATGTAGATGGTTCAGCTTGAATTAGCTTCATCATAAATGCAGCATAGCCAGAGTATCTCTTCGGTATGTTACTTTCCCTTAAGGTTCTTATTGGAGCTTAAGAACCTTCATGTCCTTCAACATCTTGTAGTGCAGATTTTAACCAATTTGGTCTTTTCCTTATGGTCAGGACGATCACAGGTTGAATAGGCTCACTCGGTCCTTCTTCTTCTTCTTGATTTGTAGTAGGGTTTTCATGGTGTGATTCTTCTTCTTCGAATATAGGAGATTCTTCGAATAGCCAATAGTTCCAGTAGTAGTAGCAGCAAAAAACACTAAAAGAGTTTGATCTCCCAAGGGAGGGCACGAAATGCAGAGATTCCACCATGAAAATTTCAATTTTTCCTTCCTCTATCTTCTAGACCCAACTCTCACTCCTTGCAGCTTCCTTCTTCCACTTTACACTTTTTCCTATGTAGATATCGAATTGGCTTGAGAAGTGATGCTCCAAATGAATTAGATCTCCTTGCTTTTATAGGCTTCAAGTGAGGTCGAATAGGTCCCTTTGATGTCGACTTGATCTCTTTAAGGCTAACTTGATGTGGAGGTACTGTAAACCATTTTTTACTCAAATTTAAACATAATTACATGATTCAAAAGCCACAATGGGGACCTTAATCTAAATATGACCCAAGCATGAAACCCATGGTTTAATAAGTCATTTAATAGTAATATAAATGTTTGATCTTTGACTTTTGTGATCCATATTGATTATGAAATGTCTTTCGAATTAATCACATCACAAAGTTATGGTCGATGTTTCAACCCATCTAATGCGGCTCATCCTCAGGAAAGACATTTCATAATAATATAAATGTCAAATGATAATATAAATTATTTCTTTAGTTCTTTTGATAAGTACAATAAATATAATTTATGAAGACCAAACCTAGTTACAATCTTCAACATGGTGGCCCAAGAGAGCATCCACTCTATAAAAAAACACACATTAATGTTATAATCCTTAAACTTGACCTGGTGAAGGCCTATGATAGTGGGGACTAGTGTTTTTTGAGGATGTCTTTAACGAATGTGGGCCTCACTTTGGATGAAGTGGATTGAATTATGGCATGTGTGTCATTTGTTTTATTTGCGACGCTTATAAATGGTATTCCATCCAAATTCTTTAAAGCTTTCAGAGGTCTTTAGCAAGGTTGCTCTCTCTCTCACCCTTGCTTTTTCTTTTAGTCATTGAAAGCTTTAGTAGATACATTCACTCTAAAAAAAGCAACGATGTTATCTCGAGAATCAAAGTGGAACATAAATTTATGATTACACACTTATTTTTCGTTGATGATGTGCTCCTTTTTGGTAGAATGGAAAAATATCCATTAGCTCATCAAGAAGTTTGAGAAAGCTACAAGTCTATTGATTAGTGATAACAAGTCACTGTTATTGGATTCAGATGTCGACCCTAAAGTGATGCAGCAGATCAAGGACATGTTCTCATTGGATTCTAAGCCTTTAACACAAGGCTTCAAATATCTAGGCTTTTACTTGAAACCTACTAAATATTTGGTTTGTGATTGGCAATGGTTATGTGATAAGTTAAAACAAAAATTTGCAAATTAGACTCAAAAGTGGCTCTCTTTGGGAGACAAACTCATTCTTGTAAATTTGTTCTACAAAGTCTACCCATCTATTGGATGCACATTGCAAAGGTTCCAAAATCAATCATCAAAAATTCAAATCGTATCATGGCAAGGGTCCTTTGTTCAAGGACATATGGGAAACAAAAATTACACTTGATAAATTTTAGGATATCTGCTTTCCCAAGAAATTGGGTGGATGGGGTTTACTAAGTCTGAAAGTTTTCTGTAGGGCCCTTAGATTAAACTTTTTATGGAGAGTGTTTTTGGATAAGGGAATTTGGAAAAAGTTGATAAAAGAAAAATATTTGAAACAGGCTTTTGTTATGGCTTGGCTTAGATCCATAAACTTGTTACTGAAGGGATGTCCATTTACATGGCAAGGAATTATCAATTATAAATCATTGTTACTTGAAAGCCTTAAGTGGGAAGTAAGGGATGGGACGTCAGTTAGAGTGGGAGAAGATCATATTGTTGGCTACTATGATTCTTCAATCCTCAATGAACAACTTATCAGTATTATTGGGGATAAGGGGATATATTTCCTCAACATGATCATGAAGGAAGCGAGGAACTCTGTCATTGGATGAAGATGGATATATGCTAGCGAGATTGGTTTATGGGGGGGTCATGCTCTTCATTGGGAAGCTATCATATTGGACTTGTTATAGGCAGTGGTCTACTTATCTAGGAGAGCTATCAAGGTGTCTGAGGCTTACAGGCATATCACTCGATAGAAATCAACAAATACTCCATCTTGGGGGTGTTTGAACATTTGGAAATGACATCTCTCTCTAAATATTACTCTTTTTGGTTGGTTTGCAATCAAGAATAAAAATATTTCAAGGGAGAACCTTTTAAAGAGAGGATTCTCGGGATCAGGGTTTTTTCTTTTGTGCCTCACAAGAAGATACCATTGATCACTTAATGATGACATGTCCATTCTCAAAGAGGATTTGGGATTGTACTTTAAAATTTCTAAAAATAAAAAATGTTAGAAAACTAGCTCAATTGAAGAATGCTTAAGAGATTGGTTCCAAATGGTGTCATATTTCTTTCAATTACTCCTCTCCATTTTTTGGGGTATATGGCAATGCAGAAATAAGCTCACTTTTGAAGATAGAAATTTGAATATTGGAAACAATTGCTTGAAGATAGTCAGATAATTTTCGGAACACGAATTTCTCCTAGCCATAGGAACATACAAGTAACGATCGATACCCTAAAGTTTCCTAAGGCATATTTCGATGGAGCTAGCAAAGATGGCATTTGTGGATGCGATGAGGTGTTATTCATCAATACGAGGCACTTCTACAAGCTTTAATGAAATGGAGGCAATGGTACAAATATGAAGGTTGAATTGGTGTCATTATTGTGTTACTTTTATTTGCAAAACATATGAAATTACCCTCCTTGTCCATGTTTGGTGATTCAAAGGTAGCAATTGATTGGGTGAGATATGGATATGTCATCAAGACTTCTATTTTAGCACATTGGAACAAAGGGATCATAAACCTTCTAAAAGATTTCCAAGACATTTTGATGTTCCACATTTTTAAGGAATTAAACAATCTAATTGATTCCTTGTCTAAGAAGGGACTTAATTTGTAGTTGAGAATTTTGCATTATGAAGAGTTCAAGGATGGAGGTAATAATCTTGGAATTTTTCCTTTGGTTTAGCTTTTCCTTATCTATCTTTTACCATTAGTGGAATATTATTTTGCGATTTTTAACATTTTGGATTTACTTTCAAATTTATAACATCTTATGATAAGGTCATAGAAAATGAAAAAAAAAAACTTGTAAAAGAGAGTCAATTATATACATAGAGAGAGAGGCAAGTTATGGGGAAGATTTTATCAAATATTTTTAAACAAGATTAATTAAAAACTTTAAAAAATAGATATATAAAAAAAATTAAAAATATATAATAAAATTAAATTAAGCTTTAAAGTGTTGGCAAAGTTTCCACTGATGGCAAATGGTGTTGAAAGTTTCATTTATTAGTATTAGTTTGATGAGTATGTTGATGCCATGTATTGTTGCAAGAGTGTTATGGTTGAGTTTGTATTTCTATTAATGCTCATATGTATGTATTGTTGATCATGTAAAATTGTGAGTGATTTTGATGTTTGTCATAGGTATGACCTTTTTTTGCATCCTATAATATACAAAAAAAATGTACATTTGAGTTCCAAGTGGCCATGTACGGTTGCAAGAGTGTTATGATTGAGTTTGTATTGCTATTAATGCTCATCTGTATATATTGTTGATCATGTCAAATTGTGAGTGATTTGATGTAATGTATTGTTGCTAGAGTGTTATGACTGAGTTTGTATTATTGTTAATGTGCATATGCTTGCAAATTTTTAATGAGCGAAAAGAGTTGATGACGTGTCTGAGTGGAATAACAATCAAAAGTCAAAATGAAAAATAATATACGAACCTTGTAAATAAGAAGACCACACATGTACATGGATTGTCTTTAAGAAAAGCGTGTATGTATCATGTAATGTGCAAAAAAATCTACATTAAAGTTGTATTTATGCAATCATTACAATTAGCTAATTTTACTCTTTTGGTGGACAATTAATTTTGTTGACATTCAAAATTTGAAAAACTTTGAAAACAAAGAGGTAGACTACAAAGAGGCAATCTTGGAATACAAAGAAATAGCCTTTCATTTCAAATTCATGCATGGAACACTAACAATCAACAAGTTTTGTATATTAAAAATATGTGTTTTTGGTTAGCTAGAGAGTTGTTATGAAACTTTGTTCGTGCATTGTTTAGCAAAGAGGAAGAAGAATAGATATGAAGTAGAATTACGAAAGTGGAGGCATAGACAGAGTACAAAATAGAAATAAGGTTTTTTGAAGGAATCTTCGGATTATCCACAGTGTTATAAAATGATGATCGACGTTTCGAATCCCAACGGGGATCCATCTTCAGGACAAGATGAAGAGATAACTGTGGATAATCTAGAAATTCCTTCAAATAACGATAACCACAGAAGTTTGAAAACCACAATAGAAAAGAGGTATTCAAAATTAAATACCAAGTAGGCTTGTATTAAAACTTTCATGTATCAAGGGTTTGGTGTCTCATTTCAGATAGTAGCCCATAAAAAAATAAAAAATAAAAAATAAGTTGGAGCCTAAGTGGAAGTGGGTACTTCCAGCAAGTTGTAGCAGGAGAAGAAAAGTGAAGTTGTGAAGTTGAATCCCCCTGGAGGTAAGAGTTTCTGAGTGGAAGTGGTTGCTTCCGATATCTTGTAGCTTGCAAAATAGATGGGTGCCTACAAAAGTTGATGTAAAAGAAAAGTGGGTGGCATTTAAATCACAATAATAAAATTTGTGTTTTTTCCCTTTATAGTTTTCCGCAAATATCTAGTGTCTACAATATCTAGTGTCTACATGTGTTGATTCTAGTGTTGTGGTTCATATATTAAATTTATTGTTCATTCGATGTATCATTGCTCATTTAATAATCCAAATATATATTAAATTTATTGTTCATTTGATGTATCATTGTTCATTTAATAGTCCAAATAAATATTGAAAAAAAAAGTATGAATTGATAAAATAAAATAAATATATATCTATTTAAATAGATTATATTAAAGCCAAATTTTCCATTATTAAGAAAAATCAAATATTAATCAACCTTATTTAAAATAAATCGAAACTAATAATTGTAATAAATCTAAA
This sequence comes from Pinus albicaulis, assembly GCA_034641835.2. Taxonomy (NCBI): domain Eukaryota; kingdom Viridiplantae; phylum Streptophyta; class Pinopsida; order Pinales; family Pinaceae; genus Pinus; species Pinus albicaulis. The sequence continues at coordinate 708,735,083 of CM076577.1, forward strand.
CTAGTAATTATAAGGACTATCAATAATCTTATAGTTTAAAACACCAGAAAAAAATAATAATAATAATTTCAAAAATATTTTAATAATATATCTAAACTAATAATTGTAAAGACTATCAATAATCTTATAGTTTAGAAAACTAGAAAAAAATAATAATAATAATCTTATAGTTTAAAAGACCAGAAAACACATAATAATAATAATAATAATTTCAAAAATATTTTAATAATATATCTAAACTAATAATTGTAAGGACTGTCAATAATCTTATAGTTTAAAACACCAGAAACAAATAATAATAATAATTTCAAAAATATTTTATAGGAAGTAACATAACGTAAAGAATATTTTATAAACCAAATATTTTAATAATATAGGAAGTAACATAAACCAATGAAATGGTAAAACCAAACAATTACATTAAGCATATTATAATGTAACGAGCCTTTCTATTTTAAATGTCATACTATCAATGTGTTAAATTGTAAGAAAGTTAAAAAGATCGATAATATCGCAAGTATTTTTGTTTTTGTAATGTGGCAGAAATAATTGCTTAAATAAGAACATTTTAATGTAAAGGAAATAAAGATTATATTACGAACCATTACTTATTATAAATTATATTTGTGCAATATGTTTATCTAATAAATTTAAAGTTCGCTATTTTAAGGAAAAGAAATATTCGGTAAAATTTTTATTTTTAAACACAGGCATGGCTTGTACTTCAAGTGTCCTATGTCTAAAAATAATTAATAATAAAAGTTTGTGCCCCAGATAACTGTGCTCAAGGGCTGCTTCGTAGTATCGCTAATATATTTTTATTTACAACCTGATGAAAGGTGAACTCATTAAGTATATGGCTTGCTATGATCTTGGCTCAACGAGTAGGCTCAACGAGTAGGCTCTTGCTAAATCATAAGATTCCGGTATGTCTGGCTTGCAGGTTGCTGGATATACTCCTAGTGTTATATGGCAGCCAAGAGGATTGATCCTGGAACCTCCCTTAGATTAGTATAAAGTGTTACCGTTTCACCATGGTTAAAAAAAAATTAGTGGATGTCTAGATTAGTCTCAATAGTCTCAAACATTAATCAAGGCTAGATCTCTTATTTCATATTATAAACATTATAACTATAAGTGCATATCGTATAATAGTTCATCAACTATTTTTTGAAGTTTGGAAATTATGCAAGGCATAATAGGTCAATGGTTATTATTTCTCTGGCCTGGTAGATTTTAATGGATGAGATGACATAACACTGCTTTTCCCTTTTAATCTTTATAAAAGAAGACAGAACTAAGTTTCTGCTATAAAGTTATATTAAATGATGTGATAAGAATCAAAGAAGCCATAACTAATGATTCTTTGGTTTCAAAGACTCACCTTCAGGAAAAACAGAATGAAAGGCTAGGTTTGTTTAAAATTTCAACTATGGAAATGTCCATTGCATATTGATTGATTGATTGCTAAGTTGGAAGTAGTTTCACCTAACCTGGAATCCTATGTTACTGTATTGTCAGCATCCAATGGTAGCCAAAAGCTGTTATTCTTCATATAAATTAGAAAGGAGTCAACCATGGAACTATATAAACTTGAATATTCCACAATTAATTCACAATTCTAAATACATTTTTCCTACCTCTCAGGAAAATGTAACCTTTTCATCAACTAAATGAATCTATCTATTGTCTTTCAACAATACAAATTCTCACGAGGCTCTCTCAAATCCATGAATTTTGGGATCAAAGCACCGATTTTTTGAAAGCTAATGCTGGCATCTTGATCTAAGATTCTCCCAAAATTGTTTATCAACCTAGACTGGACGGAAGGAGAGTAAACTTTTGGAGAACTAGGTGGAGGGACCAAAACAAAACCATTGGATGGTTCAGACAGAATTCAAAACTTAAGGGAGATACTAGGGATCATAATTTGGTAGAAATAAACCATAACATAAAGTAATGAATTGTGACAATTATTCCCATTATGTTTTCGCATTTTAAGGTGTTTAAATTGAACATTTAGAGCAATAAGAAAGAAGAAATAAATAGTGGTGTATAATTAATTGTTGGGTATTACCTCCTGATGAAGAGCAGGTCCTGATCTTACCTGCATCAGCTAGCTGTGTGTGGACTTATCCAAACCTAGTACACAAAAGACAAGTTCCACAATATCTCCTTCAAATATCTGCCCTTTGCCAAACCCGCATAGCAGGAATATCCAAGGTAGTTGAAAAGGTATGTCAAGGAAAATTTCCCTAAGCAAATATATGGGAGAATTCCAATGTCGTTTTAAAATTTGTACAAGACCTGTAAGCAATTTATCGACGTTGTTGAATGCCTTTCACTGGAAACTTCCATAAAACCTTGCCCAAGTATTGCCTTTATTCGTCAAATGCAAGAAGCGTTCCTCTTTTTGGTACTATCTGAAACATACATTTCTCCAATGATCAGGACACGATCCCACCTTCATCATAGGTTTCATTTATACCCTCTTAAGATTGTAAGTCTGACAATGAAAATGCAATTTGACTGAGAAAGACTATCAGATAGACTAAATATGCTATTTTCTTAACATCAAATCAAAAACATGGAAAGCAGAAGCATGGAAAAGGAGGTTTCCAAATACCAGGTGTGTGTCTACTTTCTTCCAGATGACAGCCGCCGCCTTTTGGCATAATTCATTTCCTTAGATTGAGACCACTGATTGTTTTGACGTGTTAAAAATTTTTCTTTCTCCCAGCTTTGATCTCTTCCCCTTTGATATTTAGATGTATCTCTGCCATCCCTGTAGCGATCCCTATTCCACTCCACTTCCCTATCACCAAGGAAAATCCTCTCAGGAGGTCCAACCCGTTGATTATTTGTGGCACCTAACCTACCTCTTTCATGTTTCACCTCACCATATCCACGGTCCGATCCTGCATCTTCTTCGTAGGTACTATCTTTATCCCTTCTGCCAGTTGACCTGCCCCTTTCATATTTCACAACACCATATCCATGGTATTTCACCTCACCATATCCAAGGTCCGATCTTGCATCTTCTTCATAGGTACTTTCTTTATCCCTTCTGCCAGTTGACCTGCCCCTTTCATATTTCACAACACCATATTCATGGTCCAATCTCACATCTTCTTCATAGATACTTTCTCTACCCCTTTTGCTGGCAGGCCTGCCCGTTTCATGTTTCACGTCACCATATCCATGGTCTAATCTTGCATCTTCTTCGTAGACACTTTCTCTATAACTTTTGCCAGATGACCTCCCCCTTTCATGTTTCACATCACCATATCCATGGTCTAATCTCGCATCTTCTTCGTAGATACTTTCTCTATCCCTTTTGCCAGTTGACCTGCCCCTTTTATGTTTCACATCACCATATCCATGGTCTAATCTTGCATCTTCTTCGTAGACACTTTCTCTATCTCCTTTGCCAGTTGACCTGCCCCTTTCATGTTTCACATTACCATATCCATGGTCCAATTTTGCATCTTCTTCGTAGATACTTTCTCTATGCCTTTTGTCAGTTGACCTACCCCTTTCATGTTTCACATCAACATATCCATTGTCCAATTCTGCATCTTCTTCATAGTCAGTCATTTGCCTATTTTGATCTTCCCCGACCCATCTACCAATGCTTCCATCTATCCGCATTGTAGAGTGATTCCCTTCCACAACACCAGTGGGAAGCCTTCCAATTCCGTTAGGTGTTAGCCCTTTGCTCAAAAAAGAAGGGTTGACATGAGGAGCAAACCCAGGAATAACTGCTCCAACAGCAGGAAAAGCTGCAATCATTCCAGGATATGGATTTCCATGACTCATTCCAGGATATGGACTTCCATGACTGTATCCTCCATAGATACCAACCCCTCTTGCCATATGGGATCGAAATAGTGGATTAAATCCTTGAGCCATCATTCCATGAGGAGCCATTTTCCCTATAGGTGTACCTCCCGGCAAACCTTGTAGGCCCTGTCCACATCGACCTCCAACACTAGCCATACCTTCTCCTCTCCCCATATTTTTCCAGCCCATGTTTCTTCCTCTTCCTTGACAACCCCATCCCCTACCAGCCATGTCTTGTGCATATCCACTCCTACCTGATTCCATATTGCCATAGTTCCCTCTTCCTTCTCCACTTTGATAAAAGCCACCACCTGCATCATTCAACCCTCTCCTTGGCTGTTGTTGTGTTCGATTTTCTGATGGTTGCTGATCCTGTGTATAAGTTTTATTTACCTTTGCAGAGCTGGATTGCCCCAATGTTGCAGGAGGAGAAGATGATATCACACAGGGACGACCATTGAAGAGTCGGCCATGCATTACTGCTTTGCATTTATAAACAGCAGTGTAATCATAGAACTCAACGTGGCAACATCCTTTCGATTTACCACTTGCCTTTTCCTCGAAGAATTTCATATCTTTCACTTTCCCATACTCTGACAATACAGTTTCCAGCTCTGCATCTGTAGTCCACCAGTGCAGATTTCCCACAAACAGCGTTGTTCCTTCTACACCTGAATGCAAAAATGAATTATCTTGCTGGCCTGTGCATTCAGTTGAAGCTGGACCTCTTCTGTTAGAAGTGGAGGCAGCAGGAGATGTAGCTCGACCTACTCTGTTGGAAGTGGAAGCAGCAGGAGATTTAGCTCGAGCTACTCTGTTGGAAGAGGAAACGGCAGGAGATTTAGCTCGAGCTACTCTGTTGGCAGAGGAAACGGCAGGAGATGAGGTACTGCCCTTTCCGGAAGAAGCATCAAAATTGTTTCCTGATTTTACTGATCCACCACCAACATTCAATCCACCTGTTTTGCCTGAGGCAGCAGACTCTCTAAAGCTTGTAGTTACATTTCTAGCATGACCTTGGAGTACTTCAGGTACTTCCATATTTGATTCTACTGCTTCTGCGCCTGCTTGACTACCTTTACCATCCAATGGAGAAGCAACAAGTCTAGAACCAGGAAAGGATCTCCATTGTTCAGGTACAACAGCGAGCTTGTCCCCTTCCTCAGTTTGATCATATTGATTTGTGCCTCGGGCAGCTGGTTGCATATATGATTCATCATCCTCATACAATATACAATTTTTTGGAGCCTTATTAACATTAGATGTAAATGAAGTTGTTGAAGAAGGCCCAGGATGCCCAAATCTGAGTTCCTTTTTCACCACTCCCCTCTGATGTTCTACTTCATCATCGTCCATCCGGTCCCTTTTAGGACGAGACCCAATAGAAAATTCAGTAATATTGCCACTGATCGCTCCTTGCTCAACTTTATTAATTTCATCATGTTTGATGTACCCCACACTACCAGCAAAAGCCTCACCAATTCTACCTTCCCCTGAGATTATTCCAGTAGCCTGCTCATCTCCATATTGAACCTTTTTCTGGGCACTTCCATTCCCAACACTTTCTTGCTTGGTGCTCTGGTACGCAGTCACAGGTGCCTGGATAAAACTCACATTTAGATCATTGTAAAGATCATCACATTCATCATCATCACCCCAAGTTGCACCAACTGTCTGATCTGTCTGAAAAATGTTGTTCTGCTCAACTCCTCCAAAATCGTCATCCCCAAAATCGAACTGCTCCTCCCCAGGTTCCATCATTGTCCAAAATTGTTGCAAAGAAACCTGTAATTGCACAAGAAGAGATGCAACTATAAGTATATGCCCTAATGGCCTAACCCTGTACAAGCATACACACATAATGAGTACAATAATTCTTTTGCAATTGTTGACAAAAACAGTGACTTCATATCTGCAGTCCTGCAAGAAATCAAAGACTATTGCTCTAAAATTGGTCACACATAGGCCCGCTCCTCTGCAATAATTCACAAAACCTAATTCTCTGCCAACGGACATTTTCTTAACAGAAACAAACTCTCTAACACAATTTTTGTGGAAAATGCATACAAAGAGTACACCATAACGCTCCATGTAGTAAATAGTAAATAATTCCTTAATTTTTCTAACATTATGATAATTTAAAAAATTAAAATATCTATTTTTTTTCCCAAATTTACTTCATTATCATTACACACACTAACAGACAAGCAAACACATGGGCATCTCACCACCAGAACATTAGAGTACATAGAATCTATAGGTTCAAAAACCCAATCCTGTAAAATTGTTACTACTATATTACATACTGGACGACTATTTCACCAAAATCATTGGGAACTTGCTCTCACAACCATCCCTTTCAAATTCGTAACATATAGGTAAGACAAACCACAGGAACAATAGAACTCATGAACATCGCCAGAGATCCCATGCCCTAATTGCAAATTTAAATTTAAGATCCTTAACCACCCAATTTTGCACAAAACGCCCTTCACCTCAATTACACGAAATTATGTGTATAAAGCCCTAAACCTAGAGTCCAAGGTTATGAAAATATCATTTCAACGGGGATTTAACAAGGGCGTGTGTGTGCGCTGAATATCAGGTTTCAGTGACGCTAACCTAATGGCTGTAAAATTGCACAGAATATCTCCAATCTGAAATATTAGTAACGCAAAAAATTAAAATCAGAGACAGAGATTGCTGGTTGAATACCTGGAGAGAAACCAAGAAGAAAAGTGTTCAGAAAATGGAAAAGTTAGTGCCCGGCAGTCGACGACGGCAATTTGTGCACAACGGTTATAATAAGAGCTTCGAATGTACGAATTTCTTGTTTTCGTGTCAATTCAACGCAAGAAGATTCAGATTCTTTACAGGTATGGAATTCAAATCGAAATCTTGGCGAGTTAGGCAACTGATTATAATTAACACCGGTTGCATTGTGGTACAATTCTCCCCATTTTATAAGGGTTTTATCTAAGCAAAGCGTGCCAACGGTTGAACCCGCTAATATAATATATATATTCTATCCTTTTTTAAGTATTCTATATATTCTTTAAAATAAAGTTAATGTGTTTTATATAATCAGAGGGTGACGAAAGTGGAACCCGCTAATAGTATATGTATATATTCCACATTTTTTAAGTATATTATATATTCTTTAAAATAAAGGGGCTAAGAGGTAAGATTGGAACTCGTTTTTGTAACATCTCTTCCTTTCCAGCAATAGTTACTATATTAAGATTATATAATTAAAACAATAAAAAAAAATCACCACATTCACATATTCATCTAATATTCTCATGCTACATTCACCCTTTTTTATAGCCTGGTTTATTGCTTAAGTTTTTGTTATATAACATGATAATTTATTTTTATTCTAGATTACCATAATTGAATATAGTTTTGAAAGGTGTATTGAAACCATATTACATGAATGAACCATTTTCTTTTTTATGCCTAAGTAGGTGGTGTACCATGACTTATGGAGTTATGTTTTAGACCCAAATAATATATCATTGTTGATATTGTTCGAATTTATGATTGCGCTAGGCCTTGTGGCCTTGGTCATCATTGAAACACATACTTAGCACATATTAATATGGTGTTTCCCTTAGGTTTGAGCCTTCTTAACTTAGGCTTTTGCAATGTATTCTTCCCATATGATGTGCGTGTTATTTTCAGATTATATGGCTTGGTTATGTTTGTATTGTGACATTTGGACTTTACTTCTTCCCCGCATATTTTGTTATGTTAATTTAATTACATGCACCATGCTAAGTGGTATCATGTTGTTACTCTGTGGCATTTTGAGTAAGTTGTCATGTTTAATGTTTTGAATTTAGTCATACATATGGACAGTGGGGATCGAGTGGGCGGGGGTTAGGGTAACCACCTCACCCATGTCCCAGCGTTGGCACTCATTCTCACCGAAGCTTCTCGGTGAACCTTGCTTTGTGAGGGTTTGGTTTTGGTGCAACAATGTAGGGTTTTTTCTTCTGAGAAAGGAATGTGTAGAAATTATACAAACATTATGTATACCAATGGATTTAATCCAATCATGTAATATACTAAAACAAGATACTGAATCCTTCTACAATATTTGCAGAAAATAAACACGATTGCACAATCACACCAAGCAAGAGAAAAAAGCAAATCAATCTCACAACACAAATATTTTCCTGGGGAAAGCTTGCTGCTCAAAACCCCTCTATCTCTATTGTATAATGAACCAAGGAATCATGAAACAATATAATGCACTCTTCTCACAAGAGTCTATTGCACTCTCCCAACTGTCTCACACTGATCTAGGCAAAATTGGACCAACACTTAGCCAATTTCATGCCTCTGCTCAGCTTGCCTTGCTCATGCAATCCCAAGGCAATTAATCCCTATTAAATAGGATAATTAGCCTTCCATGACTATGCAATGCTCATGGGAAATTCTATGGTGGGTTAACTGCATATGGGCAGTTTGCTACTAATACAACTGATAGTTAACATCCCTTTAACCTTTGTCTCAACTGGGTCTTCATCAGAACTGACATGCATGCAACTATTCATAGTAAATCATCAGTCACTCGACAGATCACTGCATGTGAATTAAATCTGATTTAATTCACTTGACCTCTCACTAGTACAACAATCAGTTACAACTAGTTAGACTAATTTTAACTCACTTAATTGAGTTAACTGCTTTCTCATGCATTAAACTAATACACTAACTGCAACTTGGACTCTAAAACAAATAGAATCACTCTACATGCCTCACCAACCACCCTCAACTCGAATTTCATGAGCTAATTGAGTCTATCACACTCAGTTAACTATTACAAGTGATTATGAGATAAGATTACAATTTATTGTCCAATTTAATTAAGGGAAAATTAAATTAGACACATTTCAAATTTATTTAATAAATTGGCTTGCACACTAATGTATCTCTAGGACCCATCACTGTGTGACCTATGATCCCACACTAGAGTGTGTGTTTTCATGTTGTTTCTGGATGCCACTGTTTCTTGTTGCAAATTTCAACATTCCCTCTCAACAAGAAAGGAATCAATTTGTCTCGATCCGGTACCTTTGGAATGCTCTTACATGCAACACTTCCTAGTGTTGTTCGCACATGCAACTCTCCTGAAACTGAATAGCCTCCAACAATTGAATCAGTATAATGCATGTATGTCATCAGATTCTTCTGACTGCTGGATCCTACTGCACATGTCTACTGGACTCTTTGCGCTGCTGACATCTGCATCCATACACTCTGCACTGCAGCCAACTCTAATCTGCGCTCCAATATCTGACACCTATCACTCTGATTTCTGTTCTCTTGACATCTGACTGCATCAATCTAACTGATCCTTCCTGCTACTATTGTACTGTGGGCTCTCTATAGCTAGGTTCGATCCATGAGACACGCCATCTCAATGAATCCTGCCCAAATTTCTTCTTGGGATTAATTTTGCACATCACCCGACCTCTCACCTGGAGGTATAGTTGCATGTACTCCCTCTGCCCATCTGGCTCGAAATTTCCCCCTCTTGGAGGTCTCTTCTTGAGTGGACTCTTCCACTCGATCTCCTCTCTGCTTCTCCAATTGTCGCTACTCCACAACCTTCTAAGACTGCTTTTGAGGCTGCGTGTTGAGAGATAATTGCTCCCTCTCAACCACCAAATCACTAACCACTTCTTTGATCCTCAAAGCCTTGCATGCATTCTCAACCTCGAGAGCATACAAGTTCTTGAATCTTGAACCAATTTGCTTCACTTGTCCCATGGCTATGTGTTTAAGAAACACCTTTCCTTTTATAAACATCACCTCATAACCACAGTCTTCCAATACCGCTATGGAGACAATATTCTTCCTTAGGCCCGAAACATACAAAACATCTGCTAGTCTAAGAGGGGAGCCAGACTCCCTCTAAAATGTAACTGTACCTATCTTGGTCACACTATACCTCCGTCATCTCCAAAATCTATGTTATGCTGGAGGTCCTTCTCCTCCAATTCACTGAAGAGATCTCTATTCCCCGTCATATGGAACGAGGCACTTCTATCTAGATACCACATGAATCCCATTACAATGTTGACCATGCATGCAATGATAGCAAAATCAAGCTAGAACTATGAATCCAATGCTTCACCCGCTGCAACTGCAGGCTCCTTCTTGCTTGCCTTCTTCTGTGGACAATTCAAAGCATAGTGCCCATGCTCGTGACAGTGAAAACATCTGATCTTGGACAAGTCTTCTTGCTCGCTTCGCCTTGGGATTTATTTCCCTTGGCCTTCCTTTCCTTACCAGCCAAGGAACAATCTTCCTCGTCACTAGTCTTGGATGAGGATCCATCCCTGGTATTCCACCTGAATTCTTCTTGTACCAAATCAGACCAAAGTCGCTCCCAATCTGGTAACTTCTCCCTCCCATTCACTGAGTCCTGGTAACTATGCCAACTCTTGGGAAGGCCTAAAAGTGCTAGGCTCACTAAGTCATCATCTACTACAGTCACACCAACACTTCCAATCTCATCTCAACATTGAGTGAACTTCTCCAAGTATTTTGGTACCGTCTTGCCCTCCTCCTTCTTGATTTTCCTGAGCTTGTCCTTCAGCGCCAACTTCCTTTGGTCATTGTTCTTCTGAAACAGATATGTCAAGGCCTTCCACATAGCATATGGAGTCGCCTTGCCATGGAGACTCGAGACCATGTAACCTTGAACTCCCTCTAATAAGATCTTCCTTGCCGTTGCTGCCTTTTTTTGCCAAGCATCAAGAAGAGCGACGTCTACTGTTGTGAGCTTGGGAATATCATTATCAATGAATTCTTTCAACCCGCTGTCTGTTGAAATTCAAAAAGAAAAGCAACACACACACTAGTGTGACACTAGTGTGGGATTGTGGGATCATGTGTCCTAGTGATACATTAGTGTGAAAGCCAATTTATTTAATAAATTCGAAATGTGTCTAATTTATTTTTCCCTTAATTAAATTGGACAATAAATTTTAATCTTATCTCATAATCACTTATAATAGTTAACTAAGTGTGATAAAATAAGTTAGCTCATGAATTTTGAGTTGAGGGTGGTTGGTGAGGCATGCAGATTGATTATATTAGTTATTGAGTCCATGTTGCAGTTAGTACAGTAGTTTAATTCATGAGAAATGGGTTAACTCAATCTAGGTGAGTTAAATTCAGTCTAACTAGTTGTAACTGGTGAGAGGTCAAGTGAATCAAATCAGATTTGATTCACATGCAGTGATATGTCAAGTGACTAAGGATTTACTATTAATAGTTGCATGCATGTCAGTTTTAGTGGAGACTCAGTTGAGACAAAGGTTAAAGGGATGTTAACTATCATTTGTATCATTAGTAGGTTTCCCACATGCAACAAAACAACCATAGGATTTCTCATGATGTTTGCACGGTCAAGGAAGGCTGAATTTCCTTGAGAATAGGGATTTCATTCCACATGAATTGCGTAAGCAAGGCAAGTTGAGCAGAGGCTGGAAATTGGCTAAGTGTTGGTCGATTTTGTTTAGATCAATGTGAGACAGTTGTGAGAGTGCAGGAGACTCTTGTGAGAAGAGTGTATTGTAATTGTTTCATGATTCCTTGGTGAATATACAATAGGGGTTTTGAGTAGCAATCTTTCCCCGGGAAAATATTTTTGTTGTGGTTTGATTTTCTTCTTTCTTTACTTGTTGTGATTAGTGATCATGTTTATTTTCCATAATTGATTTGTAGAAGGATTTAGTATCTTTATTTAGCATATCGTATGATCAGATTGAATTCATGATATACATATTGTTTGTATAATTTCTACATGGTATCAGAGCACAGGAAATCACTATAGTGAAGAAGAATTGAGTTTTTGTTGAATAGCATTCGATTTTGCAAAAGTATTCTTTGGTGTGACAGGCGGATCAAGATCAAGATGGCTTTCAATGGTTTGAGATTGGAGTATGCACTCAAGGGCAGTTCCAATTATATTGTATGGAAAGACAGGATGGAGGCAGTTCTGGAGGAGAACGAGTTGAAATAATTCATTGATAATGACATTCCCAAACCTGATGCAATAGATGTCGCTCTTCTTGATGCTTGGAAAAATAAGGGTGAAAAGGCGAGGAGGATCTTACTGGAGGGAGTACGAGACCACATTTTCTAATGTCTCCATGGAAAAGCGACTCCATATGAAATGTGGAAAGCTTTGACGGATATTTTTCAGAGTAGCAGTGACCACAAAAAATTAGCACTGAAGGACAAACTCAGGAAAATCAAAATGGAGAAAGGTGACACTATTCTAAAATATTTAACCAAGTTTGTCCAATGTCGAGATGAGCTTGGGAGCGTCAGAATTACTGTAGTGGATGATAAATTGGTGAGCCTAGATCTTCTAGGCCTTCTCAAGAGTTTGCATAGTTATCAGGACTTTGTCAATGTGAGGGAGAAGCTGCCAAATTAGGAGCGTATTTGGTTGGATTTGGTGCAAGAAGAATTCAAGTGGAATACCAGGGATGGATCTTCATCTAAAATAGCTGATGAAGAAAATTGCGCTTTGTCTGGTAAGGAAAAGAAGGGGAAAGGAAAGAAATTCTATTCCAAATCTGAGACCAGTAAGGAAGGCAAGAAGCGTGACATATCCAAAGTGAAGTGTGTTCACTGTCACGAGCATGGACAATATGCCACTAATTGTCCCCAAAAGAAGAAGAACAAGAAGGCTTCAGGATCTGCAGTTGGTGAGGCTTTGGCCTTGTAATTTGAGTTGGACTTCTCGCTCATTGCATGCATGGTGTCAAGTTGCATGCATGGTGTCATTGTAGCTCATAGAGACAACCTTGAGTTGCAAAAGACTAGTGCCTAGGACATCTTAAAATCAAAGGTTGAATGTGAACAATTGTATAAGATTCCTTTGACGAAATATGGAATAAGAGAAAAATGGTTTTGGTCATTCATGGGTGGAGAATACTTTGGAGTCGATTCATGTGATTTCCCTATACTATGAGAGGGCTCAAGAGGCTGCGAGGCTTGATGGCTTTTAAATGGGCCAAGTATAAAACAATGAATAGAAACTTTAAGAATATGCAGAGGTGTTGAGAGAGAACTGAGAAGAAACCCACGAGGGATAAGCTTAGGAGATTTAAGAATCTATCCCATATGAACTCAGAGGAAACGTATATGAATGAAAAATGGACAACAACAGAGGTTCGTGGAGTGCGGGTTAAGGGAGTGTAGCAAGCTTAATACATGAGCGTTAACACCTGAGCATTATACAGACACGAATTCATGAATAAAATTGCAGATCACCGGTAGCTACATTACACGAACCATCAAAGCAGAATAGCATGAAATATGATGACACATAAAGAGGAGATTGCTGACAACAAAAGAAACAAATACATACTTCTCATTTCTCCATCTGGAATCCAAATATCAGCTCTGTATTCATATTAAGTTTAAACAACTCTCCCAAATATGTATCTCAGAGCAAAGGGAGCACAATCATACAAAACTACAACAAAATTCTTCAAAATTCCAGAACCCTTGTTTCATATTAGAAATCACTACATATAGAGTTATCCCTGAGGGTTTATGATTGAATATTCTGTCATGATCGACGCACACAGGTGAAACCAAAATATCCTAACAAACTATCAGAGCGTGCTTCAATAAATCACTCCTGCAATAGAAAAATCAAAATAGAATTTGGTAAAATCGGGATTTTACTAGCAAAACATCTCTATCTAACAGTAAAAATAATCAAAACAGTTAGCCACGGAGGCCAAATTCTAGAATATTCAAAGGGGTGGTGATAAGTGGTAGATGGTTTAGACTTCATCATGTAATTCCATCTGTTGTTCGACATCCTCCACTCTCTAACTCTCATGATTTCCACTCATTGTTGCGGAACGGTCAATTGCACTGTGTACATTAAATTCTTTAGTATGGAGCTCTTGGAGGGACTGCATAAACTGTGACCGCATGCTCCACCAATGGAAGGCTCGTGCTTTATTTGAAAACTAGGATCTGAATTTCAGAGGGGGTCTCAAGTGGTAAGCGGTATTAGAGAGGGGTGGTGCAAAATGATGAGAGGGAGGCATGTGGAGGAGTGGGTGGTAATGAAAATCTCCCTTTTCGGACCACCCCCACCCCTACGATAAAGTTTGAATACTACGGGGGGGTGGGGGGGTGCGGGGCGAAACTAGATAAGGGTTTTCAGATGAATTGGGGTGGAGTGGAAGTGTCAGAGAGATGGGAAAGGCTTAGCAGTAGTAGTAGTAGAGATAAACTATAAATAGTGCGAGTAGTAGAGATAAATAGTGTGAAGTGCGAAGCGCGAGGAGAAATGATGTGACGTGGAGGAAGGTGGGACTCGACCGCAAATCGCATGTCGCAAGATTTAGCTGCGAGAAGTGGGTGGTAAATGTTAAAAGCTGCGGGGAGATATGTGTGATGGTGGGGAAGGTGACGTGGGTGGAAAGTGGGACCCGACCGCAACCCGTAGATCACAATCTTTAATTTTTTGTTATAAATGCTGGAGGTTAACCACTAGAACATGCGAAATGTGACTTGCGCTATCGAAGGGTGATGTGGCAAGGAGGAAGGGGCCCATTGCATTGGTGAAGTTATAAAGCGGGGAATGGTTATGCGGTAAGTGTATGAGGTTTCATATTATACGAAAAGTATTGCAAGTGGCTAGAAGTGGGGGGCTGAGCTGCTTTGGTGAGGCCAACTGCATCGCAACTTAAACAAAAAATTTGTAGGCACTTAAGAGGTAAGTTGTAAATTGTGCGATATGCGACATGCGACGCGTTAGACGCTGCAAAGTGCGAAAAGGAGAAAGGTAAGGAAAATGTGGAATACAAGGGTTTGCATACGGATTTGGGTGATGTATCAAGGTTGGATGGGTCCCACCAAGTCACATCAACAGCAAGATAAGTTCTGTTAAGCCTTAAGATGCAAAGGTTAAGACTTGCGGGGAGCGGTGATGCAAATGAAGAAATGTAGCGCGGGACTTTAGAAAAGGGAAAGTGAAGGGTAAGAGAGGGTAAATGAAGGTAAAGAGGATAAATGAGATGAATGAGGGCGGAAATGAAGTTTTTTCACCATTAAACCATATTAGCTACATCTTCCCCTCTCTACTGAACTAAAATGCAGATTGATTCCTTTGAAGCTCTTTGACAGTCAGGACTTGCCTTCCTTTCTCCTTCTCCCCTTTGTGTGTAGTCACAGGCCAACATTGGCTCCATTTGGGGACAATGTGTTATTCTTCAGTTCGTTGAGAACCTGCAGACCCGAATGCCTGTGCTTTATTAGGTACATGGAGTCGCAAATGCACACTGATTAGACAAAGTTTTATACCAACGGTCAAGTGGACACAAAATGGAAGATGAAATGGGGGATGATATAAAAGGTGAAATGGAAAATGCAAACAATGGATGAAACAAAAGGGGAATGGTGGAATATGATATGGAAGATGAAATGGGAGAAATGAAAAAAAATGGAGTATGGTGGAATGATATATACAGTGAGCTAGATTAGCCCTCATCAGTGATGAAAGTAAAACTTGAGGAACTGCCCATTTATAGGCACCTCAAGTATGTCTCCTTCTAAGTTCTCCTTCTCGAAAGTATTGTTTCCTTTGTCCTCTGCCACCCTGAATGGATCAAACCAGAGAGGGTCGAACTTCCCATGTTTTCCTTTGTTTGCTTGTCTGATATCCCATCACAGCACCAAATCCCCAACTTGGATTTCTCTGTCTTTAGCTCTTTGGTCAAATAAGCCTTTCATTTTTTCTTGATACTCTGCTAGTCTGAGGCTTACCTATTCCCAGGTTTCATTCAACTCCACCAACTGATTCATTCTTCGAATAAGGTCATTTGGCCCCTCCTCGCTTTCTTGTAAGAATCAAGCCACAAGTAATGCAAGTTGAATTGGGAAGACCGCAGCTCTGCCATACACTAGCTCATAAGGGGACTTTCCTGTGGATCTTTTAGTGGTGATGTGATTTTCCCAGAGTGTGAACTTGAGCTGAGAATTCCAACTCTTTTGATTTTCATTGATGATCTTCTTCAAAATCCTCACCAGTGTCTTATTAGTTGTTTCTGCCAGCCCATTGCCCTGTGGGTAGTATGTAGTGGAGTGTCCGAGCAAGATGTTGTAACATTGACAAAAATTTACAAATTTAGCTGACTTGAAATCCCGGGCATTATTTGTAATGATTTTTGTCAGGCATCTAAACCTAGCTATTATGTTCTCCTCCAGGAACTTTATCACCACTGAATCTGTATCATTTCTTGCTGGCATGAATTCTACCCACTTGGTGAAGTAATATGTAGCAGTGAGGATCCATCGATGTTGATTGCTAGAGGTCGGATGGATCTCTCCTATGAAATCAATTCCCCACTACTTGAAAGGTTCTTCAACATGTACTGGGATCAACGGGAGAGGTGCATACCTTTTCTTCTCAGCGAACGTCTGACACTTCTCGCAGGCCCAAACACGAGCATGTACATCATCAAACAATTTAGGCTAGAAGAACCCTGCCCTCAGGATCTTGTGTGCAATGGATCGCCAGCTATAATGTCCGCCGCATATCCCTTCGTGGAATTCGGTCATCACTTGGTCAATTTCCTGCTTTGTTAAACACAATAGTAGGATCCCCACCGGGTCTTTCCAATAAAGTCATCCATTTTCCACGATATAATTTTGAGACTTCAACCTTAAGGTGCGGTACTTGGCTTTATCATAGTTAGGAGGACATATAAGCATTAAAATATATTTCCCTATATCTTTATACCATGGGGAGAGAAGGTACTTCACATGTGTTTTTTGAGTGGAAGATTATATGCCTTGATGTACACTTGTGTCCTCCTGTCATAGACAGATTTATCCCCAGAGCTTGACAGTTTGATTCAGACAAGATTTTGGCTAGCCCTTGGCCTTTAATGAGCTTGGTGGGTTTTATCTCCAGTTCATACTCCTGAATCTTAGCTATCCACTTGCCCCTTCTTCCTTCACTATCGCCCTGTACTAAGATATCCTTCACCGCTGCTGTGGGAACATAGGCGGTTATTGTAGACTATAACACACACACCCAAAACGACTTTAGATATTTGACCAGGGCATGAGCTTTCTTCTCCAGGATATCATATTTCAGCTCAACGTCTCGCAGGACTTGGCTAAAGAACACAATGGGTTTCTCATGTCCTTCAGAATTTTTCTGTAAAAATACTGCAACCATTGTGTGAGGAGATGCGAAAGAGAAAATTATGAAAAGCTTCCCATAATTTGGATCGGCCAGCACTAGAGCTTCTGCAAAGGCCTGTTTGGTCCTAATGAAGGAGTCCCTGGATTCAGGAGTCCATCTAACTTCATTGTTCTTCTTCAACATCCCAGTGATGTTTTGGATAATCTCGGCATAGTTGGGAATGAACCTTCTGAGGAAATTTATTCTTCCCAGGAACACCCATATCTCCTTCTTATTTCTTGGTAGGATAATGCCATCTATCACCTCTACCCTCTTCGGATCGATCTTTACTCCCTCCTTAGTTACTATGTGCCCAGTAACTTTCCTTCCTCCAAGGAAAACATGGATTTTTGAAGATTCAAAGACAGACCATACCTACAACATTTTTCAAAGGTTTAGCGAAGATGCTCGATGCGTTCAATGTCACTCTTTGAAAAGATGGCAATGTCATCCAGGTAAATCACCACAAATTTGTCTTGCTCTCCTATGAAATAAATTTCCATCGCACATTGAAATGTAGCACCGACATTTATCATGCCAAAGGGAATTCAGGCGTACATGAAGGTTCCCTAAGGCATGGTGAACGTCATCTTCTTGTGGTCTTCGAGGAGCACTGCCACCTAATTATATCCTGAGAAGCCATCCATCATGGACATGCGGGAGTATCCCACCACCTTTTGCAGGATGTGGTCCATCTTTGGGAGGGCATAGTTATCCTTGAGTGAGGCTTTGTACAGATTGTGGAAGTCCACACAAAGTCTAATTTCACCATTCTTCTTTCTTACATGCACCAGGTTCGCCACCCATTCAGAGTATCTTAAAGGGACAATGATCTTGGCTTGCAATAACTTCTTTATTTCCTTCTCGATAGCTGGGAGGAGAAGGGGGTTGATCTATCTCAACTTCTGCTTATGAGACTTTGCATCTTCTTTCAAAGGTATTTTGTGCTGTATAATATCTATGTCAAAAGTATTCAGATCCTGGTATGAACAAGCGAAGACGTATTTATATGATTGGAACAAACTGAGATACTGAACTTGGTATTCTTCAGGAACCCCTTTTGACAGCTTTACCACCTTCGGATATTCTTTTGTCCCAATATTCACATCCTTGACAGGCTCACCAAGGGTCATTTTGCTGGGGTTTACTCAGATGTCATTCTTGTCAAACAATCTCTCCAATGGCACAAGCCCCCTGGGGATGACATTTCCCTTTAATTTCATAACATGGTGTCCAGCTAGTGTCTCTTCCCACCTGGTTTTTGGCTCTTCACAGTCATCCTCAGGATTGAATCGATCACCATATTTGAAAATTCACCTACCATTTCCATGAAACACTGGACCTGCTCTTCATCTTAGAAGACTTTCCAATGCTTTATGTTGTCCAGAATGGAAGGGTGGTATCACACTTCAACCTCATATCTGAGCAAAGGATTCCGCGGGGGGCGGAAATTACTAGCAGCCATAGCTAGTGATTCTTCCATTATGTTCTTATCCCTTGGCATGAACTGAATATTAAATGTAGAAAAGAAGTTCTCAACTAAATCCCATACCTCTTTCATGTAGGTTCTGACCTGCGGGTGTTTAGTTTGGCTTTGGTTCCTGACTTGTCTCACTACAAGCTATGAATCTCTAAACACCTTTAGGTTTTGTATGTTCAAATTCCACGTTATCTGCAACACCAACAATAGTGCTTCATATTCACCCACATTATTTGTGGCTTCAAATTCCAGCTTAAAGGAGAAGGTAACCAAGCATTCCTCTGGTGATATCAAGAGTACCTTGGCCCCATTCCCTTCTCTTGAGTTAGCTCCATTGAACTGTAAGGTCCATATCTTGTTTTCCTCTCTACTCATAGGATTCTTCTGTAGTAGAGGACAAATTTTTGTTTCTTGCAGGAAAGTTTCATCCTCCTCGAGCATAAGACAAGAGAATTCACCCACCTTACCATATACTGGAGAATTTTTGGAACCATTGACTTTGGTGACTATCTTCATGAATCTGGATTCATTGTATAACCTTCTTTCCTCCCAACCAAATACTGGAATAGTGGCATAATTGAGGTCCAGTTTTATGGACCCTCCAATCTTGGATCCCCAGGATCTAGACAACAACATTCCAAACTGATTTGGGATATCAGCTACAACGATGTCCATCACCACACTTTTGGCTAGAATCTGGGCCAAGTTTACTACTAGATATTTTATCATGCTTAAGCACTTTACCCTCTTGGAATCAAAAGAATACAAATATTTATAAGGTCTGGTAATCTGCAACCCCAATTGCTCCATGAAAGACAATGGAAATAGATTATGTGAAGCCCCGGAATCTAGCATGCAGTTGTGTAGTAACAGGTCATGTATAATTAGAGACACATAGAATGGGGGAGTGGCTGAATCCAAATCTTCTACATGAGGTCCAAAGACTACCATGGTTCTTTCCTCTTGGAGATCGAGGCTATCAGGGAGAGGGCCTACGCCATGGGGCAACATGAATTGAGACACTTGGGATTTGTATGAAGGCTACTTTAGGAGCTCGATCAAGAGAACCGAGATCTTGACCTTCTCTAGTTCTTTCTGGAGATTAAATGTTGTGGGAGATTTTTCGGCAATGACTTCTTTGGACTTCTCCTTAGGGTGATCAGGCAGGTTCAAGGTTATAGAAGATGACTTCTGGTTTGCGGGAGGATCAAAATATTTCTTTGTGGAAGTGGACGTAGTGCCTTTATGATGTGGAGACTCTTCTAAAGGCTTTTCCCCTTACTGGAAAAACTATAAGGGGTATGTGCTCTTGGTATTAACTCTTCGTTCTGTTCTTGCACTTAGGTTCTCTTTCTAGAGGACCTGAGGTCATACTTCTTATGGAGTTGAGCTTGCATGAAGTCCACAAACTGCCTGCGGTAATTATCAATATCTTGATCCTCTGGGAGGACTTCCTTCTCTTCTATCTCTTCTTACAGGGTGAGTTCACCTTCTTTGTCTTCCAAGTAAGCAAGGAATTGATCTTCTTGGTTGTCTGTGACTTCCTCGGCTTGTCCCTCCATTTCCCCCTCCAAGTATAGAGGAGGTTGGATGTGATCTAGCTGCTCCTTCCTTTCCCACTGCAACAATTGTAGAGGGGGCTTCCAGTACTGGGTATTAAACCCACGGTTTGGAATCATTTGGTTAGGACGAGGGGAGGGATTCTTAGCCTCCAATTCAAGCTTCACCAGCTTATTCGATAGGTTCTTGATCAGTTTATTCATTTCTTCAATTTTGTACTCCTGTGACTCCCTCTCCTGATTAGAAGTAGAAGCCTCCTCCCTGCTCTTTCTTTTGGCTTCATGCTTTGTCTTCCCTTTGAATTTACTAGTAGAATCAAAGTTTGCTTCCACCTCCAATGCATAAGTCTGGATCTGATCCAGATATGTGGACTTTCTTTCTCTTAGAGTGAACCCAAAATCAGGTTCGAAAGCTCCAGTAAAAACCACCTTAGCAGCTGCTTGGGGAGGCTTTATCTTGGCAGGGAGATTATTGTAGAGCTTATTGAACCTCTTTATGAATTTTTTCACATCCTCATTGTGTCTCTTTTTAAGAGCATTGAACTCTGTGAGGCCATATCCATGGTCCCTCTTCTCCCCCCATTTTAGTGTGATGAAATTCTCCATTTCTTCCCAAGTGGTGACTGCATTATTAGCAAGAGATTTGAACCACTTTTGAGCCTCTCCATCCAAGTATTGGACGAAAAGCCTCAACACCACATCTAGGTGCTCTACATTCACATTCTCAGCAAAGGCACAAAATTCTTCAATATTTTTCTACGCATATGTATTGTCTTCCCTGATAAACTGAGGCAAGAGCTTTATATAATCTTGAGGCATGTTATGCAATACTTTAGGCAAAGCCAATGGAGCATATTTGTTGAGAAGGAAGCCAGGTACATCCATGAGGGGCGGTGGTGGTAAGTTTTGAAGATGATTTGGCTGTGGTACAATAGGTATATGTTGAACAGATGTTTGGATATTTATCTGTAATGAGCTTTGAAGTGTTGTAGCTTCTTTGACTTCTTCAGCCTCTGGAGTAGGATGCAAGGGAGGCAAAGAAATATCAACGGATTTGGCTTCATATTTCATGTCTAAACTAGCTAAAGCAGAGGTTTCTAGAGGATACTCAAGTACATGGGTTGTGGAGATAGGACCATAGATATCATCTTTCTGAGAAGAGGAAGGTTAATATTATAGAGAGAATGAGGATAGGTCAACCTGGATGGGCTACTTCTCCCTCCAGATTCTCCTGAATATAATATTTTCAAGATCAGATATAGAAGGGGTTCTCTGCTGAGAAGTATCTAACCGGGTATGATGCCTGGTGTAATCCAGGGTTATGCTTGATTTGAACTTTGATAATAGTGGAGTCACCAAGGTGAGGGCTATGCAACTCTCAACCATTCATGCTCACCTGATTGAAGGGTGAAGATAATGTTGTATCCTAGGGAAAGGTTTTCTAATTCGTTCCCCGACAATGACGCCAAAAATATGTTGTAGCTCCTAGAGACAGGTTGAGTTGCAAAAGACCAGTGCCTAGGACATATTAAAATCAAAGGTTGAATGTGAAAAATTGTATAAGATGCCTATGATGAAATATGGAATAAGAGAACAATGGTTTTGGTGGTTCATGGGTGGAGAAGACTTTGGAGTCGATTCATGTGAATTCCCTATATTGTTAGAGGGATCAAGAGGTTGTGAGGCTTGATGGATTTTAAATGGGCCAAGTATAAAACAATGAACAAAAACTTTAAGAATATGCAGAGGTGTTGAGAGATAACTAAGAAGGAACCCACGAGGGACAGGCTTAGGAGATTTAAGGATATGTCCCATATGAACTCAGAGGAAACGTATATGAATGAAATATGGACAACACCAGAGGTTCATGGAGCGCGAATTAAGGGAGTGTAGCAAGCTTAATACATGAGCATTAACACCTAAGCGTTATACAGACACAAATTCATGAATAAAATCGCAGATCACTGGTAGGTACATTACACGAACCATCAAAGTAGAATAGCATGAAAGATGATTACATATAAAAAGGAAATTATTGATAACAAAAGAAACAAATACATATTGCTCATTGCTCCATCTGGAATCCAAATATCAGCTTTGTATTCATATTAAGTTTAAAAAACTCTCCCAAATATGTATCTCAGAGCACAGGGAGCACAATCATACAAAACTACAGCAAAATTCTTCAAAAATCAAGAACCCTTGTTTCATCTTAGAAATCACTACATATAGAGTTCTCCCTGAGGGTTTATGATCAAATATTCTATCATGATCGACCCACACAAGTGAAACCAAAATATCCTAACAAATTATCAGAGCGTGCTTCAAGCAATCGCTCCTGCAATAGAAAAATAAAAACATAATTGGGTAAAATAGATATTTTACCAACAAAACGTCACTATGTAATAGTAAAAATAAGAAAAAAAATTAGCCACAAAGGCCGAATTCCAAAATCTTCAAAGGGGTGGTGAGAAGTTGTGGATGGTTTATACTTCATCATGTTATTCCATCTACTGTTCGACATCCTCCACTCTCTGACTCTCATGATTTCCACTCGCCATTGCAGAATGGTCACTTGTGCTATGTACACTAAATTATTTAGTATGGAGCTCTTGGAGAGACTACATAAACTGTGACCGCATGCTCCACCAATGGAAGACTCGTGCTGTATTTGAAAATCGGGATCCAGATTTCGGAGGGGGTCTCAAGTGGTAAGTGGTATTGGAGAGGGGGGGTGCGAAATGATGAGAGGAAGGCACGTGGAGGAGTGGATGGTAATGAAACTTCCCTTTTTGGACCCCCCCCCCCCCCACGATAAAGTTTGAATACTGCGGGGGGGGAGAAACTAGATAAGGGTCGTCGGATACATTGGGGTGGAGTGGAAGTAATAGAGAGATGCGGAAGGCTTAGCGGTAATGGGATGTGTGCCAACGAATGGGAATGGCGGGAATAATGGAATGGGAGCGATAGTGAAGGAATGGCGTAATTGCAGTGAGAAGAGTATTATGGTGGGGCCAGATCACATCGCAATCACAAATATTTACCATGGAGTAGTAGAGATAAAATATAAACGGTGTGAAGTGCGAAGTGCGGGGAGAAAGGATGTGACATGGAGGAAGGTGGGACCCGACCGCAAATCGCAAGTCGCAAGATTTAGCTGGGAGCAGTGAGTGGTAAATGTTAAAAGCTGTGGGGAGTGATGTGCGATGGTGGGGAAGGTGACGTGGGTGGAAAGTGGGACCCGACTGCAGCCCACAGATCACAATCTTTAAATTTTTGTTATAAACGCCGAAGGTTAACCACTAAAACATGTGAAATGCGACTTGCGTTGTCGGAGGGTGATGGAAAGGAGGAAGGGGCCCACTGCATTGGCAGAGTTATAAAGTGGCGAATGTTTATGCGATAAGTGTATGAGGCTTAATATTATATGAAAAGTATTGCAAGCGACCAGAAGTGGGGGGCGGAGCTGCTATGGTGGGGCCAACTGCATTGCAACTTAAACAAAAACTTTACGAGCACTTAAGAGGTAAGTTGTAAACTGTGCAATATGCAACATGTGACGTGCTAGACACTGCAAAGTGTGAAAAGGTTAAAGGTAAGGAAAATGAAGAACACAAGGGTTTGCATGCAGATTTGGGTGATGTATCAAGGTTGGATGGGTCCCACCAAGTCGCATCGGTGGCAAGATAAGTTTCAGTAAGTCTTAAGATGTAAAGGTTAAGACTTGTGGGGAGCGCTAATGTAAATGAAGAAATGTAGCATGGGACTTTAGAAAAGGGAAAGTGAAGAGTAAGAGAGGGTAAATGAAGGTAAAGAGGATAAATGATATGAATGAGGGCGGAAATGAAGTTTGCTCACCATCAAACCTTATCAGCTACATATTCCCCTCTCTACTAAACTAAAATGCAGATTGATTCCTTTGAAGCTCTTTGACAGTCAGGACTTGCCTTCCTTTCTCCTTCTCCCCTTTGTGTGCAGTCACAGGCCAACAGGATCAATGTGATACTTGGATAGTGTGCATCTTTCCACATGATGAGAGACAAAGAACTTTTCAGTAGCTTGGAGGAGAAGGACCTCTAGATGCATATCAAAATGGGTGAGGACGGGAGGTACAGTGCTACCAGGATTGGTACAGTTACCTTCCAAAGACAGTCAGGTAAACCCTTCTTATCAAAAGTTTTCATGCATGTACCAGGCTTGAAAAAGAATTTAGTTTAAGTCGCAATATTGGAGGATAGAGGTTATGATGTTGCTTTCAGTGAAGGGAAATCTTTCCTTCGACACAAAGCCACAGGACAAGCTAAGAAGGTTTGGATTTGTGTGAAGAATCTCTACAAACTTGATGTATATGGCTACACAACATTGATGGGTAAGGCAGAAAAAGTGGTGAGCTAGGATGGGGGTGAGTTATGGCACAGGATATTGGGCCATCTAGATCACAATGCCTTGAAGGTCATGCAATAGATTTCTACGGGGCTTCCAAAGGGTACTCTTGCACAGATAGACACATGCAAGGGATGTACCATGGGGAATTACACAAAGGCTACTTTTCATCAGAAGGATAACCGAGTAGTAGAAATCCTTGAGAGAGTTCACTCAGACGTGTGTGGACCATTCTTTGTAGCTTCGACAACAAAGCACAGGTATTATGTGATATTTGTTGATGATTTTTCTAGAAAGTGTTGGATCTACTTCATGCATAAGTAATATCATACGTTCTAAAAATTTTGTGAGTTCAAATCACTGGTGGAGAAAGATATGGGGAAGCATGTGAAGGCTCCGAGGAGCGATAATGGTGGAGAGTACATCTCCAATGAATTCAATAACTTCTGTAGCAAAGAAGGAATTTGGAGAGAGTTGATTGCACCTCCTAACCCACAACAAAATGGGGTTGCAGAAAGAAAGAATAGAAAAATTGTGGGTGCGGCACAAGCGATGTTGCATGATCAGGGCCTACCATTGCATTTGTCGGCAGAGGCATGCAACGCAATGGTATTTGTGCAAAATCGTATTCCTCATCGGATACTTGGCATGAGTACACTAAAGGAGGCGTTTTCTGGTAAGAAACCTGATGTTTCATATTTTAAAATTTTTAGCTCATCTGTCTATTGCCATGTGACCAAAGATTCCAGGAAGAAGTTAGAACCAACAAATGATATTGGGATATTTGTAGGGTAC
The DNA here is from genome assembly GCA_034641835.2 of Pinus albicaulis. Taxonomy (NCBI): domain Eukaryota; kingdom Viridiplantae; phylum Streptophyta; class Pinopsida; order Pinales; family Pinaceae; genus Pinus; species Pinus albicaulis. Next base: position 708,760,392 of record CM076577.1, read on the forward strand.
ACTGATACTCCCCACAACTATCAGGTGTATTTTCCAAATAGGGGGGTGACTGTTGTGAGATGGGATATAAAATTTGATGAGGATAAAGGCATGTGATTGTCCCTTGAGAGGTAGCTTTATTTTCATGTAGATGAGGAACTCTTGGTTCCAAAGGATGAATCTCAAGATGTGGAGCAGCCACATGCGGAGGATCATGGAGTGGTAGAAAACACTCATGCAGAGCCATCCACCAGACATGGTAGAAGGCGCACTACGGAAGATGATAGATTGAGACTTGATGCGGCATAACATGTAGGATCACCTAATCCACTGTGTAGATAGAGAAAGTCTCCAGATAGGTTTACTAGATACATGGCTCTTATGATCAAGTGTATTATGAAAAAACCATCCTCCTTTGAGGAAGCCATGCAACAACCAACTTGGGTTGGCGCCATGGTTGAGGAGTATGTTTCCATCATTAGGAATAGTGCATGGGAAGTTGTCCCAAGGCTAGTTGGAAAATCAGTGATTGGATCTAGATGGATCTATAAGGTGAAGCAGGTTTCAGATGGGAGTGTGGAGAAGTATAAGGCTAGATCTGCAGCCCGGGGATTCTTACAAGTTGAGGGGATTGACTATGAGGAGACTTTTGCACTGGTTGCGAGGTACCCATCTATTAGGTCTATCCTTGCACTCTTCATGCAGATGGGGTGGTAGATACATTAGATGGATGTGAAGATTGCATTTCTCAATGGATTTATTGAGGAAAAAGTGTACATAGAGCAGCCAAAAGGTTTTGATAACTTTGATAGGGAGTCGCATGTGTGCAGACTCAAGAGAGCACTATATGGGCTGAAGCAAGCACCTTGTGCTTGGTACACTAGGATTGACAGTTATTGTTACACATCATTTTGTCACCATGACATTTGACTGTTCATATGAGTCTATCACCATCTATATTGTGTTCCCTTAGAGGTCAAAAACACTAATGTTCTTAAATAAAGTCTTGGAATTGAAGAAAAGCTCTGTAAAACCCTTTCCTTGCTCATGCGCTGCTGTTCTTTCCATAAATTGCAGAAACTCTCACACTTTTTGCCACTATTACCTACGCACCCCCATGAAAAGAAAAATAAAAGAAAAAGTAAATTCTAGAAGCCTAGTTGGTCGAATATTCTCCCAACTAGAAGCTTCTAGAGTCATGAACAGTTCAAGATTTATCCCTCCACTCATGAAGCTTATCCCTTGGTCCACGGAGCTCAAATTCCTTCATGAGAGGAATCCATCCCCCTCTTCATGGAATTGAAACTACCTCTATTTCTCTATAAATTGAGCTCAAGTTTCAGGTTCAAGGTTATACATACATAGTAGTTACTGAAGAGAATTCATAAGAGTAGATAATTTTTACACTAGTGAGCTGTTTTTGGCATGAGAATGATCACACCCTTGTGTCCATAAATCCATGCTGGTATTTAGAGAGGAAGGCTTATGAAACTGAAAGAGAAACGATTGTTCAGGACCCCGGGAAAAATATAAACGACATCAAGGCATCTGGTTGTGAGATTACTCTTTTTATTCAAGATAATACATATGGATCACTTTTTCTCATTGAATTTTTTCTATGCTTATCAGAATAACATCAATACTTAGACTTGTTGATCACTAAGTTGGATTAGCATTCCTTGATTATTATATGTTGTAGATGCTTTGATCCTTTGTCTTGTCTTTGATTGCACATTCTACTTATTGGAGAAACCACTTTGGAGCAACGGGACAAAAGACTACATCGAAAGTTTGGCTTTCAAGGTAGGGGCATGTCCTCTCTACTCTATTATAATAATTCTGAAATGCAATTAATCTAGAGGAAAAGGTTTCCAAATAGATGTTTGTTTATAGCTATTCATTGAGTACTAAGGAGATCACTCTTTTCCGCAAGAGAGACTAATCCACATAACAAAATGGCGACCATACTGGGGAACTAGAGCTTAGTTTTCTTTATTTATTTTTGGTTTGAATTTTAGAGTTTTATGATTTTGACTTCTCTGAGTTGGGTTGGGTAGATAACTTTTAAGAATCCCTAAAAAAGAAAGCCGATTGTTTATTTTTTCCAAGCTTTTTCTTTGCCCGTGCGGGTTTTCAACAGAAAATAGTGCGGCAAGGCTACATAGATTTTAGTTCAATTTAGTGCGCATGCGCTTTGTCTTCCACTGTAAACTACGCACCCTCGGAAATTTTTTGAAAAAAATAAATTTCTCTTTTTTAGTGCCAGATAACCTGATTCTTTATGTTTGCCCTAATCTATCTTAGTTGTTAAACCTTGTGTGAGAATTTCTTTTCAGCAAATTTTGCGTTTGTGTGATTTATCATCTTATTTGCATTTTATAAGTGAGAGTTTTCCCTAGTTTATTGCTGCTCCATACAAAAGATACCTTCATTTGCCTCAGCTTACTGGTATGATGATATTGTCTTTTTGAGCCATTAGGATCATTGCAAACCTTACTTTTATGAAAATTCATTCATTTTTCATTTGCAAATATGGAAGAGATTTTAGCTTATTGAAGCCTGATATAAAGCCAAATCACTTTTGGATGTTTTCATTTCTGATGAGATAAGTAGAAATTTTTCTTAGTTTGCTCACAAACTAGGAGAAAACGTCCTCAAACATTCTGGATAGACTTCAAAATTACATTTTTTGATTTTGAATTTATGTTTTTAGAATTTTTAGAGATTGTTTTCCCTTGGAAATGGATTGTTTATTGAATTGTAGTTTTTTATTTGATTGTTCAAGAAATTTCATTTCAAAAGAGTAACTGATCATTCTTGCAAATTTAGTTCTTTATGAAATAGTCTTCTTTTTAAGGATTTTGTTTATGAATGAAAGGATTGGTGTTTTGAAAATTGATAAATCTTTCAAACTTTCCCTTAAATAAGATTCATTGAAAAGAAATAGTTGCACTTCTCATTTAGATGCATTTAGATTATTTTTGAGTCGGGACACAAACATCATTAAAGTTTCAACTCCGTACCCTTTGTCTTAAGCAACAACCAAATTAATACAACGCGTTAATAAAATCAATTCAGATATTTTACATTTTCTAGGGCTCATTCCACCAACATATCTTAGGCTAGTGTTTTGGAATAGGTTGTAATAAACATTCCAAAATAGTTTAAACAAACAAATAGAATCTTGCGATAGGAAAATCCAATTGTAGAATTTGTGCTCTAGGAAGCTCTTCTTAAAAGAGTCAAGCACGAGATCATGTTGGAACCAGTGAGGTAATCTTACCGATCTCATGGGGAAAGATAGAAGATGTGCACATAATACAAACGATAAACCTCAGATTAACCATTGTCAAGGAGCCTGGGGTCACTTGTTTGCAAACCTCGGATTTACCATATCGAGGAGCCTTCAAGGGGATTGCGCTTGATACTCTGACCTTGCGTGTATATCAGATCATAGACTATTCCCCCGGGTACATTTGTTTCCATTGGTGACCTTAGTGACCATAATCTTCAGGATTTTTTCCCAAGGTGACGGTGGAGGGAAGGTCCCACTGTACCTGGAACAAACGTCAGCTAGACTCACTTGGACTTTCCGGAGGGTACTCTTCACTCTGAGATGGCATAGGTGGAGGGACTTGCACCAGACTGTTTCATTAAGCAGGTTGTCGGGGTAACTATTCCAACCGTCAAGTTTTCCACATTAGAATTCTATGACGTTGGATTTCATCACCAACTAGTGTTTTTAGTGTGGAAACATACTGTTTGTGTGTGGTTTGTCTCTTAGATTTTGTAGGCGTGTGTTCATTTGATTGTTTCCTTAGTGACTTTAGGTCTATTTTGTTGACATATTTTTTGATTTTGTGTGTTAAACATTAACCATGGCTGAATTACCAAGACACTCCCGTAGAATGTAGGGGAAAACCCCTGAGTACACACCAAGTCAATTAGAAAATCTTAAATATGAAAGAGGTCAACTGTCAGGAACTGAATCTACTGAAAAAGAGGATACATCAATAATTGTACATCTTGATTATGAAGTAAACCAACCTCAGACAGAAGAACAACCAAAAATTTTAGAATTAATTACAGTTGAGTCTGCAACCGGTGAATTGTCAGATAGTCAACTTATTGGACCCGAGATATCTGAACCTGAAACTGAATCTAATTCATCTACATCAACTTTCGAGTTCGTAGTTCGAACCCCTAGATGTCCTCGTTCACCTCGAGTGAAGTTTCGCATCACTGAGAACCTTCCTCCTGGCCTGATTAGTATTAAAGAGATTACTGATACAAAAGAAGAGGTTGTACTTCCTTCGCGTGAAGAACCTTTAGATATTAAGTTATAGTGAACTGATTTACCCTTGTAGTCCTTTTAAAACAGACCCTTGGTATTCTCAGTTAACCAACTTTCTACATAATTCTAGTCTCAATTATTTGCCACCCCGTATTCCCTTTTATGCTATACCTATAGGTAGTTACATGCCTTCTTCAAACATGTATAGTGATTCATCCATGTTTTATTCATCTCTAGAAACTTTTTTGTATGGTGGTCCATCAGTTCCTACTAGATACTAGTCACTCTCTGGTAATTTCTCAGGAGCATCTCCTTCTTCTGAAAAACTTACGTAATCGACTGGCCCCAATGAATCTGATATTGAAAATTTGACAATGGAAAAATTCTACATGATGTTTGGAAATATTCCTTTACCTGACCCTTAAGGTAGCAATTTACCGCCTGGGGGTCAATATACTCCTCAAGGACAACCTCTTCAAGGACAGTACCTTATGCCAAGGCCATAGCCTATTCAAGGACAACAACCTCCTTTGGGGCAGCAGTTTTATCAAGATCAACAATCCTTTCAAGGAGGTCAACCTTTTAGTGGAAATTATCTGGAAAATTATCAAACTTATTTTCCAATTCCTCAACCTGGTTATGGCCAACCTTACACACGAAAACCTGTAACGGGAGCTCCTTGTCCTGGAGTAAACAAAGTCTGGAACCCGTCGTTGAACCAGTATAATTTACGACCTACTATGTAATTGCCTTATAATCAACCTGGTCAGCCAACTTGCCAAATTGGTTATACCCAAATCCAGCAACCTGTCCAACCTACGCTTCAAATTGCATCTCAGGTATATTTACCTAGTAGTCAGCAGCATGGTCCGAGTACGCCTAGAACTCCTGTTCAATCTACTGTACAAACTTCTGTTCAACAACCTAGTACACCTATCCCTGGAGTTTCCCAAGCCCCTATTGCTATAGCCACTTAGACGATGACATCAATTGCATCACAGGCAATCCCTCAAGTCACTTCTCATCAAACTGGACCTACGGTCTAGTCTACAGTTCAAACCTCTATAGGACAACCTGGTAAAGCTAAAATCCAACCTTATATGGGTCAGTTTGTTTGTCAACCATATCAAGGGAAGTTTCAATATGGACTCGTAGGACAAAATCCAGTCTACCACGGTCAACCATACCCAGGTTATACATATCAGATACCTACTCAACCTCAGTTTGGTATGGCCAACCCCGGTTATCTCAGAGGCATTTCAATTCCAACCGCACAAGCTATTCCAAGATACCCTAGATATTCTCCTCCCGGTACTAGTATCGTTCCTCAAGGTTATCAGTTTGCTCAACAGGACCCTAACCGTCGGTTACCATTCATTGCAACTTTGTACTTGCCAGATTTGGAGCGCCTCACAAATGATCCAATTTATTATCTTCTGTTTTGGCTGCCAATGCGTAATAAGTTGCCTATTGATATTCCTAAGTTTGAAGGAAAATAAGGAGAAAACCCCTCAAATCATGTCATGACTTACCATATTTGTTGCACATCCAACTCTTTAATCGATGATTCTATTCAATTGAGATTGTTTCAAAGAACATTGATAGGCTTAGCTGCCAAGTGGTATATTGAACTATCACGTGGCTCATTCAACAATTTCAACGCGTTAGCAACAAATTTCTTAACACACTTTCAGCTGCCATTCCGTTACGACAATGGCATATAACTCTTAACTTCATTAAAAAAAATTACGTATACATACATTTCAGATCACATACATGAATGGAGACGTAGACGATGTTTAGTGAAAGTTTTCATTTCGGATCAAATCTTGGTAGAATGGTTTATTAAATCATTACTTCCAAATATCATTGAAGATGTAGCTAAGGGAGGTGTTGTTACAGAAGCACAGGTCATAGCTCAAGCATGGTACTTAGACCTTGTATATACACAGTTTGGTACTTTATATGAAAAAATTCCTGACTTGCTGCGTCTAAGTCAAATAACTACAACTCCTTCTGGTTCTCATTCTACAGATGGTATAATTGGTACAGTTAGTGGTAACAAGAGTAGGAAGAAGTCATCCAAATATACTTCTCCCATTATAACTTTACCAGATTCGCCAAAAGGAGATTCTTCCCTTGAAACTTCTGCCAATATTCATGTTGTAGACTCATCCACAGCTAAATCTAAAACCGGTAATGAGAAGAAAGGAAAGAATAAAAACAAACAAAATACATCTCCCAGAGAGAAAACATAAAAGAACAAACCAACTGATGAAAAACGAAAACCTCATTATCCTTGTCTTATTTGTGACTAGGATCACTATACCAAAGAGTGTCCACATCGGTCCGAGGTCTCCAAGTTTCTCAAGGGTTCACCCACACCCGTTGTCTTGAAGGATACTTTTCCCACTCAAGATAATAAAATGATAGGATCTTCTTCAAATTCATCAGAAGATATTTTAATGATGTCTCAGGTCATGGTTGCGACGCGATCTCAAGACTATGGAACTAAAAATCTTGTAACTGGTAAAGAGACAGAAAATTCTAGTCAAACACCAGCCATACCTCCTTCAGTTTCCGAACCACTTCAAATCGAGAAACCTAATCTTGATTTAGTGATTAAACTTCTTGCTAAAGGGGTACTTCGAAAGTCAGCTTTCAATCCACATGCGAGAGCTGCTTAGAATTACAACATTGTTGAAGATTTGGCTACATCCCCTTCAACAATATCGGCCTTAGAAGTTCTACAATCATTTCCAACACAAAGGAAATTACTATTATCAGCTATCGGAGCTATTGACCCTCAGGATTCGAACTTCATGGTCTTTGACCTCGAAAATTTTACACAAAGGCTCCCTCATAAGATGGTTTTTCAGATTCCAGTATTATTCAAATCTAGACGAGTTTTTCAAACTGTAATTGATTAGGGGCCATCTACATGTATAATGTCGTTAAATTGTTGGAAAACTCTTGGTTCTCCAACACTCAACCAATCATCGACTATCCTTAAATAATTTTATGGAAGAGGATTTCATCCCTACGGAATACTCCAGGATCTACCTATAGAAGTAGAAGGCAAAACTGTTAATCTAGAGGTTGAAGTTGTTGATGCCCCTCTTGATTACAACCTTCTATTGGGTCGTAGTTGGTCTTATGCCATGACTGTTGTCGTTTCATCAATATTTTGGGTAATCATGTTTCCTCATAAAGGAAAGATTGTGAAAATCAATAAGTTTTCATACTTTTCATCAGACCCTGCTTCTACAGACAACATCCAGCATGTTGGAAAAACGGTTATCCCATACGAAAATGTTGGTGTAGGACTAGTGAAGGATTTCGCTCTCATGGGAACTTTCTCCATACCTCCACCCAATGTACTGCGAACAATTTCCAACATCAATATGATCTCCTCAAGCACTATACCATTTTATGACACGTGGGTAGTGCCTTCGGATCTTAATTGGACTCTTTCAATGGTGAGATGCCTTTGAGTCCTTTTGAAAAGGCATATGTAGCAGTACAATTGTATTCTGACACACTTTCAACTACTCTTGATCAAATCACTGTGATCAATGAAGAATCATATTCTCTATTGAGCTAAGCCTTGACATCATTTTCAGATCCCTTTCCACATGTATTTAACATTGATGAAAGTATTCGAGAAATTTTGTCAATGGACGAATTACCCTAGGATGATCTACATCATATATATTCATTTTTAAATGATCTTGATAAGTTTGAAAATTAATTTTTTTCTATTTTTACAATTTCTTATGTCAAGAAACCACATAATCCCATATCGATTACACATTCGGATTCTGAGACTAATTTGGGAAACATTTCTACAACAGTTCCTATCGACATATCAGTTAAACCTGGAATTATTGAAAACATTCATATAGGTGCTTCTTGTACGATGGAAGAGATTAACACTTCAAAGCCCTATTTCAAGAATTTCGAGACATTTTTGCTTGATCTTATGAATAGATGGCAGGAATCGATCCTAAGATTGTAATTCATGAAATTAATACATACCCATATGCCAAACCTATTAGACAAAGATTACGTCCAATACATCCGCAGAAAGTTGCAGCTATCAAATTTGAAGTTGAGAAGCTATTATGAGCATGATTTATTTATCCAATTCCTTTGACAGATTGGGTATCAAACATAGTTCCCATTACGAAGAAACAAGGGACTATAAGAGTATGTGTCGATTATAAGGACATTAATAAAGCATGTCCAAAAGACTATTATGCGACACCCTATATCGACCAAATAATTGATGATTGTGCCAGAAATGAAATATTCTCATTTATGGATGGTTTTTCTGGCTATAATCAAATCAACATACTCCCTGCTAATCAACCAAAAACAATGTTTATATGTCCTTGGGGACATTTTCTTATTTTAAATTACCTTTCAGACTAAAAAATGTTGGTGCAACTTTTCAAAGAGTTATTTCTTATGAGTTTCATGATATCAAACATATTGTACAACCTTATCTAGATGATTTACCTATTCATTCTTTACCCAGAGACGATCATCCTACACACTTACGAGCTATTTTCATGAGATGTAGGCATTACAAAATTTGTTTGAATCCGCACAAATGTGTTTTTTGTGTGCAGACAGGATAATTACTTGGATTCATCATTTCGAAAGATGGCATTCATGTCGACCCTTCGAAGGTTGAGGCTATCATCAAATTACCTCCTCCTTCCACTCTTTTCCAACTCCAAAGTTTGCAAGGGAAAGAAAATTTTTATGTTGGTTTATCCTGAACTATGCTAAGTTAACAAATGGTTTTACCCTGTTGTTGAAACAAAGTGTTCCTTTTATTTGGGATGAGATTGCTGACAAATATTTTGATGCACTAAAAAATGCGTTGACCAGTGCACCATTATTGCATCCGCCCAATTACCACCAGGATTACTTTCTATACTTAGCTACCTCTGATTCTACCATTGGAATGGTCTTGGTTCAGGAGGATGAATCTCACAATGAACATGTGATGTATTATCTCAGTTGGAATCTCAATCCGATGGAAATCAAATATTTTCATGTGGAGAAATTGGCCTTGGCAATAGTTCAAGCTGTCCAACGAGTCCATCACTACATACTCTTACATAAAACAACCGTGATACCTAATTGCAACCCGATGATGTATATATTGAAAAAACAATTACTGGGGGGCAAATACTCCAAATGGATAGTCATCCTACAATAGTTTGATTTGGAATTCAAGAAATCTAAGTCAAAAAAATCACTAGTGTTTTCTAAACGTATGTATGACTTTCCCAATACTGAGACAGAAACCGTGGTAGAGAGTCCCATTGCTGATGAATCTATGTTTCTCATCAGTACTTTAGACCCATGGTATGGAGATATCATTATATATCTTCAAACCCAAACCTTTCTTCAAGATCTTTCATGATTAGATCGACGAAGAATCCGATATCAATCCCAACAATACAATATTGTTGGCGATACTCTCTATCATTGTGGTGCGAATTCTGTTTTCCGACGTTGTATAACTCACGCAAGGGCTGAAAAGGTTTTAAATGATTTCCATCTGAAGCGTGTGGTGGTCATATGTACAGGTTTTCCACAACCCAAAAAATATTGCGCGTTGGTTATTTTTGGCCGTCCTTATTCAAAGATTGTATTATTGTGTTCTAAAAATGCCACAACTGCCAAATTGTTGATCGAAATATGCATGCACCTCCAACTTGTCTTCACCCAATAATTGTTGTCATCCTTTGGCGAAATGGGGCATTGATTTCATTACATGTAACCCTCACTCGGCTGAGGGGCATGGGTATATTATTCTCGCCGTAGATTACTTAACCTAATGGGACGAGGTGATGCCTACATTCATAGCTGATGGAAAAACTGCAGCTACTTTCATATTCAATCATGTGATTGCTTGTTTCAGTGTACCTCAAGCTATTATCACAGACCATGGGAGTCATTTTCGAAATATTATGATGACCAAACTTTCCGATCAACTTGGCCTACACCATGATAATTCTACATTATATTACCCACAGGCTAATGGTCAAGTTGAGGCCGTTAACAAGGTTTTAACCACCATTATTAAAAGGATTATTGGGACTCATAAATAAAATTGGCATACCATGCTTTTTTCCGCATTGTGGGCATACCGAACCTCTGCAAAAACTACTATAGGGTTCACACCTTTTCAACTTGTCTATGGTTTAGAAGTTGTGTTACCCATTGAATGTGAAATACCGTCACTCAAATTAGCCATTGAGTTGTTACCAACTACCTTTGAAGAGGAAAAACACTTTCTATACTAGGCACAATTAGATGAGACTAAGTGCACCACTGCGTTGGTTGCCGAAGCTCATAAGAAACGTTTGAAAGCTCAGTATGATCAAAGTGTTAACCCTCGTGTTTATTCAGAAGATGACCTAGTTTTAGTATACAATTAAGCTAACGATAAGATAGGTGCTGGAAAATTCAAATCGATGTGGAATGGTCCCTATATAGTCAGGTGTGTGCTTGCAAAAGGGGCTTATGAATTAATTGATTATAAACCCATAAATGGTCTTTATCTTAAGAGATATTATGCTTGACAATCGTGTGAAGATATCTCTTGTACATTAATTACTTTTTAGAATAGTGTTCCTTAGATTAGACAAGTGTGCCTAGATTACTTTTGCTGTTACTACTATCGTTGCTTATCTTGATTACTCTTGATATTGCAGATGCCAACATCCCTTCAAACATACATTGGTTTTGCTGATGGTGCCTGTCGTAGTACAATGAATATCTCTTCCGCGGCTTGGGTTATCTATTCACCCACCGATGAGTTAGTTTCTATTCATGGATATGCCTTGGTCAAACAACAAAGAATATTGCAAAATATAGCACAGTCATTGAGTTATTATCTAATGCCATTCATTTGGTATTTGACGTTTGATTATTAGGTTGGATTCACAGCTGATTGTATTACATTTAAACATAGTTTATGCAATTAGAAATCAAGTGTTATTAAGATTATTTTTGAAGGTTCGTCTCTTGGAACGACAATTTGATTATATTTAATATCAACATATTTCAAGAAATTTAAACACATTGGCTGATGCATTAGCTACATTTGCAACATTAACAAAGTAAACCAAAATGACATTCAATCCATGTTGAAAAAGATACTCAGAGAATGAAAGTAGTAATATCGTTAGGATAGATTAGTTTTTGTTCAAAAAATATTACATCGTCTATGATCATAGGTTAAAACACCTTATGATCTAATAGATACTGATACAAAAAACAAAAAATGTCAATCTACATTGACCATCAACTATCCATGATGATGATAATGGAAATAGACTATAACACGCACCACCTTGTGTAGAAATCTCCTGAATGGACCTAGAACACCTGTCACGTGTCTCTGAAGTCTGAGAGGGATATCATCTATTCATGTCTCAAGAATATATATGGTCAACCTCTCAAAGTTGTGCTCCACGTCTGCTAGGATCTCTACTGTTTGGTCCTTTGGAGGTGCTACGGGTTGTGCTTCTTGCCTATCAAAGTGACGAAGCGTTGCTGGTCATTGTGGATCGACATCTGCATTTAAATAATTTGGTCAGTATTGGACGATAAAAATAAAATAAAAATGAGATTAAAAACATAAAAATAATTCACAGACCTGTCTCGTCCCACTGTGCCCCTGGAGGTAAATATGTTTTAGGATACCCCTGTAATCCATTCCTGCGTAAGGAAAGTCTTCGATAGTGAAGACTTGGTTCCTAAGCCACATGAAATATGTTGTAGTAAACCAAAATACTGAACCACCCTCGCCACCACAGCGAGCCATTAGTGCTACCCATCACACCATCTGAGGTTCCCGAGGAGTCCCACGATCTACTGGAATTAGTTGAGGAGCGAGAAGCGAGATTCTCTCTAAAGAAAATGAAATGAGAATGGTGCCACATCTGAAGTTTTTCAACTTCACATTCTTTGCTCTAGTCAATTGGCCTTTCATATTGGCCAATACTCCTTCACACTAGTTGAATATGGTCCCTCTGAAACACTCTACTGCGGTCTGCATCTGTGATTTAGTGGCCACATGAGGAGCTATGCTCCCATATAATCTGTTACTGTAAATGCTATAACTTTGAGCTCCAGTTGCAAGATTGTTTTGATATCTATGCGACCATCCTTCAAATCTGCATTATTGCTAAAATATTGTTCTTTGTAGCTGGCAATGGGAAGAACTCCCTATCTGGCCCCAATAAGGATATGCTTCTCCCTCTCTGAGAAAATCTGGTAAGGAAATATATGTCCTCTAGCTCAATCTCGAGCTGGTGGTCACTAATTATGAAGCATTGGTGTTGAACGTCCCACGTATTTACAAGCCATGTCATTAACTCCACTTGTGCCTTCATCCCTTGAATAGCCCAGAATTTGTATAAACCACATTTCTTCAGTGCACGTATAGTTGCAGGGTCGTCCATGGCTTCATTATCTATGAGCTTGTGTTCGTGTTCTCGCCACTCCAACATGGTTAAACAACCTACAAATCAACAAATTTAACAGTTAAAACCATTTGGAAGAAAAATTGAACCTTTTTTTAAAGAGAAATTTGAGTTTTTAAAGTGTTCATTGCACCTGCGCAGGTTCTGTGTGCAGATAGTGTGGTCGTCTGCACATGCTCCATGCAAAACCCACGACAACCCGATAATTTTTCCTTTTAAAAATTGTCGGGGTTTGCGGTTATCACATGGATTGCCCGCAGACCCTCGAGGGTGTATTTTAAGACATAAAATTCTCCTAAAAAATGAAAAATGAAATAAAGGCTCAAAATAAAAAATGAAATGGATAAAAATGTAGCTAAGGTTGATATGGATTACCTAGTTCTGACGATTCGAGAAATGAACGGTCGATTCTCCCGATATTTGCTCCGGAAGTTTTTTGGTCCAAAGCTCCCTATGCACTGTTCTGAACACAAAGGTGAAAATGACTTATTTTAATTCCTTTTTATAGTTTTTAATGAATAAAATATTATTATTTTATTTATTTTTCACTTTAATGGTCATTTTTAAATATTTTTACTTTTTGGAGATATATATGTGTAATCTTTTGAGTTTTTGTGTAGGATACAGGATTTTTGGTGAAAAGAATTATTTTGACACTGAGTATACTTTTATCACTTTTTCGGGCTCTGTAAAATTACAAAAAAGAAAAACCCTGGAGTTCTCTTTTAATCCATTTTCAGACTCTCGAAATATGAAAATATCATCAAGTACTTGAATATTTGAACTCATTAAAGTAAATGAACAGTCATCCTTTCAGTATAAGTTTACCCCTTTTCTGGATTGAAATGGACTGATTACGAAAAAGGTATAAGTTGAATAATCATGGTCAATAGAGTTCTCTATTGCATTATTTTATCCTTTTTCAGGCCTGAGAGACTTAATTTACGAAAAAGAACAACCATGGAGTTTACTTATGTTTTTATTCTGACTCCCTAAAATTGAAAAATGTCGAGTTTTCTCCTATACTGGACTCATTAAAATTTAACAGTAAAGGACTTGTCGTTTACAAATAGGATTGTGTTAGCCACCTATAAATTTTGTTATACCAAGAGGTGGCTAATTTTTTTCTTCAAAACTCCAAGAGATAATTCCCCTTTGAGAACCTATCATCCTTGAATTTTTTATGAAGATAACTAATACTTTAGTTAATCTTCACTGCTGTTTCCCTTTTAAACCTGAAAATTCTGCTGTTTTCCTGAAGAAAAGACTGCTGCAAAAACCCATTTTTCCCCTCATTTTACCCCTTCTCCCACTCAAATTAACCTTTCTTTTTATCCCCTTTTACCTCATAAAATTCCTCTATTTTTCCTTATTTCCCTGCTTTCCTTCATATAACCCGAAAGCCCCACAATTGAGCGCTAAACATTATATAAAACCCTTCCCCGATGCATTTTTCCTTTGTATTTCATAAAAAATCCATTTTTCCTATGTTTAAAGAAAACCCGCCGTTTCACGGTCTAAACCATTCCCAACCGTTGATGTAAACCAATCAAACGGTCTTCGAGATCTCGCATCGGAGATTTCATTTGATTCATTTGAATATTTTATTACCCCCTCCCAATTGGCGGCCTTCCGATGGATTCTCAACCGTCGAACTATTTCGCCATTCCTAGATTCGACAATCCCCATTGTTCTTTTCCATAAGCCCATCCCTCCGCCTTTGGACCTCTGATTCATTCCTAACCGCCGATATGATCCTCAGATCAATGGCCCTCATTCAATCGCATCGGTTCTTTGATCTCTTTGCCCCCGCCGATCGCAATCTTTCGGTTGCATCTGGGCAGTCCATTCTTCTAAATTCGACGGTCCAGATTCGGCCCGATAGGCCCAACTCCTTTGGGTCCTACCTTCCCCCAGATCAAATATCCACCATTCGTTCCTATGATTTGATGGTCCAGATCAATACCGCCTTGGCTCTGCCCCACCTTCTTCCGCCCGCGCAACTTGTGTCATCGCGCTCTCACCTCCACCGTTGGATCTACTCGTCTGAGATCTAACGGCCAAGACTCCATATCGCGTGATTTTAAAGCCCGTAAGTTAATTCTCCAAAGTTACGTGATATGGGCGGTTTTAAAAGGCCACGTGTCGGAAAGTAATGCATATCGTGTTCAAAAAGGTAAAATATCCTTTCCTCCATTTTCTCGCGTGAAAACGGTTGTTTCTATAGCCGAAACCACTTTAACCCATTTGTATTGCATTCCATCGTGTTTATTCTCCGCCGTTGATCTCTGCAGATCAACGGTCCCAGTTTAATATCACTCTTAGTTCATCGCCCTCTGCCATCCTCTAAGGGATTTCACATTCATTCTCAGCCATTGATCTCTATGGCCGGTATAATTTGACGACCCAGAATTCTTCAGAAACCCCAATTTTCACTTTAGCCCTTTTGTTAACTCCGCCAAAGGTTTTCACTCATTTTTCTTTGCATTTTCCTTTTTTCGCTATAATGTGGCCCCTTCTACATAATATTTTCATGATTGATCTCAACCATTTATCTCTGCATATCAACGGATCTGACTTAATCTCTCCACCGTTTTTTCAAGGCGCGTCCCATCTGACCCCCGCAAAGAAATCCTTGCCATTGGATGCTTTCATCCAAAGGCTGTGAGCTAACCTAAACCATCTAAAGAAATCAAACCTTATCCCGTAGGATTTTTCTAATTTTTCTTTGATTGTGCAGGTTTTAATAGTTTTTCAATTGTTTGAAAAGAAAATTGAAGGTTGGGGATGACGATCCCCCAGGCCTTTATTCATTGAAGAAGATTACTCTGCAGGGTTCCATACCATGTTTCATCAGTGCATCATGAGCACTGATGCCATTTTAAAACCCTTTGCGCACCTGCACATCAACAAGACACATCAAAGTTTAATCAATCAAAGAGTATCAGTGTTAAAGGATCCAGTCACAACAGAGATAAAGAATTGAAGATTTTTTACACGGTTTTGAGAGATGACGGCCTAAACCGACTATCTAAAGCCTAATCCACTCCATTAAACGCAGTTTGAAGACCAAAAGACGGAAATTAGGCTTCATTAGGCCTAAAACATAGAACTCAAGTAAAATGAAAGGTATTTTAGGTTAAAACAATGATATCTATCAGTTCGAGAAGCCTCCACTGCCACATCAGAGGCTAATTGAATCCTCTGCAGCTACCAAAAGACACATGTAGCCTCAAAGCAATCAAATAAGGCCTAGTTATTTCCAAAACAGAAGATATTTATCTAAATACAACTGAACAATTATTACCAAAGAAAGAAAAAATTCTCAAACTGTCAGTAGAGTTATTACAAAGATAAGAAATAGGCCTCGAAGTGAATCTTTTTTCCCTTTGAGTTTAAAAAGACAAAAACAGAGTAAATAAACAGAGTCATAATTCAATGCTCTCCTGCCTCAAGCCTTGCATGGTTTTCCAGGTTTGGGGTTGCATTTAGTGTAAAATTAATTACACTTCAATCTTGAAGCCCTTCCACCTCCTCATTTCTTCTATAAATGCTTCTGAAGAAGATGAGATACAGGTTGGTTGATCACTAGTTGTAATACTGAAACTCTCTGAAACAATACATAGTCTATTGAAGTTGAAGAAGAAATTGAAGTCTTGGAGGTCCTGATGATGTTGTTGCATGCTTGTTCTTGAGAAGGCTCTATCATTGGATCCATGAGCTTGGCTGTTGGTGAAGTATTCTGAACTGTTTAATGTTTTCTCCTGTTTTCATTTTGTTTCATAATTTCTTACTACAGTAGGATGAAAGTTTTAGGCTAATAAATGACTCCTGGAAGCACCTTAGACCTGTTTATCCTTCATTGTTTTATGTTTTCTTCTGCTGAGGTATTTTAGAGTCTTTAATCTCTCTCTTTAGTCCTCATGCTTGTTTATTTCTCTAATAGTTCGAATAGTTGGTTTCAGCATGATTTATGGTTCTCCTTGCTTGTCTGATGCCACTTAAAGGCTGTTATTGAAGTCTCCCTTTGAAGTATCTTTGTTTATAGTGGGCCAAGGAGGTCTGTTCTGATCATGTCCTTTGTCCTTGCTTGAACAGTTGCCTTAAAGGTCTTTATAGTTGTGATCATAGATGTATTTAGGTGTTCCCTCTTCTATGACCATAATTATCAGTGTATCTTTTATGTTTTCTAAGTCATTTGAAATAAAATATTTGAGGAAATAGGGTGTTCCCTAAATCTTAGATTTCATTTTAAAAGTTGTTTTGAAGTCATTATTTGCTTAAAGTGTGGTTTGGAGAATTCATGGTTAGACCTGTCTATCAAATAACTCTTTTTTGTTCAAGTTATGCTTTCAAATTCCCTTTGTTGAGAATTAAACTTCTATTTTCTAAACCATTAATGTCCATCTCATTCATAAACTAAAGGATCCTGTGGCCAAGTTAGATTTTCCCTTTGATATCCCATATCCATTGATAAGTTTATCATAACCTCTTTTTGACTCCATTGCCCAAAAAAACTGACATTTCCCCTTTCTATCTATCTTTTCTAGACATTTTATGTTCTGTTGTATCAATTCAACCAAACAAACAAACAAACACTTGCACTTAATAACTAGTCTAAAACCAATACCCAAAGAAAAAAAGATAAACCTTTGCAAACAAATAAATTTGAGAGATCCCTCTCTGAGAACAGGAGGACTAGATCCTGGAACTCTAAAGATTGGTTCTAATGTTCCTTGTCTTTTTATTTGCCAATCTATCAAAACACGGGAGACCAACAGATTGAACCACTCCTTCTTAGGGTTCGATTTTAGTTTTAAGACGGACTCATCCGAAGGATGAGCTTACAAAAAAAAGAAAATATTATCCTCCTCAATCTTGTCAAAAATAAAGAGGTACTTGCCAGTAATGATGGGGGGAAAAGGGAGAAAAAGAATCCAATTTTCACCCTTGTTTAAAAAGCAACATGCCACTCTTGAAAATGACACTTTGTCACACTTGTACCTGGGTTGGGAAATATTTTTTCTAAAAGTTAATCAAACTGCATTGAAAGTCTTTAGTTGGTTTCTGGGTATTAGCTTTAGGTCAAATTCCGCCAAACCATATGCAGTGTCATTATGTGTTCAAGGGAGAGTTCAAATAAACCATTCATTGCAAACATTTGTCTCCATTCACGTTGACCATCTCTGAGTCAGTCCATGCAAATTATTTCTTCAAAACTTGTTCTAATGGTTTCGTGTCATAGGATTTACTGCGACAGATCACTTTTTATTGATGTTAGCTCATCATCTAGAAATTTGATCTAGAATCCTATCAGTACCTTGGGATATGCATGCCTTAATGGCATGTTTATCACCTTTGACGACAGGTTGCATCATTGACCTTCGTTCGAATGATTATATGAGTGTTCGACTACAAATCATTCTTTCACACTTCATATATTGTACTGTAGTAATTTGAGAGCCATTTTCATTATTGGTGGTTTCCCTCAAACTTGTTAACGGTTCACATCATTGATCTGTAATCAAGTGGTTTCTACCATGTTCGACTTCGACACAATCAATCACATGGATAGATTCGTACTAGTTCGGGAAGCAGAAATCAAGACCCTGGATATAGTTTCCACCATCCAGGCTGTAAGGAGCTTTATTATTCATGATGTAGTAGACTACTCACGAAAGATGTCTGCGCCCATACTGTGTCTACTTTTGATGTAATATTGAAACCATACTTGTACCAAAAAATTTAGTTAGTTTTGATCTGAGTATGGGAATGCCTACCTCAGTGATGATATATATATATATCTATATATATGTGTGTGTGTGTGTGTTTGCATTGAATTATTTTATAGGTTTTCGACTGGTGTCTCCAATCTAATCCTCGAAATGATAAAGCACTTCACTCTTCAGAATAACCTCAGACTTCGCACTTTAGGGGGAAATCTGTTACACGTCATTCTGTCACCATGATATTTGAATGTTCATATGGGTCTATCACCACCTATATTGTGTTCCCTTAGAGGTAAAAAACACTAATGTTCCTAAATCAAGTCTTGGAATTGGAGGAAAGCTATGTAAAACCCTTAAAAGTCTACCTACACGATTTTTCTAGCCTTTCCCTGCGCATGTGCTGCTGTTCTATCTATAAATTGTGGCAAATACCACACTTTTTTCCACTATTACCTACGCACCCCCGTGAAAATAAAAATAAAAGAAAAATTAAATTCTAGAAGCCTAGTTGGTCAAATATTCTCCCAATTGGAAGCTTCTAGAGTCGCGATCAGTTCGAGATTTATCCCTCCACTCATTGAGCTTATCCCTTGGTACATGGAGCTCAAATCCATTCATGAGAGGAATCCATCCCCCTCTTCATGGAACTAAAACTACCTCCATTTCTCTATAAATTGAGCTCAAGTTTCAGGTTCAAGGGTAGACATACATAGTAGTTGCTGAAGAGAATTCATAAGAATACATACTTTCTACACTAGTGAGTTGTTGTTGGCATGAGAATGATCACACCCTTGTTTCCATAACCCCATGCTGGTATTCAGATAGGAAGGCTTATCAAATTGAACGAGAAACGATTGTTCAGGACCCCAGGAGAAATCTGTACAACATCAAGGCATCAGGTTGTAAGATTACTCTTTTTATTCAAGATAATACATATGGATCTCTTTTTCTAATTGCCATTGCTTCTATGATTACCATAATAGCATAAATACTTAGAATCCTTGATCACTAAGTTGGATTAGCATTCCTTGATTATTATATGTTGCAGATGCTTTGATCCTTTCTCTTGTCTTTGATTGCAGGTTCTACTTGTTGGAGAAACGATTTTGGAGCGACGAGACAAAAGACTACATCGAATGTTTGGATTTAAAGGTAGGGGAATTGATCTGAAAGGGGTGGATAACTTGTTATTCTTTAAAAGCACCTCCCACTCTGTTAAACAAATTAAGATCTAGCTTATACTTGACTGTGCGGAATTGAATTCTTGATTCAGGTGTATGTGTTTTAAACTGTTTTAATGCTTTAAATGTGAGGAATTAAACATTTGTTTTTGCTGATATTAAGCATGTAAAACAGCCATAAAGTGCATCAAATAAGCATCAACACATAACAAAAAATTTAATAAAGGAGTTCACCCGAATGTCGTGGGCTACGTCTCCTTGAGCCCTTGTCAATTGACTTGGCTCTTTGGGATTATGATGAAAAATTTATTTTACAATTTTCTTACTCAACTCCAATGGTTATTTGGACTGTACCATTAGGTTTATAATAACATCAAACCCCTGGAATGGTTGCTATCTCTCTGGAAATGGATCTCGTCTCCCTTAGACTTAACCTCTTATGTCGGTGCCCTTAAGATTCCCTGAGCTTCTTTGTGGAATTAAATCCTTAAGAAATAATTTTCTATCCCTGAAACCTTTTCTACTATCTCCATCATATATCAAACATCCAAAATAGACTGATCATTTTCTCCAAATGAGCTATGGCTCCCCAATCTAGGCCTCCAACCCTTGTTGGCCCTAGGTTGCCCGAAACTTCCATGTGGCTTCTTCAGCTCTATAAATATCCAAATGGCTCTAAAAATAATTCCAATGGATTTATGATGTCCAAAATAGTCAGAATAGACTATTCACTTTCGGAAAAAGGCCTCTGGATACTCTGGTTACGCCCCCAACACCTGGTGGAACCCTGTGGCTCTAGGCTCACTGAAAATTTCTCTGAAGCATATCGGTCTTCAAAAGCCTTCAAAATATTCTGTAAATATTTCCATTGGATTCAAAAGTCTCAAAATAGTCAGCATAGATATTGGTTTGCTGAGAATGGTCACTGGCTGCTCTGAATAGGCCTCATTCTCCTGGTGGCCCCTAGAACTTCTCTGAAGAAAAATCCCAATTATAATTCCTATGATGGCTTTGTAAACCTCACCAATGGCTCTGGAATGTCCAATAAAGTCGAAATTGACTATTCACACTCTCAGAATGGTCGAATAATGCTCAAGATAAAGCATAATCAATTTTTCTTAGTAACCCCCTAGGAAAACTCCACCAATGGAGGACTTCAGTTTGACTGGAGATAAATTAGCAACTCTGCCTTAAATATGGGTGCGCTCCAAAATATCTACTTGTCTAATCATTACAAAACCGTGACAATAAATGGCCAGTGGTTGGGTGGTCACATGCCAACCCAAATCACGCTTACAACTTGCAACCGTTGGCGGAAACCACGTCCAGAACTATGGTTGCAATGTGCTTTAAACTCTGGTTTAATGCTGTCAAGGTTAACATAAACCACAAAGTTTTTGGTTTAAAACATTGTTATGTGACCACTTCATATGAACCATAGGCAGAGACTGCGAATGGAGGTTAGCTGACCATGCGAGATTGTTAACCGTTGGTATGTGACAATGCTTAAAATGTCGGCGGTTGCATTAAATGTCGAGTTTAAGTTTTGTGCGGTGGTTTAGCCCTTAGGCATGGGCTAAGGCCATATGGGGAGGGGCTGGCCCAAGGAGATGGCCCCTCCGTTCCCCCACATACAAACTCTTCAAACCTTAAGTGGAAGCCGACTGCTAATAGGGTTAAGTAACACATGCAACGGAGATGGTAAGAGCGCAGGCATGCATGCGAGGAGTTCGCAGGGTTGACTATGCATACCCACATAAAATTTTAATGCACAGTTCAAGGGCCACGTGGTGGCCTTAGGGCTAGCCACATGGTGCCTTCCCATTGGCCCTCAAAATTAAACGTACAACCTTCAACTAATCAAATGCTAACACTTGTCCTCCTGTGACTGGCCCGAAAGGAATATTCTAGGGAATATTTCGAGGAATATTCCCTGGAATATTATTTTTGTTGACTGTACCTTTGACCAGTCAACCTGATCTGAAATGGGTGGATAACTTTTTATGCCTTGCAAGCACCTCCAACTCAGTTCAACAAATTAATATCTAGCTTATACTTGACCGTGCGGAATTGAATACTTGAACTAGGTGAATGTGTTTTTAACTATTTTAAACCTTTATGTGTGAGCAATTAATTTTTTTTTTTGCTAATATTGAGCATGTACAACAACCATAAAGTGTAGCAAATAAGCATCAACACATAACATCAAATTTAATAAAGGAGTTCACCCGTATGTTGTGGGATGCGTCTCCTTCAGCGTATGTCAACTGACTTGGCTCTTTGGGATTATGATGGAAAATTTATTTTACAAGTTACTAAATCAACTCCAATGGTTATTTGGATTGTACCATTGGGTTTAGAATACCATCAT
The DNA here is from genome assembly GCA_034641835.2 of Pinus albicaulis. Classification (NCBI taxonomy): domain Eukaryota; kingdom Viridiplantae; phylum Streptophyta; class Pinopsida; order Pinales; family Pinaceae; genus Pinus; species Pinus albicaulis. The sequence continues at coordinate 708,782,459 of CM076577.1, forward strand.
ACCATTGGAATGGCCGCTATCTCTCTAAACATGGATCTCACTTGGAAGTCCTCTGATGGCTTTGCAAACCTCACCAATGGCTCTGGAATGTCCAAGAAAGTCGAAATTGACTATTCACACTCTCAGAATGGTTGAATAATGCTCAATATAGAGCATAATCAATTTTTCTCAGTAACCCCCTAGGAAAACTCCACTAATTGTGGAGGACTTCAGTTTAACTTGAGATAAAATAGTAACTCTGCCTTAAATCTGGGCGTGCTCCAAAAGCTCTGCCAGTCTAACCATTACAAAACCGTGGCAATAAATGGCTAGTGGTTGGGTGGCCACATGCCAACCCAAACCACGCTTACAACCCGCAACCGTTAGCGGAAACCACGTCCAGAACTGTGGTTGTAATGCAGTTTAAACTCTAGTTTAATGCTGTCGGGGTAAACATAAACCACAAATTTTTTAGTTTAAAACATTGTTACGTGACCATGTCATATGAACTATAGGCGAAGACTGTGAATGGAGGTTAGCTGACCGCGCAAGATTGTTAACCGTTGGCATGTGACAATGCTTAAACTGCTGGCGGTTGCATTAAATGTCGGGTTTAAGTTTTGCGTCATGGTTTAGCCCTTGGGCATGGGCTAAGGCCATATGGGGAGGGGCTGGCCCCTCCGCTCCCCCGCCTATGAACTCTTCAAACCTTAAGTGGAAGCTGACTGCTAATAGGGTTAAGTAACTCATGCAGCGGAGATGATAAGGGCGCAGACATGTAGGTGAGGAGGTTGCGGGGTCGAATCCTGCAGACCCACAAAAATTTTTAATGCACAGTTCAAGGGCCATGTGGCGGCCTCAGGGCTGGCCACATGGTGCCTTCCCATTGGCCCTCAAACTTAAACATGCAACCTTCAACCAATCAAATGATAACACTTGTCCTCCTGTGACTGACCTGAAAGGAATATTCTGGGTAATATTATAGGAATATTCCGTGGAATATTCTTTTTGCTGACTGTAACTTTGACCAGTCAACCCTGGTCAAATGCCAAAATTTGCAGTTTACTGGACTTTTCAAATCGTGATAACTTCTTCATACGATGTTGGTTTTTCAAACCGTTCATGGCGCTAGAATCAGGAAGACGAGATCTATCTAATCGCTTAGGTTCAACAATCCTTTGAAAAATTTGAAATTTGAGATATCACTTAGGTCCATATCAAAATATGATTAAGCATGTCCTCTCTACTTTATTATAATAATTTTGAAATGCAATTAATTTAGAGGAAAATGTTTCCAAATGAATGTTTATTTCTAGCTATTCACTGAGTACTAGGGAGATCTCTCTTGTCCGCAAGAGGGATTAATCCACATAACATTTATTTCACTGGGTTAGGCTGTGAAGAAGATGAAAACCTGTACCATTTTGTGGTTGAGGGTAAGATTTTTATTATCGTACTTTATGTTGATGATCTTATTTTGACAAAATATGAGCAACTCATAACTTCTTGCAAAGAGGACCTTGCAAGAGAGTTTGAGATGAAGGACATGGGACTCCTTCGCTATTTCCTTTGTTTGGAGATATGGCAGCGGGATGGTGAGCTATTTGTTTCTCACAGACAGTATGCCAAAGAGATTCTGAGTAAGTTTCACATGGAGAGCTGTAAACCCATGGAGACTCCTCTTCCAGGAAACTAGAGGAAGGAGGATGCTACTTCAGGAGAGGTAGTGGATGCTAGTGTTTACAAGCAACTTGTGGGTTCACTGATGTACTTGCTGAACATGAGACCAAACATTTTCTACACAGTTAACCAGCTGAGTCAAGCTATGGTTAAGTCGACCAACCTCTTTTGGAAGGCAGGAAAGCATGTTTTAAGATATCTCATGGGAACTACATAGTATGGATTATGGTATAAACAGACAGAGGGAGTGAAGATTCAGGGCTTCACGGATACAGATTAGGTAGACAGTCCATCAAACAGAAAGATCACATTAGGAGGTATCTTTAGCATAGGATCGACAATAGTTTCTTGGTACAGCAGGAAGCAGAGATTTATGGCACTCATTTCAGCCGAGGTAGAGTACATGGCAGCAAGTCACGCTGCATGTGAGGCTATCTGGATGAGGAAGATTATGGTTGGTTTGCTTGCTTCTTAGATGGATCTGACGGTGATACATTGTGATAACCAAAGTTGCATTAAACTCTTGGTTAATCTGGTATTCCATGATAGGTCCAAGCACATAGACATACGGTACCACAATCTTAGAGATTGTGTTCAGAGGTGCATTATTTTATTTTAGTACATTCCCACGGAATATCAAGATGCAAATATTCTGATGAAGGCGCTCGCTAGGAGAAAATTCGAATACCATAGAGGGAAGATCAGGGTAGCTGATAATCCCTTTCTTGTTGAGAGGGAGTGTTGAAATTCAATAAGAAAATGCAACACACACACTAGTGTGGGATCATGGGTCCTATCGATACATTAGTGTGAAAGCCAATTTATTTAATAAATTGGAAATGTGTCTAATTTAATTTTCCCTTAATTAAATTGGACAATAAATTGTAATCTTATCTCATAATAACTTGTAAAAGTTAACTGAGTGTGATAAACTCAGTTAGCTCATGACTTTCGAGTTGAGGGTGGTTGGTGAGGCATGCCGAGTGATTCTATTAGTTATTGAGTCCAAGTTGCAGTTAGTGCATTATTTTAATGCATGAGAAATCAGTTAACTCAATCTAGGTGAATTAAAGTCAATCTAACTAGTTGTAACTAATTGTAGCACTAGTGAGAGGTCAAGTGAATCAAATCAGATTTGATTCACATGCAGTGATCTGTCAAGTGACTGATGATTTACTATTAATAGCTACATGCATGTCAGTTCCAATGGAGACTCAGTTGAGACAAAGGTTAAAGGGATGTTAACTATCAGTTGTATTATTAGTAGGCTGCCCACATGCAGCAAAACAACCATATCATTTCCCATGATGTTTGCGCAGTCAAGGAAGGCTGAATTTCCTTGAGAATAGGGATTTCATTCCACATGAATTGCGCAAGCTAGGTAGGCTGAGAAGAGGCTGAAAATTGGCCGAGTGTTGGTCGATTTTGTCTGGATTAGTGTGAGACAGTTGTGAGAGTGTAGGAGACTCTTGTGAGAAGAGTGCATTGTAATTGTTTCATGATTCCTTGGTGAATATTCAATAGAAGATAGAGGGGTTTTGAGCAGCAAGCTTTCCCTGGGAAAATATCTATGTTGTGTTTTGATTTGCTTCTTTCTTTACTTGTTGTGATTGGCGATCATGTTTATTTTCCGCAATTGATTTGTAGAAGGATTCAATATCTTTCTTTAGCATATCGCATGATCAGATTGAATTCATGATATACATATTGTTTGTATAATTTCTACATTGTCCTCCAGAACTTCCTCCATTTTTTCTTTCCATGCGATATAATTAAAACTGCCCTCAAGTGCATATTCCAATCTTAATCCACTGAAAGCCATCTGGATGCGCTTGTTTCACCAACAAAAGTATATGCAAGTTTGAATATTGTTCAACAAAAACTCAATTTCTTCGCCACTATAGTGATTTCTGGTGCTTTGAAACCATGTAGAAATTAAACAAACATTATGTATACCAATGGATTCAATCCGATAATGTAATATACTAAAACAAGATACTGAATCCTTCTACAATATTTGCATAAAATAAACACGATCACACAATCACACCAAGTAATAGAAAGAAGAAAATAAATCGCACAACACAGATATTTTCCTCGGGAAATCTTGCTGCTCAAAAACCCTTTATCTCTATTGTATAATGAACCAAGGAATCATGAAACAACACAATCCAATCTTCTCACAAGAGTATGCTACACTCTACCAACTTTCTCACACCGATCTAGGCAAAATTGGACCAACACTCAGCCATTTTCCTGCCTCTGCTCAGCCTGCCTTGCTCACGCAATCCCTAGGCAATTAATCCCTATTAAATAGGATAATTAGCCTTCCATGACTTCGCAATTATCATGGGAAATCCTATGGTGGGTTAACTGCATATGGGTAGTCTGATAATAATACAACTGATAGTTAACATCCTTTTAACCTTTGTCTCAAGTGGGTCTTCATCAGAACTAACATGCATGAAGTTATTAATAGTAAATCGCCAGTCACTTGACAAATCACTGCATGCGAATTGAATCTGATTCAATTCACTTGACCTCTCACTAGTACAACAATCAGTTACAACTAGTTAGGCTGACTTTAACTCACTTAATTGAGTTAATTTATTTCTCATGCATTAAACTAATACACTAACTGCAACGTGGACTCTAAAACAAATAGAATCACTCTACATTCCTCACCAACCACCCTCAACTCGAATTTTATGAGCCAACTGAGTATATCACACTCAGTTAACTATTACAAGTGATTACGAGATAAAATTACAATTTATTGTCCAATTTAATTAAGGGGAAATTAAATTAGACACATTTCCAATTTATTTAATAAATTGGCTTGCACACTAATGTATCGCTAGGACCCATCACTGTGTGACCTATGATCCCACACTAGTGTGCGTGTTGTCATGTTGTTTCTGGATGCCAATTTCACTATTTCTTGTTGCAAATTTCAACAGAATGGTCACTAGTTCCTTGCTCCCTTCATGGAAAGATTCAAGCACTTGGGCTAAAATTCCTTGGTTTAACCAGGTCGCTTGATGTTTATTCCTTTGGTAAATTTTAGTCACAATTCTTGTTTAATTCTTTAAATGCTTTTTTGGTTATGGTAAGGAGTTTTCCCTCAAATTCTTTTTGTCTGTAGGGAAGTCTAGCTCTTTTGGTGCTTCTTATTGCACCAAATAATTTAGCGGCTCTACTCGCATATAGGGTTATCAAGTTTGATTATGAATTAGGGTTACGTCCTCATAAATTTTCCTTAGTACTTCTAAGCTTCATTAGCCTATCGGCAATGTAATTTCAATTCCCTATTTGTAGTTCTTTTTGAAAGAGAAATATGGTTTGTGAACTAATTAATACTTAGGGTTCGAGTTGCACAATTTGTTCTTTTGTAATGGTATGTTGGTAACTATAGATAAGTAGATGAACACACCTAGCCCCTCCTATAGGTATTAAGATGACCCCATTTGATACAATCATTTTAACTTATACATACATTTATAATGTGATAACCTCCATTCCAATATTTTGCTAATACTATTTTTTTGGTCGTGCTAGAGGTATATAAAATAAAAATAAAAATATGCAATTGGTATTCAAAGAGAACAGTTTTTGACCTGATAATGGTGTTTTTTCTACAAAAGAGTTTCAACAATCTATATTATCAGGTTCTATTGAAATGAACCAAGAAATGGCACCCCAAGGGGTCTTCTAATTTAATTTTCCCTTAATTAAATTGGAAGAGAAATTGTGATTTCATCTCATGACAACTTGAATTAGTTAACTAAGTTCGAATTATTGAGTTAGCATGGGAAATTCGAGTTAAGGGAAAAGAGGAGGCATGTAGAGGATTTTCCTATTTTTAGGGGTTCCAGTTATAGTTATTTGTGAGTTGTAATTAGTTAACTCAAGAAATTGAGTTAAAATCAGTTTAACTAGTTCTAACTGAGAGATGAGCTAGTGAGAGGTCCAGTGAATTAAATATGATTTAATTCACAAGTAGTGATCAATCAGTTAACTATTAATTCACTATAAATAGTTGTTGCATGTCAGTTCTAAGGAAGGCCTATTTGATACTGAGGTTAAAGGGATGATAACTATCAGTTGTATATTTATAAAATTGTACAGGTCAGTTATTGGGTCATGTGGAAGCCTATGATGCATTGCGCAAGGAATTCTTGGGAATTTCATATTTAATAGGGATACAATTCCTCCAGGGATGTGTGAGCAAGGCTGGCTCTGTAGAGTTTGAGAATTTGTTAAGTAATTGAATGATTTTTCCTAGATTAGAGTGAGACAGTTGGCAAAGTGCAGGAGTTTCTCGGTGAGAGAAAAGAATTGTATTGTTTCATGGCCTTGAATTTATACAATATACAGATAGTAGGGTTTTAGGCAGCGTAATTTCCCTAGATACGTTTTGCGTTGTGTGATCGATTGATTTATTTCTATTACTTGTTATGTGATTGTGCGATCATGTTTTGTTTCCACAAATTGTAGAAGGATTATATATTTTATTTTAGTACATTACAATATCATATTGAATCTCGTTGTTAGATTTTATACATGGTACCAAAGCGTTAGGAATCAAAATAGAAGAGAAGAACAAATATTGTTTTGAACAAGCTCGAATTTGCAGATTTATTCTTCACGACCTAACAACATATCAAGATTTCTTTCAATGGCTTGAGACTCGAATATGCTCTTGAGGGAAATTTGAATTATATAGCATGGAAGGATAGGATGGAGGTAGTACTCGAGGAAAACAAACTGAAGGCATTCATTGGTACTGATATTCCTTAGTCCACAGTAGCAGATGCTCAATAACTTGATGCATGGAAGAAGAATGTAGCAAAGACGAGAAGGATCTTGTTAGAGGGAGTTCGAGATAATATTGTCTCGAGTATCCATGGAAATATGACTCCATATGCTATGTGGAAGGCCTTGACATATATGTTTCAGAATAGCAGTGACCACATGAAGATGGTGCTGAAAGACAAGCTCAGGAATATCAAAATGGAGAAGTAGAGACGATCCAAAAATACTTGACGAAGTTTACTCAGTGTCAAGATGAGCTTGGAATTGTTGCGATAACTATTTCCTCAAATGATTTGGTGATCCTATATCTTCTAGGCCTTCCCAAGAGCTAGCATAGCTACCAGGACTCTCTGAATGGGAGGGAGAAGCTACCATATTGGGAGCAACTATGGTCCAATTTGGTACAAGAAGAAATTCGACGGAGCACTAGAGATGGATCCTCATCAAATACTGATGATGAGGAGAATTGTGCCTTGGCTGGAAAGGTGAAGAAAGGAAAAGGGAAGGTGTCCCATTCCAAATTAGAGTCCGGCAAGATAGGAAAGAAGAGAGACTTGTCAAAGGTAAAAAATTTCAACTGTCATGAGAATGGAAACTATGCCACAAATTGTCCAAGAGAAGCAGCATGTGAAGCACTTGCTTCATAGTTTGAGTTGGATTTCACTCTCATCGCATGCATGGTGTCATCGGTGATGGGTTCTATATGGTACTTGGATAGTGTAGCTTCATTCCATATGACTAGCAACAAAGCATTCTTTAGTAGCTTGGAGGAGAAGGATTTCCAGATGCACATCGAGATGGGTGACGATGAGACGTATAACACTACTGATGTAGGTACAGTTACCTTTCAGAGGGATGTAATCCACTCACATTAAAAGATGCCATGTATTTTCCTGGTTTAAAGAAAATTTTGGTTTATGTTTCAATGTTGGAAGATCGTGGCTATGATGTCATCTTTAGTGAAGGGGAGGCATTCCTTCAACACAAAGCCATGGGACAAGTGAAAAATATTGGGGTTTGAGTAAAGAACCTATATAAACTGGATGTAGAATACTACATTTCCTTGAGCATGAAAGCAGAGAAGGTGGAGAGCCAAGACATGAGTGAGTTATGGCATAGGAGGTTGGGCCATCTACACCACAACGCTTTGAATATCATGCAACAGATTTATATAGGACTTCCAAAGGGTGCACTTGCACAGAGAGATACATGCAATGGGTGTACATTGGGGAAGTATACCAAAGACTCCTTTCATGATAAGAAATTTTGAGCCAAGGCGATCCTTGAGAGAGTTCACTGAGACGTGTATGGATTGTTATCGACAAATTCCACGGAAAAGCACATGTATTATGTGATTTTTGTTGATGATTTTTCCAGAAACTGTTGGATTTTCTTCATGCAGAAGAAATATTAGACGTTCTCCAAGTTTTGTGAGTTCAAGGCACTTGTCGAGAAAGATACAGGGAAGAAGGTGAAGGCTTTGAGGAGTGACAATGGTGGAGAATACATCTCTAAAGAATCCAAGAACTTATGTGCCTCAAAAGGAATTTGAAGAGAATTGATAACACCTCAATACCCACAGCAGAATGGGGTTGCAGAAAGAAAGAACATAACTATTGTGGGATCAACACGATTTATGTTGCATGATCAGGGCCTACTGTTTCATCTATGGGTGGAGGCATGCAATACAACAATATTTGTGCAGAATAGAAGTCCTCATCAGATACTTGGGATGAGTACAACAGAGGATGATTTTTTAGGTAAGAGACCAGATGTGTCGTATTTAAATTTTTTGGTTCATTTGTTTATTGCCATGTGACCAAAGATGCGAGGAAGAAGCTAGAGCCAACATCAGAGTTATGGATATTTGTAGGGTACACTGATACACCTCACAACTATCAGGTGTACTTGTCAGCACATAGGATGACATTAGTCAGAAGAGATGTGAAATTCGATGAAGAAAAAGCCATGCAAACTTATCTTGAGAGGGCGCTTGAGTTGCATGCCGTTGAGGAGCTCTTGGCTCCAAAGGATGAACCTTAGGATGTGGAGCAGCCATACGAAGAGGAACAGAGAGTGGTAAAAACCACTCGTACAGAGCCATCCACTAGATATGGAAGGAAGTGCACCATAGAAGCTGGCAGATTGTTATTGGATGCGGGGGCGCTTGAGTTGCATGCAGTTGAGGAGCTCTTGGTTCCAAAGGATGAACCTCAGGATGTGGAGAAGCCACACGAAGAGGAATAGAGAGTGGTAGAAACCACTCATACAGATCCATCCACCAGAGATGGAAGGAAGTGCACCAGAGAAGCTGGCAGATTGTTGCTGGATGCGAGAGAGAATGTGGGAGCACCCACATCACAACGTGGGTAGAGAAGGTACCCAGAGTGATACACTGGATACAGGTATCTTATGAGTGAAGGTATTGAGATCAAACCATCGGCTTTTGAGGAAGCAGTGCAGTATCTAGTGTGGGTTAATGTCGTGGTTGAGGAGTATGACTCCATTATTAGAAACAATGCATGCGAAGTTGTCCCAAGACCAGTGGGGAAGTCAGTTGTAGGATCAAGGTGGGTCTACAAGGTGAAGTAGGAAAAAAATGGGAGTGTGGAGAAGCACAAGTCCAGATTTGTGGCCAGAGGGTTCTCTTAGGTGGAGGGGATTGACTATGATGATCATTTTTCACGAGTCGCAAGGTACTCATATATTAGATCCATCCTTGCACTCTCAGTGCAGATGGGATGGCAGATACATTAGATGGATGTAAAGACAAACTTTCTCAATGGAGTTACTGAGAAATAAGTGTACATTGAGCAACCGGAAGGTTTCTAGACCTTAGACAGGGAGTCACATGTGTGCAGACTCAAGAGAGAATTGTATGGGTTGAAGCAAGAACCTCGTGCTTGGTATAGTAGGATCTGCAACTATTTCATCGGGTTAGGCTTCACTAAGAGTGAAGCAGATGCAAACATATATCATATTGTGGTTGATGATGAGATTTTTATTATTGTACTTTATTTCAATAATCTAATACTGACAGGTGATGAGAAACTCATAAAGTATTTCAAAGAGGATCTTGCAAGAGAATTTGAGATGAAGGACATGGGGCTCCTGCGCTATTTCCTGGGATTGTAAATATGAAAAAGAGATGGGGAGCTATTTGTATCTCAGGGCAAGTATTCCAAGAAGATTCTGAGAAAGTTCCACATGGAGGGCATCAAACCCATGGAGACGCCTCTAACTAGAAACTGGAGGAAGGAAGATGTTACTTCTGGGGAAGTAGTGGATGCTATTTTTTACAAACAACTTGTGAGTTCACTCATGTATTTGGTGAACACACGACCCGACATATGCTACACAGTTAACTAGCTAAGCCAAGCTATGGTTAATCCTACCATGTTGTTTTGGAAGGAATGAAAGCATGGGTTGATATATCTCGAAGGAAATACATAGTATGGATTATGGTATAGATGGACAGAGGGAGTGAAGCTTCAAGGCTTCACCGATTCAGATTGGGAAGGGAGTCCGTCCGATAGGAAGAGCACATCAAGAGGCATCTTTAGCATAGGATCAACAGTAGTTTCTTGATACAACAGGAAGTAGAGATCAGCTGCACTCAGTTTACCAGAGGCAGAGTACATGGCAACCAGTCAGGCAGAATCCGAGGCCATATGGAGGAGGAAGATACTTGTTGGATTGTTTGGTCGACAGATGGATTCGACGATGATACATTGTGATAACTAGAGTTGCATCAAACTCTCAGTTAATCTAGTATTCCATGACAGGTCCAAGTGTATTGATATCCGGTATCATCATCTCAGTGATTTTGTTCAGAGGTGAATTATGTCATTAGATTGCATTCGCATGGAGGAGAAATATGCAGAAATCTTGAAGAAGGCACTGGAAAGAAGAAAATTCGAATTCCACAAAGATAAGATCAGGGTAGCAGATAATTTCTTTCATGTTGAGAGGGAGTGTTGAAATGGAACCACGAAATTACACCCCAAGGGGGCTTCTGATTTATTTTTCCCTTAATTTAATTGGAAGAGAAATTGTAATTTCATCTCATGACAACTTGAATTATTTAACTAAGTCAGAATGACTGAGTTAGATTAGAAAATTTGAGTTGAGGGTCAAAGAAGAAGCATGTAGAGGATTTTCCTGTTTTTAGGGGGTCCAGTTATAGTTATTTGTGAGTTGTAATTATTTAACTAAAGAAGTTGTGTTAAAATCAGTTTAACTAGTTCTAACTGAGAGATGAGCTAGTGAGAGGTCCAATGGATTAAATATGATTTAATTCACAAGTAGTGATCAATCAGTTAACTAATAATTCACTATAAATAATTTTTTCATGTTAGTTCTAAGGAAGGCCCAGTTGAGTCTGAGGTTAAAGGGATGATAAATATCATTTGTAAAATTAGAAAATTGTACAGGTTAGTTATAGAGTCATGTGGAAGCCTATATGCATTGCACAATCAATTCTTGGGAATTTCCTATTTAATAGGGCGAAAATTCCTCTAGGAATGCGTGAGCAAGGCTGGATGAGCAGAGGCTGAGAATTGGTTAAGTAATTAACTGATTTTGCCTAAATTAGATTGTGACAGTAGGCAAAGTGCACGATTTTATTGGTGAGAGAAAATCATTGTATTGTTTCATGGTCCTGAATTTATAAAATATACAGATAACAGGGTTTTAGGCATAGTGCTTTCCCCATATACATCTTGTATTGTGCGATCAGTTGAATTATTTCTCTTACTTATTATGTGATTGTGTGATCATGTTTTGTTTTCGTAAATTGTACAAGGATTTAGTATTTTGTTTTAGTACATTACAAGATCAGATTGAATCCTGTTGTTAGATTTTCTACAGGTTCTTATACAGCTTGTTCTTTTTATTGTTAACAGGATTAGGTTCCTGAAACCTGTAGGGTTTGTGCCGCTGACCAAGAAAAATAATCGTGAAACCCTAACCCTAGTAGAGTTGGTTCCTTTCTGGAAAGCTTCTAGATTTTTGTCTTGCGTGTTTTTAAATGTCAACATATTGCTCTAAACTGGATGGTCACAAGACTCTTATGCTCTTTTTGTTGTAATCTAATACCCACTATCGAGACCATGTTTGGGCTCTGTATATATATTAAATTGTTCTCTTTTCTTTTTACCAAAATATTAAAGGTTTATACAAGAGATATTATATCTGATAATTTTTAAAGAAGACATGTATGCAACATGCACTGCAACATATTATTTCATTTATAATGTATTCCTATGGACTTTTACTTCTAGTTAAATTTACTTTTATAACAAATTTTTCTTTATATAAATATAGCGAGGGTTTATCACTTACCTGGTGATCTCAAATGTGCAATGCTTTCACATTCTCTTTCCTTCTATTTATTTTCGTTACACTCAACGTATACATGTACATATAGTGTATAATTTATTACCACTAATTTCGTTCCAAGGAACTCTTTATATGTATGTACATTTACTTCGATGAGACAATGACTCTTTCCTCTTTCTCTATACAAGATGTCAACATTCTCCTAATTACTTTTCTTTTATATATATATAAAGCCTATAGCTTGTATATTATCAATGTTGTAATTTCTTTCTATCTATTTTTTCTAAATATCAATGCAAAGTTTTAATTTTATTTCGTATAAGGTTCTTGTTATTTTCCTTATAAATAAATTATGGTAGACCTAAGAAGCTAAGGTAATCTTTTTAATGGGAAACCCTTGTCCTTCTCGTAGGTCCTAATACCCACGTATAAAACTAATTTATTTCCTCGGAAAATTTTCCTACAGTTTATTTCTAACTTGTACGACCAATCCCTTATTTTGTTTAATATATTACTATTGTATATGCTTTATATTGATGTATACATCCTATGTAGAAACAATTACAGCAAAATATTCACTACAACTCAAATACTATTTAGTACCTGCAATAGTAAAAATTATTAATATGACAGTTCACTATCACAAGGGTGTTTGTTTTTCTTTCCTTTCTCAGCCCACATTCATCTTGTATAATTTCACAATTAGTCCAACACAAACTTCCTTTTCTAGTTTTCTTTTACATGAAACTTTATCCCTGCACCAATACAATTTTTTGTACAGTTTTTCCTGTAAAACACACATTCAGTTTACATAAAATATTCCATTATACATAATCTCTTCTATTTAAAATCACATTTACACACAAATAATTCTTACCCTACACTTATTTGAGCATTTCCTAGAAAAATTAAAGGTTTCCACTTTCCACTTGACCATGAACCAATTATCCACTGGTTCCCCCCGAGTTATCCCCAAATTGTCAAGAAGAAAAATATCGCAGTAGGGGTTTTATTATGTAGCTTTATACCTCTTGAACTCTTAGTAACATCCTGCTAAATTATTTGGGTTATACCAATATTTCTCTCCCACTGGTATTTCTTTTTCAAGAATTATCTTGATCTCCCACAAATCTTGATTTTTACAGATTCCACACCATGGAATTTATCTCTAGACATATATTTTTTGTGGTATATTATTTTTCATTTCTTTTCTTTATCTCCAAAAAGAAATGACAGAAGGACGATTTATTTGTTTTATTTATGCCTCACTAGGCAGAAGCAACTCCAACTATTTTTCCTGACATATAGGGGTTAATCTCTTGTGTTAACCTTTAACTTTTCCATGAGAGGATTATCAACTTAATATAATTTCTTAATTTATTCTCTTGCCAAAAAATATTTATATTATAATATTCATCACATGCCAATTAATTTATTCAGTCAAAATAAAATAAAATAAGTCACGTAGTAATTTTCCTAGTGGTATTACATCTCCACCCTTAAAAGAACACCATCTTCATTGTACTTTCATGTTCTTTTCTGCATTCAATTAAAAAAACGTTGGGAATTTTTTTCTCATTTCATCCTCTAACTCCCAAGTAATCTCCCAGGGTCTAAATTGTTTCCATTTCCCTTTAACCTAGGCAATGGCTCGATTCTAGAGTATAATATCCCCCCGGTCCAAGATTTGTTGTGGTTCGACCTGGAATTCTCCTTCTAGTTCGACATGTACCACACACCACTAAATTACATGAGATGAATCATATACATACTTTTATAGAAAATATACATATAAAACATTATGAACTTTAACATGTGTTGGTAATGCCAATTGATAAGCCACTTGCCCAACTCTAACCAAAATATCAAAGGGTCCACAAAACCATCAAGCTAACTTAGAAAAAATTCCTAACTTTAGGGAGCTCTTCTTTAGTTTTACTTTGACATAAAAAAATTCTCTCACACTGAATTCTTTATGTGTCCTTTTGAGATTGGCATAACTATTTTTCCTATCTTGGGAAACTTTTAAATTTTTCCTAATTATTTTTTATCATTTCCTCCATTTCTCGCAACTTTTTTGGTTCTAACATGAGTTTTTCTTTTGTTTTGCACCAATTCAATGGAACATGACATGTTCTGTCATACAAGGTTTTAAAGGGACTCATTATAAGTGAGACCTGATACCCATTATTGTATGCAAACTCCACTAGGTGTGGATAATATTCCCACTTAGTGGGTTGGTTCATAACATGCATACTCAACATGTCCTCCAACATTTGATTAACTCTTTATGTTTATCCATTCGTTTGCAAATGATAAGCAATACTGAAGTTTAATTGTGTTCCTAAACAAGGATTTCCAAAAGTTCGATGTGAACTTTGCATACCTGTTTGGTATCACTGCATTAGGTACTCCATGTAATTGAAATATTTCTCTCATAAATACCTCTGCTACTTGTGCATCCTTATAAGTGGACTCTATTAGAATAAAGTGAGTATCTTTAGTCAAATTTTCCACCACTACCATGATAGAATTGTGTTGTTTTTATTTTTTTCGGTAGACCAGTAATAAAGTCCAGAGATATCACCTCCCACTTCCATTTCGGGATTGGAAGGGGATTCAAAAATCCTACCAAATTTCGGTGTTCTTCTTTCACTAACTAACACTCCTGGCATCTTGTCAAATATTTTTCAACCTCCCATTTCATTCTGGACCAATAGAACTCATTTTTAAGTGCAGAAATCATTTTTTGGTATCCCAGGTGTGCTGCATATGGTTAGTTGTGGTATTCAACCAAAATTAATTGTTTAATTTCATGCTCATTTTGAATGTAAAGTCTATTTTTATATACCAACAATCAATTTTTGTCAAGTCCATGTTCTCCATGGCTTCCTTGGGTATTTCTACTTCTCACTTTGCCATAAATCACTATATAATGATGGTCATTCATTACTGCCTTCTTTACTTGTTCAGAAAAATATGTTTCAATTTTACTCACGCCTATCTCATACGATGGTCTCGAATTTTGGCTTAAAGCATCAACCAACCTATTTTATCATCCACCTAGCCCGCTTGGCATTCATGTCTGTTTGGCTGAAAAAATATTTCAAACTAATATGATATGTTATTAGTGTGAATTTATTACCAATTAGATAATGCCTCCACTTCTTAAAGGTGTGGATAAAAAATGATAGCTCTATGTCATAAACTACGTAGTTATTTTCATGTTCTTTTAACTTTCGAGATTCATATGCTATCACATGTCCTTCTTGCATTAGTACCCTCCAATCCCTTATAAACATGTATCAGTGCACACAAAAAATTCCTTATTTGGGTCTTCTATTTGTAAGATGTGTGTTTTTTTAGCAAATGTTTTAGGTTTTCAAAACATCCCTGGCATCTTTGACTCCATTTGAACTTTACTCCTTTCTTTTGTAACGAAGTCATGGGGTAGGATATTCTTGAAAACCATTCTATAAACTTATGGTAATATCCGATTATTCTCATAAATGACCTTATGTCTGCTACATCCTTAGGGATTGGCCAATTGAGTATTAATTTTACTTTTTCCAGGTCCACTGTTATGCCCTCATTGGATATAACATGACCAAGATACTGTATTTTATTTTTGTAGAGCTCACACTTGTTGAAATTTTCATATAACTGGTGGTCTCATAGTGTTTGCAACACTATTTCCAAGTGTTATTTGTGCTCTTCCACCATCATCTTTGAGTATACCAGTATGCCATCTATAAATATCAGTATAAAATTTTCCAAAAACTTGTTGAACGTGCTATTCATTAAACACATAAATGTATCAAGGGGGTTTGTGAGCCCGAAAGGTAAAACTATGCATTCATAATGCCCATATCGTGTTCAGAAGGTTGTCTTTGAAATGTCTTCTTCCTTGATCCAAAACTGGTGGTATCCAGATTTGATGTCTATTTTTGAAAATATCGTCACTCCTTTGGCTTGATCGAACAAGACATCAATCCTCAGAAGAGGATACTTATTTTTAATGGTCAACTTATTTAATTGATTGTAATAAATCCATAGTTTAAAGGTTTTGTCCTTCTTTTTAACAAAGAGGACTGATGCACCCCATGGTGACACACTAGGTCATATATACCCCTTATTAATCATTTCATGCAGTTGCATTTTGAGTTCCGACACTTTCATTTGATAAGGAGCCTTCGATACCGGGGTTTCTCTTGGTATTATATCTATGGAAAAATATATCTCCCTTTTTAGTGGAAATCATGGATTGTCAACGAGAAACACATCTGGGAAATCCCGAATAACCTCCAATTCATGAATATATATACCCACTTTGTTTGCTACTTGATATTCCACTTGGATGGAAAAATTTAACACTCCTTCCTTGTAGTGTGTTTTAACTATAATGTTGTTATCAGCTGCACATAAAGAGGCTAGGGTATACCTTTTATAATTTGTACTTCCCCACTTTATGTTGTACATGTAACAAGTTTATTTAAATAGTCAATAATCACTCGGTGTCCTTCTAACCAATCCATCCCTATCAACATGTCATAGGAGCCCAAAGGAAATATGTTCAAATTAACAGTTCTTTGAATTCCATTCAAGGTCACTAGGAAAGTCTTTTCCAATTTTTCACCTTCATTTTTGTTCCAGTGACTAGCTAGACTAACCATGAATGTCAATATTTTTAGGTTTAATTTTTCAATTTTATACTACTTAAGGGATAACATAACTTATACTAGCACCAGGATCAATCATAACATGAATGTTTTGGTTAGAAAAGGTATCTTCAAATTCCACCACCGTGGATTGATGTTCTGCTTTCTGCCCTTCCAATGTTGCATTAATGTGTGGTATACTCCTGGCTATATCATTAACTATAGAAGCTTTGTTTAAATGATGTAAAAATTGTACAGTTTTGCTAGTGTAAGGACAATTTCTCAATAAATGGGGTTCTCCACAATCCCAACTCCTCAAAGGTTCCATGTCCTTACCATTACCTCCTTTATTAACTTATGTCTAATTATTCCCAATTTCCATTCAATGACCCTTTTTATAGACTCATCCACTGGCTTGTGTTTTTCCACACTAACATATTCCTCTAATAAATAATAGTATTTCCATTCAATATCCCTTTTTATAGATTTCACCACTGGCTTGTGTATTTCTTATATATCAATGACAATTTTTCTTTTTATTATATATTACTATGATTGAACATAGTTCTGAAAGGTGTATTGAAACCAAATTACATGAAGGAACCATTTTCCTTTTTATACCTAAGTAGGTAGGGTATACCATGATTTGTGGAGTCATGTTTTAGACCCAAACAATATATCATTGTTGACATTATTCGAATTTATGATTGTGTTGGGCCTTGCACCCTTAGTCATCATTGAAAAACATACTTAGCACATATTAATATCATGTTTCCCTTAAGTTTAAGCCTTCTCGACTTAGGCTTTTGAAATGTATACTTTCCATACGATGTGAAAGTTATTTTTAGATTATATGGCTTGGTTATTTTTGTATTGCGACATTTGGACTTTAGCTCTTCCCTGCATATTTTGTTTTGTAAATTTAATTACATGCACCATGCTAAGTGGCACCCAATTGTTACTCCATGGAATTTTGAGTGGGTTGTCATGTTTAAAGTTTTGGATTCAATCATACATATTGATGGTGGGGATTGAGTGGGTGGTGGTTAGGGTAACTACCTCACCCATGTCCCATCGTTGGCACTCATTCTCACCAAAGCTTCTTAGTGAACCTTGCTCTATTAGGGTTTGGTTTTGTTGAAAAGTGTAGGGTTTTTTCTTTTGAAAAAGGAATGGTCACTAGTTCAATGCCCTTTTCAAGATAGGATTCAAGAACTTGGATAAAATTCCCTGGTTTACCCAGGTCGCTCGATGTTTATTCCTTTGGTAAATTTCAGTGTAACTTTTGTTTAATTCTTTCAATGATTTTTTTGTTACAACAAGGGGTTTTACCCTAAAATTATTTTTGTCTGTAGGGAATTCTAAAAATTTTGGTGCTTCTTATTGCACAAGATAATTTATGGGCTCCACTTGTCTCTGTGGTTATCAAGTTCGATTATGAAATAGGGTCAGGTCCTCATAAATTTTCCTCAATACTTCTAGGCTTCATTAGCCTGTCAGAAAGGTAATTTCAATTCCCTGTTTCTAGTTCTTTTTGAAATCCAATATGATTTATGAACCTGTTAATACTTAGGGTTTGAGTTGCACAATTTGTTTATTTGTACCGGTATGTTGGTAACTGCAGATAAGTAGATGACCACACCTAGCCCCTCCTACATGGGTGTTGATATGACCTGTTGGAGAGAGGTCCCCTCAGGCACAATTTCTGAAGATATTTTTGTATAATTTTGTATGTGCGTTCTGTGAAAATATAGTCAAGGGGCTTTGGGGTGGGTCAAAGTCCCCAATTTTGATTTAAATGGGCTTAAGGGAAAACGGTGGGCCTCAAACCATGGTTTGAGACCATAGTATCTACGCGCTAGGCATATATAAATAGATAAATTATGTTTAAGCTAAGTAGTTCAATCAATTTTAAGTTAATGATAATGATGTTCTGATTAGTATATGCATTTGTAAGGGTTACTGGGTTGGGTTAAGAGGCTCCTGCTAGCTGTGTACGTGGAGACCTAGTCCTAGATGTTTGCAGATTCTATTGGATGTGTGCGTGGAAGGGTTTTATAAGGGTTTTGTAAGTAACATTCGATGTATTGATTGACATATCTGAACTAATAGAAAGGACAATTTTTGCGAAGTTCACTGTGTCATTGATTTGAATTGTTTACTGCTTATGCTCTGTTAAGATAATATTATTTGTGTTACTTCTTAATGATTGCCCAAAGGATATCTGCTATGATTGTGAATGATTGTTGACGGTTAATAGATATTTTAAAGTATTTTCTTTGGTTAATATTTGGAACAAGTTCTGTTCTGTGTATCCGCGCTAGTGATTCTGTGTTATTCTGTTGATGATTGCACATTCTCTATGAATTTGATATATATTGTTGTGTGCACCTGTTACTGATTAGCATAAGTTTGTATAAGGGTTTTATGAGGACCAATTCATTATTTTCTTCCTCAGGGTGTGGAAACCTGGTTCAGCACCCCCCATACTACTTTGGGTGAGACTTTAGTCTACACAAGAAGATCATTGCCGAAAGGGCTAGTAGTTGGAGAGTTTGTTGGTTTATCCATAAACTCCGAACCTAGGTCAAGACCCCTTAGCCAAAAAATGGTTTCATTTTAGTCTAGTTGGTTAGGATACTTGACTCTCACTTGAGCCAAAGAGGGGAGTGCTACATCTGCATAAGGTAGGCCTGCTCAATTTGCTTCAGATCCCTCATTTTGGGCATAGCCCCATGAATGATATTTGCGTCAGACAGTTGTCGAATCTCATCCATAATGAATCACTCTAGTTGGGAGAGCACATTCCTATTGACGTGATGCTAATTCAATGAATCATGGGTTTGCATACTAAGGGGGCTAACCCTATCACTGATTTCGAAGGTAAAGCGCAAGAGAAAGCAATGGATGAACAAATTAATAAAAAGTATAATGTCATAATAAAAAGAAGGGGAATTGTATTTGATGAAATAAATGACCCCACCATCCGGTTTGGTATGCTCATCTTGGCCTGCAAGATGATGTGGAAGTGCAGAACTAAGGAGGTACCTGCGCATGTGATTGCGCTTGTAGGACACTATGAAAAGGGTGTCATTTACAACTGGAGCAGTTATCTGTGCAAATAATTCCTAGAGAATGTGTGCAAGCCACAGGAAGAAGGAAAGCCCTTCCAATATGCGTGGCCCCTTTTATTAATCGCTCTTATTAGATGGAGGACCCTGAAAGACATGAAGTTCCCAGATATTGAGCCCAAGATGTGTGAAGCCGTGCACTACGCAAAACTGTGGAACTCGTTAGACCCTGCGCACGCGAAAGAAAATACAATTTTTTGGGTTTTATATGAGGCTTTATCAAAGCCGCGACTATCACCTACTCTATACGATCAATATAAGATGATCGCGGATTTCAAGGAAACATTCCATAATATCCACATCCACGCAAAAGGCACTATAGAGGGAGTTTGGTATGAGATCCAATACCTAGTAACTGAAGATGACTTAGTAATAGTCATAATAGAGTGGCCGTCGGCATGGTTACCACCACCTACTCTAACAAAGTTGCACACTTTGAGAGGGAAATCACCAGAGAAAGCCACTGAGAAACCAAAAGAGACAGTTCCAGAGATGGAGACAGAGAAGGTCACCGAGAAAGCGAAAAAAAAAGAAACAACCCCTACTACAACTGGAGAAATTTTCGAAACAAGAACAATGCCCGAGAAGAATGGATTTGCGCCTAAGGAGACAGACGAAGCTGCAACATCTAAAGGCACCAAGTGTGGCTCTCAAGCCTTTGGAGGAGCGTGCAAGAATAAAAAAAGTTCTAAATCAGCAGGGTAGGAGGTCCTGATGCTAATAGAGGATGATCTGAATGAAATCGCAAAAACTGTCACATTGGTGATTGAGGATTGTTGGACGGACATGGAAGTTCAATACAAGTCTGTGCTGGAGCTTGTGAAGGTTGGGTTGCAGGAACTCAAAGTCCAGGTGAGCCAGATTCAAGAGAGTGTGATCCAGGCGAGCTGGACCGGTGTGCACGTTACAAGCGCACAACCGTTGGATGTTTCTTTGCCAGCATCAGGGGATGCACACTTTGTCCACATCCCCTGTCAGTAATGCAGATTGATGCTAACCAACGTGTCTAGTTATGTGATATAGGTGATGTGCATGTTAATCTTTCGGTGTTGCCTGTACGTAAATTACATCATATTCATTCAGTGATCGCAAATGAGCTCCATTACAGAGAGGTCACCGCGTAGACACAAACAAGGGATGTCCAACAGTAAGCCATGCAGGCACACCAATAACAACAACAAGTAGAGGCAGCTTGTAGAGAAGCAAAAGCACAATGCACTATGCTAGAGGCTAAAATCAACGAAGTCTGTCATGATATTCCAGCTGTCCGGGCATCAACTGCGCCCATTGAAAAATTAGAAGGATTGATTGTTGTGGTGAAAGCAGCGCATGCAGAGGTGCAGACAATGAAATAGGAGTATGTGTAGTAGATCGTTGAAATCCAAACAAAATTGTAGCCTGAGACACCACCTGAGGTGCACGCATAGAGAGTAGTGGAGGAAAAATAGGAAAAGTATAGTATTTCTTCTACAGTCACCCAGTGTGACAGTTTATTGAACGAGGCCATGGATATTTGGGCCTATATCCATAATGAACCAGTAGTACAGCAGCTGCGCGACACCCTCAACCAAAAGGAGCAGCAATTCTAAGAAATATGCATAGTGGCACCTACATTGGTCCTTACACAGAGCCTAGCTCATCTGCAAGAGGGAAAAACAATCCAGAAAAAGATTGCTGGGATGCAACGAAAGGAATAGGTACTGAAGGAGTGCATGCAGCCATGGTTTGAAGAAGTGCTTCACTATAACAAAAATTGGACAACACCTTGAAGATCATCCAAAACACTTAGAGCATCATTGAGATGGCCACTGAGGGGCCAAATACTGAGAAGATGGTTCAACAAGCATAGACTACAGCCCCACAAAGTCTCGAGTTAGTGCTCCCTCTCCAAACTTTTGTTACAACGCTTCAGGCCAAGACTAAGGAGCCAATGCTTCAGTGACTCAGGACGAGTCACACATTTGTGTTGGAGGCTTGTTGGAGCAAGGTCCCCTGAGGCACAAGTTCCAAAGATATTTTTGTATAACTTTGTATGTGTGTGCTACACAAATAGAGTCAAAGGGATTTGGGGTGAGTCAAAGTCCCCAATTTTGATGTAAATGGGCTTAAGGGAAAACTATGGGCCTCACACCATGGTTTGAGAGAATAGTATATGTGTGCTAGGCGTATATGAATAGATAGATCATGTCTAAGGTAAGAAGTTCATTTAATGCTAAGTCAATGATAGTGATGTTCTGATTATTATATGCATCTGTAAGGGTTAGTGGGTTGGGTTAAGAGGCTCCTGCTGGTTATGTGCATAGAGACCTAGTCCTAGTTGTGTGATGACTCTGCTGGCTGTGTGTGTGGAAGGGTTTTGTAAGGAACAATTGATGTATTGATTGACAGATCTGAACTATAGAAATGATAATTTTTGTGAAGTTCACTGTGTTATGCATTTGACGTTTTTACAGCTTATGCTATGTTAATATCACATTATATGTCTTACTTATTAATAATTTCACAAAGGATATATGCTATGATCGTGAATGATTATTGATGGTTAATAGATATGTTTAAGTATTTTCTTTGGTTAATATTTGGATCGGGTTCTGTTCTGTGTATCTGCGCTAGCGATTCTATGTTATTTTGTTGATGATTGCGTATTCTCTGTGAATCTGATATATATTTATGTGTGCAACTGTTCCTAATTAGAATAAGTTTGTATAAGGGTTTGATGAGGACCACTTCATTATTTTATTCCTTATGGTGCAAAAACCTGGTTCCAACACCCCCCATACTACTTCAGGTGAGACTTTGGTTTGCGCAAGTAGATCACTGCCCAAAGGGCTAGTTAGAGGGTTTTTTGGTTTATCCATAAACTCTAAAACTGGACCCCTCAAGCCAACATGAACCCATTTGATACATTCAATGTAATTTATACAAAAAATTATAAGGTGGTAACCTCCATTCCAATTTTTTTATACTACTACATTTTCGATTATGCTACAGGTATATATATAAAAAAAAAATATGTAATTGGTATTCAAAGAGAACAGTTTTTGACTCAATAATGGTGTTCTTTCTACAAAAAAATTGACCCATATTATCAAGTTCTTATGCATCTTGTTATTTTTATTGTTAACAGAATTAGGGTTCCTACAACCTGTAAGGTTTGTGCTGCCGTTCAAGAAAAAGAGTCATGAAACCCTAACCCTAGTAGGGTTGGGTCCTTTCTTGAAAACTTATAGATTTTTGTCTTTCATGTTTTCAAATGTCAACATATTTCCCTAAACTAGATGATTGCAGGATCGTGAAACCCTAACCCTAGTAGGGTTGGGTCCTTTCTCGACAACTTCTAGATTTTTGTCTTTCATGATTTTAAATGTCAACATATTTCCCTAAACTAGATGTTTGTGTTGTAGTATAAGATCCGATGTTCAGAGTCGGTTTGGTATATATATATATATATATTTGTACTCTTTTCTTTTGACCAAAAGATTAAAGGTTTGTGCAAGAGCTATTCTATATATTTCTTTTTAAAGAAAACCTGTATGCAACATGCAGTGCAATGTATTGTTTCTTTTTTCATGTATTCCTACAGAGTTTTACTTCTTGTTCAATTTACTTTTATGACACAATTTTTTTTTAATATATAGTTATAATGAGCGTTTAATACTTACCCAATGATCTCGAATGTGCAATGTTATCATGTTATCTTTCCTTCTATTTATTTTCATTACATACAACGTATACATGTACATATAACGTACAATTTATTACCATTTTTTCCTTGCAAGGAACTATTTCGATATTTTAGCTACTCAATTCTCCCAATTACCTCTCTCTCTCTCTCTCTCTCTATATATATATATATATCCTATAGCTTGTATATTATCAGTACTGTAAGTTATTTCTGTCTATTTTTTCTAAGTATCAATGCAAAATTTTAATTTTATTTCGTATCAGGTTCTTATTATTTTCCTTAGAAATAACTTGTGGTAGACCCAAGAAGCTCAAGGGATCTTTGTAAAATGAAACCCCTGTGTTTCTCTTAGGTCCTAATACTCACGTATAAGACTAAAATTTTTCATGGGAATTCTTTCCTACATTTTCTTTCTAACCTGTACAGTGAATCCCTTCTTTTGTATAATATATTACTAATATATATGCTTTATATTAATGTACACATCCTATGTAGAGACAGTTACAACAAAATATTCACTGCAACTCAAATACTATTTAGTACCCGCAATAGTACAAATTATTAATATGATAGTTCATTGTGAAAAGGGTTTTTATTTTTCTTTCCATGCTCAACCCAAATACACCCTATACAATTTCACAATTAGTCCAACACAAACTCCCTTTTCTAGTTTTCTTTTACAGATAACTTTATCCCTGCACCAACACTAATTTATAAACAAATTCTATTGTAAAACAAACAATCAGTTTACATAAAATATTCCATTATACATAATTGCTTCTATTTAAAATCAGATTTACACACTAAGAATTATTACCCTACACTTATCTGAGTCTTTCCTAGAAAAATTAAAGGTTTCCACTTTCCACCTGACCATCAACCAATTATCCATTGGTTCTCACAGTAGGAGTTTTATTCTGTAGATTTATACCTCTTGAACCCTTAGCAACATCCTACTAAATTATTTGTGTTCTACCAGTCTTTCTCTCACACTGATATTTCTTTTTCAAGAATCATCTCCTACGGATCTTGATTTTTACAGATTCCACACCATGGCATTTATCTCTAGTCATATATTATTTATGGTCTGTTAAACTATATTTCTTCTCTTTCTCTCCCAAAAAAACTGATATAAGGAGGATTTATTTGCTTCTATTTCTGCCCCACTAGGCACAACCAACTCCAATTGTTTTTCCTGACAACTAGGGGTTAATCTCTTTTGTTAAATTTTAACTTTTCCCTGAGAGGATTATCAACTTAATATAATTTCCTAATATTTTGTCTTGCCAAATAATATTTATATTATAATATTCTTCACATGTCAATTAATTTCTTTAGCCAAAATTAAATAAAACAAGTCATGTAATAATTTCCCAGGGGTATTATAGTTTTGTAAATAAAATAGAGTTTTGCATTTTTGCTCAAGTGAGCTTTAACATCATGTGTTTATGTGTGATTCACTCAATGATAATATGATTTTTTTAATGTTATTTTTTATTTGGTGGACTATTTATTTGAAGTAGGATACTTTTATTAGTTGTATCATATCTAAGTGATATTTAGTGTTTTGGTAGGAATTTATTGCCTTTTATTTTGTTTTTAATTATTAGTTTGGTTTACATTGACTCTTTTTTACAAGATAGTGTGTTGAAAAATATTTTATTAATAAAAAATGTGTTGAAAATTACTTTAATAAAGATATTTTATATTTTAATAAACAAAAATGTAACATACCACCACACATTTACCCAATTCTACAAGCTTACCAGGGTAAAGATGAGCTGAGAGTTATTATGCATGGCCCAAAATCCAAGATCTAGTTATGGAAATGGGTTCCACTTGTCCAAAACCTTCTGCAACACCCAATGACACATGATCACACTGGCGTCAAACAATGTTTCCATGGTGATCAATTTCCCTAAGCATAGGCCACTCTTCAACCTAAATCTATATCCCAACAGCACAAATGAAGGCTTGCTAATGCGGCCAGAGGGCTCCAACTGCATGGGTAACCTTCCTTCAGTGAAACTATGGTAAAAAATTCCCTGAATTGAGAGTGTGGCCACAAACCTTGTTCCGTATTTTTAGGGCTAGCCTATAGGCCAATTACCCAAATCTGTCCAGAACCTTCTAAAACTTCGTCAATGATAATTACAAGTCTACATATCCTAATCTTAGGCTCATTTATTGCCCAATATTTCCCAACACATATGAATCATTTCTGAAAATACTTGGTAAACATGGTACTTGTGGGTCATGAATGCATAATTGTTTAGTATTTAATTAGTTTCATCATATGTTCATCAAGAAGGATTACTTCCCTCTCAAGATACTTGAAACAAACACTTATTAGCTGATTCATTCATATAAATACTCAATAGATTATCGAATCATGGGCAAGTTCAATAACAAGAGTGTATTATAAAATAAGAAGTATACCATGAGTGTAACCAACATTTAACTAGAATGAAGCCATGACAAACCAACCATATAATCACACATTAAACCAAAACTTGTGTTCATTGATCTCAATAAAGAATAACACATACTAGCATATGAAAAGTGCCAACCAAGTCAAGGACTTCCAAGCACCACCCGGCCATATATTTGACTAAACCAAATATTTATTTCAACGAATCAATTTAGTGCCATATTCCAAGCACGAATGTGGGATCACATGTGATAAAAGAAAACATAACCATACGTGAAATCCAAAGGAAACCACCTCCACCCTCATACCACAGTGATTTCACCCATTACTGGGTCCACAAATCACCAAAACCAATACAAGCTTAGATGCTTCAAAATTTCTTCACCATACCCAGAGGAATTTTCCTATCTCCACCCACCCATCAAGAGCTTCCTAGAGAAAACCATTTCCACCCTCAAACCTTGGGATTTTCCTAAGACCTCAGTTACGAGGATCCAAAATCTACCGACAATCCAAAGCTCAACCAAACATGGAACCCACTACATCATGATTATCATGGAAGCATATGTAAGGTTGTACATAATTGTCAATCTAGGGAAATTTCCATGTCAATGAAAACAAAATAACAATAAACCAATGCATGAACCATGCATCATAACCCCAACATGATAAATAAAACATGCACATTGTTTCTTGAAAAATCCTCATTTTGGCTGCTCTTTCTTTACTTTATTTCTTCCCTTGATTATTATTTTCCAATTCTTCCTCTTGGTTTCCAGACAAACTCCTCATCCACTACTTGCTTTCCTTTCTTGTTCCTTCCTTGTCTCTTCCTTGTGTACAAGTGCTCCTCCTTGCTCTCTCTCTTGCTTTAGTGTTCTCTCTCTTTTTCCTCTCTTTTCCCTAGAGAGAATGCTAGATTGATGTCTCTCCAATTTCTTTTCTTTTCTTTTCATTTTCCTTCATTTTTCTTGAAGGCATATTTTTTTACTAATTTTGTCCTTTTCTTGTCTCTTCCTCTTCCCCAACTGTCGTAGTGGAATTTCTTTCTTTTTATTTTATTTCTTTTGCACTTTGCCACATGTCTGTGCTAGCCTATAATAAATAGTTTGTCATTTATTGGCTTTTGCCTCTTTCCAATGCCAATTTCCATAGCCAATAAATAATTAACCACAAGTGGAATCCTATGTAATGTATTTCCCCTCATTCAATTTGGAATACATGTCTCATGACCTTGGTTTTATTTATTTACATGGAAAATAAACCCGAGGTTGTTACAAACCCCTCCCCCTTGGGGGAACACCTTCCTAGGTGTTCTTTGACACTTATGACAAACAAAAACTACTGAAAACATGGCAACATATTGCTTTTGGAGCTTTATAAACACAACTCGATGCAGTATATACAATGATATATTTCTTATTGGAGCTTTATAAACACAACTTGATAACGTATTTACAATGAGACACACACACACAAACATGTACAATACCAAAGCACATTTGATTCAATTAGTAAATAAAGAATGATATAATTCCCACATTTGATCATCCATCTACCATGTAGCTTCATTGGGCCCCAAAGTGCTTCCAATGCACTTTAACTTTTTCTATTGATTGGTTCCAGAGCATGAGCTTCTTCAATTGTAGGATGCATTAAGGCTTTAGATGGAAATATCCTTCTGGTTCCACCTGCAATACAAACCAATAAATCACATGATCAACATCCTGTACATATATTTTAAGCATAGAAACATGAAAGGAGGAAGAGAAAGTTTGTAGGCCACTAGTCCAATCATCTCAAGGATCTCAAAAGGCCCACAATGCCGAGGTGCCAACTTGGAACATGATTCAATATTCAAGGAGATCTTCTTGGGTTTGATATGAAAGTATACATGCTCTTTAACCTGAAACTCCTTGAATACCCTATGTTGATCCACAACTATTTTTCCTATCTTGTGTCGTCTTCAAATTCCTTCTGATAATATGCATCTCTTGCTCCATCTTTCTCAACATATCTGGTCCAATTTACACCTCGCTCAATGGATCAATCTAGCTGATAGAAATATTACAACTTGTCCCATAGAGAGCCTCAAACAGGCTCATCTTCAAGGATTTATGATGCCCATTATTATAATAAAACTCCACCAGTGGGAGATACTCCTCCCACTTCCTTTGCTGATGCATGACATACATCCTCAACATATCCTCCAGGATCTTATTGATTATCTCTATATGTCCATTTGTGTAACAAAACAGCTTTAAAATATACAAATAATTACAAATAATTATATGATTAGTAATACAAACCCAATCATTTAACTATTTAACGTATAATTTTCATTAAAACATGAGTAGAGACGACTTACCTATATTGACGATATTCCTTACTTGTGCTTTTGGAGTTAAATTCTCTTTGAATTTTGCTAACCACAACTAAGATTTTGGGGAGACTCCCCACCCAATTGTAGGTTCAACTGCACATAATC
Source organism: Pinus albicaulis (assembly GCA_034641835.2). Taxonomy (NCBI): domain Eukaryota; kingdom Viridiplantae; phylum Streptophyta; class Pinopsida; order Pinales; family Pinaceae; genus Pinus; species Pinus albicaulis. The sequence goes on from CM076577.1 coordinate 708,810,666, forward strand.
TTTCTACAATTGGCCACCCCCGAGCCCTCAATCAACGTACTACTGCCAGGGAATCCTTTTTCTCACAACACTTTCTCCCAAGAGAATGACTGAAGGAATGATGAATCTTATCTTCCTAATCATCCATTAAATAGATCAAACAAAGGAAAGGGGTCGGCATGTACACATTCCATGTGTCAACATGCAACTTTTATTTCTTTATTTTAAGTTTTACTTAATTTAATATTTCTCTTAATTTAACTTTTTCTTATTTTATTCCTTTTTACTTTTTGATAACTTTACTTATTTTTATAGTTTACTTATATATATATTTATTTAGAGCTCTAGTATTATTATTTACTATTTTATTTATTTATTATTATTATATTCTCTTCATTATTTATTGTTTATTTATTATTATTATCTTTTCTTTAGTTTTTACTCTTTATTTACAATTATTATGTTTTCTTTATTGTTTATCTTTTATTTACTTATTTTTTAATATTATTATTTTGAGCTGTTGAATTCGGAATCTCCACAGTATTCATTTTTGCATTTACGTTTCAGGTCTAGATCAAGACCCATCATTAGAACAAATCCTATCAAAGAGAGAGTTTAGATGCAATAAATATAAACTAAAGAAATGCATGAAGAGTGAGCTTGAGCCAACCGACAAATATCAAGTAAAATGAAATATAACATTAATTATTATTTTGTTATTAAATTATGTTTTTTTGATTAATGTTAAGGTTCATTTTTATTTGATTTAAATTAAAATTATTAGAATTTAGAAAGTCAATTTTATAATTAATTTTAATTTAGAATTATTAGGATTTAGAATTAAATGTTACTTTATAAGGAGGATTATGTGAATGGCTAATCTAGAAATGTTATTATATTTTTTAATAAACCACTTGTTATATATTAATTAAATTATTAATATTATAATATTAATTGAGAATGTTATAACTATAATATTTGTTTTAATAATTTTAATATTAAAGTTTTTTTCTTACTTAGATAAGTAATGTAGGATTTTTTAAAGGTTAGGTTAATATTAAAATGGTATTATATATATATATATATATATATATATATATATATATATATATATATATTAAATTGTTAATAATAATATGATAATAGGGAGGATTAACTCTTATAGATAATATTTATTAATTAATGTTAATATAAGAGCGAATTACTATTAAATTTATTGTGGTAAATATTATAGTTTTTTAATGGGTGGGTTAATGTTTAAATGTTACTATTATTATTATTAATATCAATTTTAATTTTAATATAATTAGGAATAGTTAACTCTTAACTATTACTACTAATATTCGTTAATTAATATTGATATTAATGATTAAATTTCTTTATTCTTATTAAAGACATTAGATAAATGTTAAAGCTTGGGGGGGAGGGGGAGGTGGAGGGGGGTTAATATTAGGGAAATTGTTGTAGATTGGTACTAACGGGGCTAAAGGATGGGGTTTTTTGGGGAAGGGATGTGAAAGAGGGAAGAGCTGAGAGGAGAGTCAACAAGGGGTCTTCAGGGTAATGGAAGGGAAGAGGAGAAAGGCAGGGAAAATAGGAATGAAGAGGAAGACAAGGGTATAAGAAGGGAAGGGGGAGAGAGTACAACAGGGGAGCCCAAGGATGCCTAGTGCAAGGAGGTGGTGGGGGGGTTGGTGGGGTGGAACCAGTGAGGGAAAGGAACCTTTTAAGAGTGGGGAAATAAGGGGACATTACAATTTATTTTATTTATTATTATTATTATTAGGGGGCATTACAATTTGTATATGGATGATAAGTTGAACTGAAGGTTAACTATGTCCCTAAGCTTGCAAAAATCCCTTCCAACACTTGGAAGTGAACTTGGCATCTCTATCTGGTATAATCCTTTTGGGAACTCCATACAACCTCACTATCTCCTTAATGAAGACTTGAGCCACTTCGCTAGTTGAGTTGATAGACTTTAATGCAATGAAGTGAGCTACCTTGCTCAACCTTTCAACCACAACCATGATAGAGTCATGCTGCCTTGATGTCCTTGGAAATCCTATAATGAAATTTATGGAAATAACCTCCCATTTCTATTCTAGAGTCGGAATAGGATGCAACAACCCAGTTGGATGCTTGCATTCAACTTTCACCTGTTGACAGTACAAACACTTAGCAACAAATTCAATCACCTCTTTCTTCAATTTAGGCCAATAGTAGAACTTATTGATAGCTGTCAAAGTCTTCTGGTATCTTGGGTGGACTAAATATGGCTTGGCATGAAACTCTCACAAAAAAACTTCTTCAGTTCACCACTGTCAAGAACATAGATCCTGCTCCTAAATGTAACCAAGACATCTTTCGTGAGGTGATACTCCCATCCTTATCACCCTCACCCTATTGCTGCAATCTCTGCTTCAACTACTCGTACCTCTCATCATGATGCCCTACATGAAAGATCCACTCCTGTAAATATTTTCCATAAGAGCTCATAGCTGAAATATGATTCACTTGTACTCTCCTATTGAGAGAAATTGCAACTTTGTTCTCTTTACCTTTGATGTACCTGATTTCAAAGTCAAACTCACTGAGTGTAGCCAACCATCTAGCTTGCCTTGTGTTCAAATTAGGATGGTCAAACAAGTACCTCAGTCCACTATGGTCACTCATTAAAATGAACCTCCTGCCAAGGAGATAATGTCTCCAGATATTCAATGCATGAATGATAGCTTCCAACTCAAGATCATTAGTCACATGATTATGATCATGCTCATTCAACTTCCATGATTTGTAGCAAATGGCCTGCCCTTCCTGCATTAGGACTCCACCCATTCCTTCCTTGTAAGAATATGTACAAAACAAAAAGTCCTTATAAGGATCTTGAATCATCAAAAGTGGAGCATTGGTAAGCAATTTATTCAATTGATAAAAAGTAGTTGCACACTCAACCATCCATTCAAACATATTTCCTTTCCTCCGCAAAGATGTGATAAGATATCCGATCTTAGATAAATTCTTGATGAACCTCCTATAACAACCTACTAGTCCCATGAATGATCTAACCTCATCCACATTCTTCAAAGCTAGCCACTCCATAATAACCTTAATATTTCTTGGATCCACTGTTATCCCTTCCTTGGAAACAACATGTCCCAAGTAATGAATCTGATACTAAAATAAGCTACACTTGCTGAGCTTGGAATAAAATTTATGCACTCTCAACAATTTCAATATTTCTGCCAGATGCTTTGCATACTCTTCCTCATTCTTTGAATATAGCAATATATCATCAACAAAGACTATCAAAAACTTATCTAGGTAAGGGCACAACACATTTTTCATCATACACATGAAGGTGGTCGGAGCATTGGTAAGACCAAAAGGAACCACCACAAAATCATAGTGTCCATACCTTGTATGAAATGAAGTCTTTGATGCTCACCTAATGATATCACGATATTAGATCAATCTTTGAGAATAATACAACTCCCTCCAGTTGATCAAACAAATCGTCAATATGAGGCAATGGATACATGTTCTTGATAGTCACTTTATACAAATGCCTATAATCAATTCATAATTTGAGAATGTCATTCTTATTTGTTATAAAAAACAATGGTGCACCCTAGGGAGATATACTTGGCCTTATGTATCCCTTATCAAGCATATATTTAAGCTGCAACTTCAGTCCCACCAAATCAGGAGGGCTCATCTTGTATGGTGCCTTAGATGTTGGCATTGCTCCTGCCATCAACTCAATAGATAAATACACCTCTCTATGAGAAGGAAGCTTTAGAATATCTACAGGAAACACATCCTAAAACTACTGCAAGATAGGATACCTCTTCAAGACTTCACCATCCTCACCATCCTTCCCTTTGTCACTAGAAATATGTGCTGCAAATAATAAACATAATTTTATGTGGTTGTGCTTATCTTGCATGGTTGTAACCATCCTCACTGATGTAGGCTTCTTCTTTCCCTGTAAGACTCTCTTTTCTCCATCCTCATCCAAACACTCAATGGCCTTATCATAAAAATATACTTTGGTCCTTTGAATAAATAACCAATCCATGCCCAAAATCATGCTATATGCACCCAAAAGGAATGAAATTCAAGTTTGTTGTTATAGGAATGTCATGAAAATAAAATGAAAAAATACTTCACCCAATAATGAACTCTTCTCTTGGTCCCTATATCCAACTACACCAACCAAAATTTTGCATGCACTTCCTTATCCAAATGACATTGATCCACCAATTCAGGACTAATATAGCTATAATTTAATCGATGATTAGTCAAAATAGAAAGAAATTAATCACAAAGCTTACCTTCCATATTGATAATGGATGCATGGTGGTCTGCCTACCTACTATCAATTTCTGCATAGATCCAAGGAATGATCTGACCTACATCCCCAACTATCTACACCTCGTGAGAATTGTAGATTTGAGGCCTCCCACCTTGACATGGAGGAAAATCTCTCTTGCAATGGTCTCCACCATAAGTCCAACACTTTAAAGGTTCCCTTCCAGTGCCTTTATTCTGCTGCTCCAAAGGTTGGGACCCATGTCCTTTCTCAATTGCATTAGACTTCTTAAGAGGAACCACATTTTACTTATCACGTACATCCTGAGATCTTCCTCGCTTCTTGGGTCATTTTCTTTTAGTCTTCTCGCTATCTTTCCAGTCACACTTAAACGCATGCTTGCGATTTGATTGTTCATAACAATGCTTCAAATTTTTGATGGCTTCTTCTAATGACTGAGGCTCATCAAACTCAATATGGTATTTGAATGCTAATGGAAATTTGTTGATGAACCTTTGGATATTTTCTTTCTCATCCTTGAGATATGGCATGTATCTCAACAACTCTAGAAATTTGGTTGTATATTATTCATTTGACATGGAACCCATCTTGAGCTTATATAATCCTTAGTCTTTCCATCATAATACCACTCATACAGGTACTTATTTCTGAATAATCTTTCAAATTCTTCCCAAGTCAACTTGTCTTCCCTGATACCTCTGACATGCTGGGCATATTCCCACCAGATATTTGATTTTCCATTGAGACTGAAAGTAGCTATCTTGGATTTTATATTATCTGAGTAATCATGAAGTCTAAAAAATTTACTCATTCCAAGAAACCATGCTTATGCATCTTCTGATTTGGTCATCTAACCATCAAAAGTAGGAGGCTTGGATTTCTTGAATTCCTCTGGAAAATACCCCTTCTCATTCATCCTATAATGATGTTGGTTGTGATGTCTCCTAGAGGTAGAGATAGAATAAGGTCCATGCATACTAGCTCTCTCCCAGGTGTATCCAAGGGTTTGCCACTCTTTACTGTATCATCCATATCCATCCTATACATTTTCTGAGATCTGCTTCCATCTGCACCATTAGTATTTTCTTCCTGCCTATCTCCCTGATTGATCCCCAACAGTCCATGCTTCTGTAAATATGAAAGACTTTGAAGAATTTATGCATTAACCTCAACTTTATTTTCTTTATCTTTTGCAAGCCTTTATTGGGCCTCAATCAACCACTCATTATCATCTTTATAACTTATGATCTCTTCCTTCAAAATTTTCAATATATATGATAGGTCAAGAGAGTTCCCCTCTCCCTACTGTTCGACTGATTTCTCCCATCCCATTAATTTCTCTTCTAGTCTGTACGAGGATTCATATGAATTTTAATCCACCATTCTATTCTTCATGTCTTGGCCTTCTATTTCCTGCAACATATCTCTATTAGATAAAATAAAAGGCACAATCAAAAGCATTACCTCAACTTATTGCCGGTGAGGCTATTGCATATCCATAGGTTAATCCAAATTAGCATGGTATATAATAATATTATCAGGAACATATTAGTACATGCATGAATCAAAATACTAGGACAACATTAACAATAAAATAATTTCCATGAATGCATGATAAATTATAGATATGCATTTACCTCGAGGTCCAGTGTTGTGAACTGGCTCTAATATCACTTTGTAACACCCCACCTCATATCTACCCACTTTTACATGCTCTCCAAGGTAAACATGAGCTGAGAGTTACCATGCATGACCCAAAATCCAAGATCCAGTTATGGAAATGGGGTCCACTTCTCCAAAACCTTCTGCAACACCCAAGGACACATGATCACATTAAAATCAAAAAATATTTCATTGGTGATCACTTTCTATGAGCATATACCACTCTTTAACCTAATTGTATAGCGCAGCTATATGCATGAAGGTCTGCTAGTGCAACTAGAGGGATTCAGTTGCACAGATAACCTTCCTTCAGTGCAAATATGGCCAAAAATTCCATGAACTGAGAGTGCAACCATGAAACCTATTCCATATTTTTAGGGATATCCTACATTCCAACTTCCCAGATCTATATAGAACCTTCCATAACTTTGTCAATTATAATCACAATTCTACATATTCTATTCTTAGGTTCAACTCTTACCCAAGATTTCCCAACACATGAATAATTTATACAAACACTTCGTAAACATGGCACCTGTGGGTCATGAATGCATAATTGTTCACTATTTCATTAGTTTCATCATATTTTCATCAAGAAGGCTTACTTCCCTCTCAATCTAGCAGCAATAAACACTTATTAGCTCATGCATTCATATAACTAATCAGTATCTCATATAATCATGAGCAAGATCAATAACAAGAGCATATCATATAATAATAAATATATCATGCATATAATGAATATTTAACCAGAATGAAGCCATAAAAAAATAGTTGTATAATCACACATTAAACTAGAACTTGTTCTCTTTGATCTCAATAAAGAATAAAACATACTAGCATATGCATATTTCCAACGAAGTCAGGGATTTCCACATAACACTCGACCATAGATTGGGCTGAACAAAATCTTTCTTTCATCCAATCACCCTTGTGCCATATTCCAAGCATGGATGTGAGATCACATGGGATAAACCAAAGCATAACCATACATGGAATCTAGAGAAAACCACCTCCACCCTCATACCACAGTGATTTCACCCAATACCGGGTCCATAAATCACCAAAACCAATACAGGCTTGGACACCTCAGAATTTATTCACCATACCCAAAGGATTTTTCTTGTCTCCAAGCACCTATCAAGAGCTTAATGGAGAAAACCATCTTTGTCCTCAACCCTTGTAAATTTCCTAAGACCATCTCAACCAAGATCCAAAATCTACGGGCAATCCAAAGCTCAAACAAACATGGAACCCACTACATCATGGCTATATATGAAATGGCATAGGAAAGGTTGTACATAACTTTCAATTTAGTCAAATATCCATACCAATGATAAGAAAATAACCAATAAACCAATGCATGAAACATGCATCATAACCCCAACATGATAAATCAAACATGCACATTTGTTATAGGCCATTTTTTCACATCCAATCAAGTGAGCCTCCTAATGGGATCAATCAACATCTTATTCCCTTTGTCATAATCTTGCACAAAGGCCTAATCATATACCTTTAATCTCTAAGAGTTTCAACCCTAAACTGCCCTATCTGAGCCAGTTTGAGGACCAACACTCCCTACAAGCCTACAAGGTGTGTTCACCTATAGGCTTCTCCACTGTGGCTAGTGCTGGTCACTAGCAGGTTTCTCTCATTTTCACCTGCATTGGTTCTATAATTCCAGGAGAATTATCGGGATTCTAGAAGCTTCACCTTCTACGAGTTTCCAGAATTTGTTTCAACTACATACCTTGGATTGACATTCAGATCCTATATTACCCTACTTTGGAGTTTTCACTACTTATCCTTTGATCCTATCCCTCCATCAAAGGTAGATCTAAAACATTAGAATGATAATTGGATAAGAACTCCCAACTTGCCCCTCTCTCCTATATATTTACCCTCTAATATGCAAGAGGTAATGGTTGGCTTTGGAGGGTCATATAGCCCTTATGTTGCTGCAGTAAATAGTTATCATCTCATGCATAGGGTGACTAGAGGTTCATATTTTAACAAGGAAAGGACGAGTCAAAAACTTGGAGGATCTCTTCTACAAGATCAACTACCACTTATGGATGTAATCTCCTTCCATTTATATTAATGCAAATAATTCTCTGTTTTCCTATATGTGAAGCCTTTATTTCACTTATTTCAATACCATGTTGATCTATTGAATAGAGTATTTAGATGATACTGCGTACATCTTGTAGTTTCTTGGCTTATGTCATCTGACTGTGCAGGATCTAATTTTGGCGATCAGAGCTGGAATTGGAGCTTCCAAGCTAAAGAAGGAGCGAAGTGAATGATAAGTTCCAGGTAGGAATCACTCTGTCATCTATATAATTTAAGGAAAAGCATTGGGTTCCTTATCTCTCTGTTGTTCTAGGTTGACCACCAAACCTAGGGGAGATACCTTTGTTCGCAATTGTAAATCTTGTATAAAAAATTGGAGACCATACCGGGGAACAAAGTATTACCTTGGTGGTTTTCCTTGTTCTTTATGTTTAATTACCTCCTTGATAGACCTTTGTTGCATCATCCAACCAAGAACAGACCTATGAAGTGGCTTCACTCAACCCTTTTTGCAATTTTTGTGCCGCAAAACTCTTTCCCAGGCCCAATGCTTCCACAGTGCCTTTGACAGAGCGTTGCACCTCACCCTGGCCCACCCTGTCCTAGCGTTGCAAAACACTGGTGCCCTCCTTGCACCAACATTGGTCCCTATTTTTGCAGAAGTTTTTCCTTTGTGTTTGAGTCTCTCTTTCACTAGCTTGCTTCCAGCTGAGCTTCCTTCAGTCTTCAATGTCTTGTGGTATCTCTACAACCTCCATTAAATTTTCATTTGTGTTTGTTTTCATTTTATAAGAATTGGTTTCAAATTTTCTTTGTTCTTATCATTTGGTCACTTGCAAACTTGTTTTATTTGATTTATTATCACTTGGATGAATTTTTTTTCGAGTCCTCATTCTGAAAAGTGTAATTGAATAAGTAATTAAACATTTTCATCTTAGTTTTCTTCATTTTGAAAATTAAGTGTGGTGAAAAGAATTTTTTTCATTTGGAATTTAGGGTTTTTCATGTACATTAGATTAGGAATATTTTCATGGAAAGGGAAATTGCGTCTTGCATCTTGTTTGTTGCATATTTTGTGAAGCATCTTGATTGTTGCTTCCCTTCCTTATCTTGATTTTCATTGAAAGAGAAAATATTCCTATTTTCTCATGCTAGATTTACATTTTAGGGTATTCATGTGACATTTGTGGAGAGCCCCAAAACTGTAACTTAATCAAAGATAAATAGTAAAATTTGTTGAATCAACCTAAGGAGCATTTGTAGCATTAACACAAACATTTAGAGGTATAGGCTAGAGACGTGTTCTAACATCGTTAAATGTAGGAGATGTCATTTTTTTCCAGCATTTCATCCTGTGGGTGAAATCTCGTTCCAAGTATGTAAGTGTATATAATTGTTCTTCACATAAATTTGGGTATATAGGATGGTGCTCCACGCATGAAAAGTATATGGGAACACTCTCATCAAACGATTACACATTAGACAACACTACTACGGACTGCACTCCCACGTACCGTCAAGTATATTTTGGGAGTAACCAATAGGTTTCTATCCATCCATAGATAACTAAGTCTCTCGCCTTGTATACCATGATACATTGAACACAACATTTGGGGAGATTGGCTGTCATATGTTAGTTCCTTGGTTCACCAAGGTGTATATTGCAGTTCATGGTTGCTTGGTAATCCGTTATGCCTATATTATCCTCTTTTTTATTTATTTCTTTTTGTGTTAATAAAAATTATAATCCAATGTCGAATAACAAAATCCACCTCTCTGCCATTCGCGTAGAATAAAAAATAAGCCTCCTCTACCTCCAAAGGCTACTCCTATTTGACGTCAAAAAAAAAAGAAAACACAAACTACTGAATCAAGAACTTTAGGCACTACTTCTGGCCCTCCTCCTGATACGGAATTGTCAGAATCATCTGTCCCTTTGATTCCTTTGTCTATGACATAACCAATATATCTCAGACCCAATGATTAATCATGGACTTTTGAGTATTAAAGAGATCCCTCAAGAAGAGCCTCGTCCTTCTACTCCTGTTCATTAGGAAGGACTTCATTTTTATCAACCTCAGCCTTTTCTGTCTCTTCAAACTCTAATACAAACTACTTTTCCTGATTATTTGGAATTATCTGAGCATATTTGGAAAAAATCTTCATTGGGATTATCAACCATGACCAGAACTGATTTAAGCTCCCAACCCGTGTCCACCACTATTTTTGAGACATCAAGTGTTGCTTCCTCATATATGTTCATGACATCACCAAAAACTCATTTGTATGATGGCTCGTCCATACCACCTGGTTATCAGTCATTATCTGGTACCTTTTTTGGTGCGGATTCCAGTCCTTGGACATATCCCATGTCATCTAATTCAGGAATAATGTATGGTACTTATCTTATGAATGCCACACAGTCCACTCCTCTTCATTCGGCTACACCTATCATAGAGTAGCAAGTTGGTCCTTATATCAATGGACAAAGCTAACCTCAACAAACTAACTCTCCTTAGGGTGAGTGCCATCCATCTAGATCCTAGTTTCCTCCATCATCCCATCCTCCTTAAGCAGGGGGGAAACCTGTTGTTGGCATAACTCAATATGGTAATCCGCCTAGTTATGGTCCACCCTGTTAGCCACCTATAAATTTTTTCATATCAAATGGTGGCTAAATCATTTTTGAAGCCTTCAAGAAACAATTTTATTGCCAAAATTGTTGTTTCTTAAAGCCTTATGAAGATATATTATCCTTTGATTAATATTCACTACTGTTTCCCTCTTAAACTCTGAAATCTGCTATTTTCCTGAAGAAAATACTGCTGCAAAAAACCCATTTTCCCCTTCATTTTTTCCCCTTCTTCGACTCAAAATTAACCTCCGTTTTTCCTTTTTCCCCATAAAAATCCTCCGTTTTTCCTCATTTTTCTCCATTTCCTTTCATAAATCCCCTTTAATCAGGTTTAAAACTCCTTTTTAAACCTTATCGAAACCCCCAAAATCCTTTGAAAATCCTTAAAAAATCATAAAAAACCCACTTTCACATTATAGGCCTAAGCCCCTTTTGGATAAGCCCTAAAACACTTCCCCACCATGCGACCTAGCGCCAGAACCAAGCGTTAAGGCCCTGGGCGCTTATTTCAATTGGGGTGTTCTATGTTCCTTTTCCCCTTTGCATTCAAAAATTCTGATGCGATTGGCCCATTTTTCTTTTAAAGAACCCCCAATTCCTCCGCTTTCCCTCACATAACCCGGAGCTTGCAATCGGGCGCTAAAACATATTAAAAAACCTTTCCAAAATCTTTTTTCCTTCATATTTCATGAAAAATAAACCTTTTGTTAAGTCCCAACGATTCATTGGTTGAGCGAATTGCAACCATTGATTTAAACCAATCAACGATCTGCAGGATCTTGCATTGGAGTTTTCCATTAGATGTGTTTATCACCCCCTCCTGATTGGCGACCTTCTGATGGATTCCCAACCGTCGATCTATTTCGACATTCCCAGATCAGACGGTCCCCATTTCTCTTTCCCAAAGCCCATTTTTCTGCCTTTTGGCATTTACAAATGAATCTCCACCGTCGATCTGGTCCTGAGATCAACGGCCCTTGTTCAATCTCATTGGCGCTTTTTTCCCCTTGCCTCGCCAATCGCGATCTTTCGATTGCATCTGGGCCGTCCATGCACTAAGATCCGATGGTCTAATTCAATCCTCATGTCCCTTTGTTATTTCTCAAACCCCGTTGTATAATGTTTTCGGTGGATACCCACCATTGATCTCTGTAGATCAACAACCCACAATGACCCATTCTCCGCCCGACCCCTGCGCCATATTCTATTCCATTAACCTTGAGATTTAATATGGACCGTTCATTCCTTTCATCCAACAGTCTAGAATAAACCCGATAGGCCCAACTCCTTTGGGTCCTACCTTTCTTCAGCTCAAATCTCCACCGTCCATTCCCTAATCTGACGGTCAAGATTAAAACCACCTTGACCCTGCCCCACCTCTTTCCGCCCGCGCATCTTGTCATATTGTGCTCCAAACTCCACCGTTGGATCTGTCCACCCTTCATCCAATGGTCAGGGACCCATATCGCGTGATTTTAAGCCCGAAGGATAATTTTTCAAAGTTACGCGATATGGGCGGTTTCTAAAGTACATGTGTCAGCCGGGGAGCTATATCGCGTTTTTTTGGAGAAAATATAAAACCGCCTCAATACAACGTGACACCAGTGGTTTTTAATGCCGAAACCACTTTCCCCATTTACATTGTATTTCCTCATATTTTAATCTCCGTCGTTCATCACACTCATCCAACAGCCCAGATTTCATCTGACCATTAAACTATTGCCCTCCACCCATCCTCCAAGGGACGTCATAAGAAAATCTCTTCCGTTGATCTCTGTGGCCAATCTAATCCGATGGCCTAGAATTCTTCAAGAAACCCCAAATTTCATTTTTACCATTTTCCCTCCGCCAAAGGTTTTTCACCTGTTTTTCTTATATTTTTCGCCATCTCACTATGACAGTCCTCTTCCGCCTTATAAGATCTTCGGTTGATCTCGACCGTTGATCAACATACATCAACGGCTCAGACTTAATCTGTCGTTGACCCCTCCAACTGCCTCTCCATTTAACCTCTGCAGGAAATCCCCGTCGTTGAATGCTTTCATCCAACGACTGCGATCTAACCTCAACCTCTGAAGTAGTCTATACCTTATCCTACAGGATTTTTTTATAATTTCATTTGTTTGTGTAGGTTTTAATGGTTTTTCAATTGTTTTAAAAGAAAATTGAAGGCCTGGGATGACGATCCCCCACGCCTTTATTTATCAAAGAGATCATTCTATAGGGTTCCAAATTATGTTTTATCGGTGCCTCATGAGCACTGACGCCATTATGAAACCTCTGTAACGCCTACACATCAACAAGACACAACAAAAATTAAATCAAGCAAAGAGTATCAATGTTAAAGGATGAAATCAAAGTAGAAATATGTTTGAAGATTGTTAACACAGTTTGAGGGATTACGGCCTAAATCGACTGTCTAAAAGCCTAATCCACTCAATTAAACACAGTTTGAAGAACATAAGACACCATTTATGCCTAATCAGACCTAAAACACAGACTTAAAGTAAATTAAAGGTGTTTTAGGGAAAGACGAAGCAATTCATCAATTCGAGAAGCCTCCACTGCCGCATCAGAGGCAAATTTAATCCTCTCCAGCTACCAAAAGCCACCTGTAGTCTTGCAGCAATAAAAGAAGGCCTAGTTATGACCAGAACAGAAGACATTTTCCTCAATACAGCTAAACAGTTAATTCAACCAAAGGAACTTATTTTAAACTGTCAGTAGAGTTATTACAAAGATAACAAAGAGCCTTAAAGTCAACAAAATATTCCCAGCAAGCTTAATAATTAATGTAAACCAATTAATATAGAGGAAATATCTGAAATCTTCTCCTTTGAGCCCCTCAAAGGCCGGGAAGCATTAAACTGTATTAATTGAACCTAGAAGATCTTTTATCCTATCCCACCTCCTCATTTCTTCTATAAATACTTCTATAGAAGATGAGATAAGGTGGGTCACTGCATATCTGTTGCCTGTAAATAGTTTATTGAAGCTGCTGTAAGCTCTGTTTGTAATTGAAGATACCTAAGTTGAGATGAAAAGTTTGAAGCTGTAGAGACCCACTGGACTTGAAGATTGTAACTGGTTTGAATCATCAAATACAAGCTGATTTATGGGATCCTGGTCTATGTTAATGGTTATGTTTTTCTTATTGTAAATTGTTATTTTACTTCTGTTTCCATTCTGTCCATCTTCTCTGATAAAGAACAACAATTATAGAGTTAGGATTTACTGTCAAAGGTACCCTGCTCTTATTGATAAGATTCATCTACATGTTTTCTTCCAAAATTGTGTATTTAAGAATGATTTAATACAGTCCAAGCAGTTAGGAATGCTGGCGTTCCCTCGTCCTACTGTCTAAACTAAACATTGTTCTTGAATGTTATTTTCAGTATCCGCTAAATAAAGTTGAACTAGGGAAGTATATGGTGAGCTTTTTCCTCTAGTTTTATCTCCAAAGGTTGTTTGAAAATTTCCCTAAGAGTATGTTGAAAGTAGGATAGGTTCAAAGTCCTTACCCGATCATAGACTATTCTTTGTTATCTTATGTGCTGTATTGATAAGTTTGCTAAGTAAAGCAGAGCTAGGGAAGTCTATGGTGAGCCCTGTCCTCTAGTCTCTTCTCCAACAGTTTCTTTGAAAAGTTTCCCTTAGAATATGCTGAAAGCAGGATAGGTTCAAAGTCCTTACTTGATCTTAAGCTATTCTTTTTGTGTTTTAAGTGTTTTCTATCTAAAGTGCATCGAAAGCAGGCTAGTTTCAAAGTACTTACCTGATCTTAGATAACTTTTATGTCTTTCTTAAGTGTATGCCGAAAGCAGGATAGTTTCAAAGTACTTACTTGATCTTAGGCTTCTCTTTGTTCTTCATTTGTTTGTTTCCCCTTCTTATTGTTTCATTTCATTCCATAAAATCAACTTTAAAGAGATCCTTAGACATAGATGACTTGCCCCATGGACCACTCTTGAACCTTGTTATTTCAATTAAATCCTACTATGACTCCGTAGCCCAATGGATTGAAGCTGTTTCTTGCCTATCTTCTTAGCTGAATCAATCTTTCACTTTCATTCACCTTCACCATTCATTTAGAATTCCTTCACCTTCACATATCTTTGCCCAACCAAAACAAACAAAAACCTTGTTCTTCATAACTAGCCTAATATCACATTTCAAGCCTTAAAGATAAATCAATCTTTGCACTTATAGAGAGATCCCTCTCTAGATTTAGGAGGGCTAGATCCTAGAATCCCAAAGTGGTTCAAGTGTTGTCTCTGTAGTTTTAGTCTCACAAATCTGCTAAAATTACAGATTCCTAACACACCCTATCCTAGAATGGCTGCCAGTGTTTGGAAACCTACTTCACTCGTTCAACTTGGTTCGTTTTGGGATCGATTACTAAATATTAAAGCTAATCCATCCTCATCGTAAATTCCTATCTATCCATTAGCACCTAAACAAGATAAAATACATGTCATCCAACATTTATAACCTATTTCGAAGGTATCTATCTCTTCCCATGCACCACTTAGTCAAACTATACAAGGTGCCTCATCTTATCAATCGCTTGCGCAAAGTGCTCCTCAAGTTTCAGTAGGACAAATTATTCAAAATTTGGCTCAATATAAATCAAACCCACCATATCAGAGGGAAATACAAACCTCTACTGGGAAACAGTATGGACCCAATCATGCACCTTTTCAAGACCAACAAACCCAGACCCAACCATTCCAGCAACTTTATCGCCATCCTGGGGCTGGGTAGCAAAATCACTTGTATGCTGGTTATTAGAATCCTCCATATCCTAGTAACCATGTTCCTTATTATTATAACCCTCGTTACCCAGAAATGCAAGTACCCATTTCTTAGGCTATTCCTTCTTACCTAGGAAATCCTCCTCCAGACTTTAATCAACATTTTCCTTTTATGGCTACTCTCAAATTACCTGACTTAACTCGGCTTACTAATGATCCCATTGCTCATTCACCATGGTGGCCGATTATTCCCACTAAGTTTACATCTAATATCCCAAATTTGAATGGGAATCTTGGAGAAGACCCGTTGACGGATGTCATCACGTATCATCTATGGTGTTCATCCAACTCCCTCAATGATGATTCCATTCAACTTCGTCTTTTCCAGAAAACGCTTACAGGTACCAGATAAATGGTATATTGAATTACCTAGAGAATCATTTCATGATTTAAATACTTTATCCACCACCTTCCTCACACATTTCTAGTTCCCCATCAGATACAAAACTAGAACGAAACTATTGAATAACTTCAAACAATCATATTTGACTCACATTTTGGATCACATTCATGAGTGGAGGCATCATCGTCAGTTCGTCAAGAATTTTGTTCCTGATTAATTGTTGGAGGAATGGTTCATGAAATATTTTTTAACTCCTATAATAGAAGATGTGGCCAAAGGTGGAGTCGTGACCGAAGAGAAAGCCATTGCTCGTGCTCGATATCTAGATCTGGTTTATACCCAATTGGGCATGCTTTATGATAAGACACCAATTGCTCTGCAACCTTCAAACATTGTTCCTCTTCCACCTAGTAAATAATATCATGCTGCTGATGGCATTATTGGTTCTTCCAGTTCACATTCGGTTAGTAAATCACTTAGCATAACACTCGCCTCTCCTGCTAAAATCCCTCAATCCCACTCTCTCGTGGCTTCTACTTACAAGATAAATGCCATTTCGGATGATAAAGGCACTAACCTCATATTATTTTGTTCCACCTATGGAGTTGAATGTCAAGCCTCCAAAGGGTGTTATCCATAAGTCTTCTTACAACCCTCGTTCAAGGGATACCCAAAATTATAGTGTGGTTGAACACTTAGCTTAGTCTCCATCAACTATGTCAACTCTTGAGGTGTTGCAAAACTGCCCTGCCCAAAAGAAGGCCTTATTTTCAACTATCGTATGTATGGACACATCAAATGAATCAATCAACCACCACATCAAAATCCTTTGATGGAAGGACATATAAACCATGTGGGATTTTTAATTCCCTCCAAGTGGAATTTGGGGGAAAAATTATCTTCGTTGAAGAAGAATTTATCGACTGACCACTTGATTATAATATTCTACTAGGATGTACATGGGTTTATGCTATGGATGTCATTTTTTTTACTTACTTCTGCATGATTTCCTTTCCTCATAAAGGCATGATCGTAGCCATATATCAACTCAATTTCTTTGCTTCTGATTCCAATGTTACAAAAAGTGTCCCTCTTGTAGGGGAAGCCCTACATTCCTATCAACATGTTGGAGTTGGATTATTGAAGGATTCTTCGCTTATGGGTACTTTCCCCCTCCCCTCTCCTACCCCTTCCAACTCCCCACCTCCGGCTACTTATATCAATATGATATCATCCTTTACAATTTTGGCCAATGCATGGATTGTACTGGGTGAAACTGACATCCAAATGTTTAGCGACCAGATGTTGCTTAGCCCCATTGATCAAGATTACGAAGCCATCTACTCGGCTTGTGCGGCCCATACTTTTTATTAAATAAATTGGGTAGATCGATCCCTGGATTATGGCATGCCCTATGATCCTTTCTCACGTATATTATCAACCAACAAAAGCATCATGGAGATCATGATGTCAAAATATGAGCCATGGGACGAGCATCACCATTGTTCCTCCCTTCCCAATTCCATAGAAGATAATGTAGGTGGTTTGTACCTACCTAAATTAATCGAACCCTCTATGAATTCCATTTCCATTCATGATATTGACTTTGAAAAGAACCTCTTGAATATCAAAGAAACCATTCCTCTCGATATTTAAATTAAACTAGGAATAGTAAAAAATATTTACATCAGAGCATCTTGATATTCATCTGAAGTCGAGACCCACCAAACCATTTTTCATGAGTTTAGAGATGTCTTTTCCAGGATGTATGAATAAATTCCAGGTATTGACCCCAACATAGTGGCGCACGAAATTAAAATGTATCCTGATGCCAAACCCATCTGGAAATGACTCCATCTGGTCCATCCTAGGAAGGTTCTCAGAATAAAATTTGTAGTTGGTAAGATTATTCGGGTTGGTTTCATATACCCCATTCCTTTAACTAATTAGGTTTTAAAAATAGTCCCTGTCATGAAGAAACATGGCACGATTCGAGTATGTGTCGATTATCAAGATGTTAATCAAGCTTGTCCGAAAGACAACTACTCAACCTTGTTTATTGAATATATTGTTGATGATTGTGCTGGTTTCGAGATCAATTAATTTATGGATGAATCCTTGGGTTACATTCAAATCAACATTCTCCCGACATATCAAAACAAGAAATAATTTATTTGTCCCTGGGGTACTTTTTCTTATAAAAAGCTCCCATTCGGTCTCAATAATACAGGCACTACATTTCAACATGCGATGGATTATGATTTTCATGATATTAAGAATATAATGCAACCCTATGTGGATGATCTCCCTGCTCATTCCAAGCATTAGGATGATCACCCACTGCATTTACATGCCATTTTTCTCCATTGTAGGCACTATAACATTCAAATTAACCCAAAAAAATGTGTGTTATATGTTGGTTCTGCTTTACTCGTTTTTGTTATTTTCAAGAAAGGAATTCATATTGATCCTCTCAAAGTCCAGGAAATTGTCGATTTTCCTGCACCCTCCTCCTTAGTTCAGTTACAATGAATCTAAGGGAAATATAACTTCTTGAGGAGATTTGTCCCTAATTATGCTGAGTTGACCAAAGGATTTAATTGCTTACTGAAAAAATGGATTCTCTTCCACTAGGATGACGCTGCAAAGAAAGCATTTGATGCCTTGAAAGATGTAATTGTTTGGGAATCTCTCTTATATCCCCTGACTATCAGCACAACTATTTCCTTTATCTCGTTGTTGCCATATCTACTATAGCTATGGTGTTGGTCCAAGAAGAAAAAATTGGGACTAAACATCCCATTTAATATATGAGTTAGAACCTCAATGACACTGTGATATGGTATACTCATGTTGAAAAGTTTCCTTTGGCCTGTTCCTTCAAGTCGTTCAAAGATTTCACCATTACATCTTGCTTTGGAAAACTATGGTCATTTCAGATTGCAACTCGATGACATATATACTATCATGCCAATTGCTGGGGGGAAATTACTCGAAATGGATAGTTATTCTTTGAGAGTTTGACCTGGAATTCATCAAATCCAAGTCAAAGAAATCCCTAGTTTTCATTGAAATAATGTACGATCTTCTCTCCTTTGATGCAGAATCTACATCTGAAGATTCCACCCCTGACGAGTCATTTTTTCTGTTATCGTCATCTGATTTGTGGTATGGATATTTCCTGATTTATCATGATACCCAAACTTTCTGACCTAGTACCTCTCTCTCTAAGCAACGACGTATTTGGTACCAATCCAGAAATTACTTGATTATCGGCCACACCCTTTACCATTGTGGTATTGATATGATTTTATGGAGGTTCCTCACCTGTGAGGAGGTCAAGAAAGTTCTTAATGATTTCCATTTAGGAGCATGTGGTAGGAATTTATCTGGTTACGATACTGCACAAAAGATCTTATGCACTGGTTATTTTTGGCCCACCATTTTCTGTGATTGTATCCTTGCAGTCCAGAAGTGTCATGCTTTCTAGATATATGATCACAAAGTCCGTTCTCCACCTGCTCCATTGCATCCTGTTGTTTCCATTGGCCCCTTTGTGAAATGGGTTATCAGCTTTAAGACATGTAACCCTCATTCGGCCGGGGAATATGGTTATATCATTGTCGATGTTGACTACTTTACTAAGTGGGCCAAAGTGATGCTTACATTTAATAACACCAGCGAAACATCTGCATACTTTTTCTTCTACCACATGATTGATAGGTTTTATGTTCTACAAGTGATATTTACATATCACGGGAAGCATTTTTGAAATCATATGATGACCAAATTAACTGCCAAATTGGGAATTTCACATGAAAATGCCACTCCCTATTATCCTCAGGCTAATGGAAAAGTTGAAGCTATCAAAAAATTTCTTAAGAATATGCTTCAACGCATGATGGAGGTCCATAAATAAAACTTCCATTTACTTCTCTATGCTGCCTTGTGGGCATACCAAACCTCAGTAAGGATTGCTACCAGATTCACACCTTTTCATTTGGTTTATGGTTTGGAAGTAATCCTTCCCATGGAGTGCGAAATTCCAACACTGAAACTAGATATCGAACTTCTCCCTACTACCTCTTTAGAAGAGGAGCGTCTTTTACACTTGAATCGATTAGATGAGACTTGGCATGATGCCTCTTTGGCCAACAAAACTCATAAAAGACGCATCAAAGCGCAATATGACAAAATTTTCAAGCCCAGAGTCTTCTCAGAAGGAGATCTGGTACTCTTATATGACCAGGAGGTTGATAAGTTAGGTCCAGGAGAGTTCCATCCTATGTTGTTGGACCCATACATTGTAAAGCGTTTACTTACAAAAGTTTCTTAAGAGTTAGTATATATTGATGGAATTCCATTGACGCAGCCTAGAAATGAGTTGTATCTCAAAAAATACTATGCTTGATCCCCTGCATAATACACTATGTACATACTATCTATAGGTGCATTGAGTGTGTTTGTAGTGTGTTTTTCAGAGTTTCCCATGGTTTATGTTGATCCTTATTTACTTTTGTTTGCAAATTCCAATGGTGCTAGCCATAGTACTCGGAACCTATCCTCCGTAACATGGGCAATTTTTGATCTAAATAACGAGCTAGTGAGTAAGCAAGGGATTTTCATTGGCTACTCTACAAACAACATCGTTGAGTATAGTAAAGTGGTCGAGATTCTATATGATGCTATTTCACATGGTATCTTTTGTATAGTCATCAAGCTTGACTCATAGCTCGTAGTACTACAACCCGTGAATATCTATTCGGTGAGAAATCCTGCCATCTTTCGTCTGGTTTTGAGAGTGCGTATTCTGGAAAGACATTTTGATTTCATACAATATGAACACATTTCTAGAAATATAAACACTTTAGGATATTCCCTAGATAATTTAGTTTTAAATAAACGTTTGCAACGAATGTAAGTAACTTTCAATTCACATCACATTATATTGAAAGAAGAATAGGAACTAGGAAACGCTGCCTGTATATATATATATGATAGTTTGGTTTTACAAAATGTATTCCCTAATACACGTATGGATACATCGACCATATACAAAAACTACATGTAAACATCTAAGTAGACAATTAGTGGTACTCATGATAAAATGACACTACACAAGCTATCTTGCACAGTAATTGACCGATACAACTAGCTACCCTGATGGTATGTCGTTGAAGTTGCAATGGGAGTTGATCGACTATGGTGTCATCAATCCCTTGGGTGAATCCCTCCTTGTGGCGCTCCACCTTTGATGGGAGCTTCGCCACCTTAAGATCCCGTAGCACATTCGAAGCCACCGTAGCGACCTGTACCGGTCTCACTACCTCCTCCTGTGGTTGTCTCTTTGTGTGGTGGAGATATGTAGCACCCACTAGTCGAACAGGTCCAATGTCTGCATGAAAAAATTAAGCAGTTTAGTCTCAGGAACATGAAAAAACACAAAAAAATTGTAAAACTTTTCAAAAACTTAATGGTCAAAGTCTCTTACCTACAACAGCCCATTGCTCGTGCTTAGGTAGCACGAGCTCGGGACCATCACGAAAATCCATCCCTGCATAAGGATACTCACCAATCATGATGAATTATCTATGTAACCATCCAAAGAAGGCTGGTGAAAAGCTGATCGTTGATGGACCTACATGTCTGGCCATGTGGTCTATCCACCTCATCATCTGTGGGACCCTCAGATCGAAGGGCTCAAGTACAATCTGCTAAGGTTGTAGTAATGGTACTCGCTCTAAGGAAAAAGAGACAAAAATGGCACCATAGTCGAAGTTCTTCAACTTACCCTCCTTTACTTCAGTAATTTTTTATTTCAAGTTAGCCAAGACACCCTCCCTCTAGTTGAATATTGTCAGTGCTAGACATTCTAACCGATACTGCATGTATGATCTGCTTCTCACATGATGTAATGTCGAGTTGCCTACCAATCTTTCTATGATGAACAAGATTGTTTTCAAGATTAGTTGGGTCACATCATTTATGATAAACTTTCTTTCCCTAGTAGGAACGACTCGAGGTTTGCAATAGGTAGCAATGCAGTCTTTCACCGTCTCACCGCCACTTCTTCCACCTAGAAGAGAGATGGGGACACCTCACTTTGTCAATCCTATCAGAAATTAAATATCATCTACCTTCATCTCGAGTAGATTATCCCGAAACCTGAACACCTCTGCATGAACAAGCCATGAATTCATAAGGTACTTTAACAAATCCATTTGTTTCCTCATACCGGGAATGCAAAACAATTTCATCAACTCGTAGTTTTTAAGTGCCTAGATGGCAACAGGGTTATTTTATATAGTTAAATATAGTGCTTCATGCTCTCTTTATCTCTAGATAAATAATTTTTTGTGATAATGGGTACCTGAAACATCAACAAAGGATTCATTAAGCTCTTTCCCATGTAAAAAAACTTAAACAAATTTGAGGAAAAACTAAGAACAAACTTGGAAAAATGCACCCAATGCACCATAGAAGGCATAGATAGAGCATTGCACCTTTTTCTGCAGTGTTTCTTTGCCTAGGTGCAATTCCATTTTCGACACAGAGGGGGTGCGCTGGTCCCATGGTGTTTTTTATGAACCCTAGGGGCCTCAAAAACTTGAAAAAATTGCATGAAACACAAAAATTAATTGTGGAAAGATAGAGAAAGGTCTTAGCTCCTACCTGGATCTAATGACACTTGAAATGGTTCCCTAGATTGGTCATAATCATCTGTATAAGATCGAGGAAAAAAAGGCTCCAAATACTCACTGTTGAAGGTAAAGTGTGAAATGGTAAAAATGAAAAGTCATTTTGAATATATATGGTCATTTTCTCATTATTTTATTCATTTTTAATATCTTGACCTAGATATGCTTCATTTTTACTATGAAACGGGTATGTTTAATCCTTCTTGTGGTGTTTTGAGCAGGTCGAAAACTGTTAACTGGTTTTTATTATGTTTTGACAGGTTACTTTGACCAAGGAGTACATTGTTTTCTATTTATATGACTCTATAAACCAATGAAAAATGAACCCCCTAGAGTCCTCTTTCAGCTCTTTTCAGACTCCCAAAATATGAAAATATTGTCAAGCACTTGTCCTTTCGAGCTCGTAAAAGTAAATGAAAATACTTCTATTCAGTATAACCCTTTTCTAGAGTGAGATAGAATAAACACGAAAAAGGAATACCTTAGTCGAACATGGCTAAGAGGTTCTCTTGAGTATTTTATTCTACCTTTTCAGACTTGAGAGACTATCTGCGAAAAGGGATATGTGGAGTTTTATTTTCAGCCTCTTTTTCAAACTCTCTAAACATGAAAAAGGTCGAGTTTTACCTTCACTGGACTTGTTAAAACATCAGACAATGATGGAATTGTCAAACATGACAAGGCTAAACCACTCCTTCTCAAGGTTTGTTAAATATACTCAAAGGGATTCATCCAAAGGATGAAATTATAGACCAAGCATATGTTATCCTCATTAAGCCTGTTAAAAAATAAAGAGGCACTGACCAATATGGTTGGGGAAATTGGGAAAATAGGGGATTCCACTTTGCTAAATGGTAGCGAGTCACTCTTGAACATGACACTTTACACTCCATCTCCGTGGCTATTGGATTGGGTAATCTGCTTGTGTCTTGGTTATCATACCATTTTTAGAGCCTCCATTTCTATTTTGGGTCAATTCTGCCAACTCCATTCAATGTCATTATGTGCTCAAGAGAAGTCATTCAGTTGATCTATGATATAATATTCTTAAGCCTTCATTTCATGTCTACCTTTCCTGATCCAGCTCCATATCAACATCATTCTGATCACTTTGTCTCAATCATGATACCCGTTTCATGTCGTTGATGGGGGACACATCAAGGCCCTCCTGCGACGGTTTGCTTCCTGTCAAAATCATCACATAATCTAGGAAGCTAACTTAGAAACACCCCTTTTGTACCTTGGTTCTTGCATACATCAATGGCCTTCGACTGGAATATTTTGTGTGGTGTTCGACATCAACTCATTTACTCACACCATACCGATTGTACCATTGTACCTTGAGAGCCATTAACATCATCATGGTTTCTCTCGTGTCTGTTAATGGCTTACATCATCGGCGGATAATTAAATGGTGTCTACCATGTTAAACTCTAGCTCATTGATTCACATGGGTAGACTCATACATTAGTTGGTCATGTGAATGAGATAGAATACCCCAGATGTACTTTCCTCCATCCAAGTTGTGATTTCAGAAGTTATACAAATATTACAATGTATGATGGTCATGATCATACAAATATCACCCCCAAAAATGTCTATGATTTTAGGTAACCTTAGTGGCCATAATTTTAGGGACGATCACAACCCGACTAGGGTGGGTTGTCCTGGTACCTAAACAAATGAACCTACTCCATATTTTTTTTGTTGGGAGGGTATTCATATTCACGAGAGTACAATACATTTGGCCGAATCTCTCTTATAGCCCTTCGATACTGGGTTTCATCACTAACTAGAATTATTTTCCCTAGATTCTTGTTGATTTCCTTTAGATTTTTTATTTTATTTTTAGGTGTGTGTTGTTTTGTAACCGAGACTTATAAAATACATCAATTAATAAAAGTTTGTAAAATATATTCATCATGGCTACCCAAGTTTCTCGTTGTTTTTGTTGATACCTAAAAGGCCTTCCTCCAATTTCTGTGGAGGAATTTATGAGTGAATCATATTCCCTCACTTTTTAAGGGATTCAGTCTCTAGTTTCAAACCCTGAATCACACCATACTAACCCAGAGTCTATTCTATCTGAGGACCCTTCTACTGAAGGTCTAGTACCTCATTGTAATCCTCCACTTGTAGATCCTACTGGGCCTATATTGATTTAGGAAGCACCCTTACCTTTAGTGTCTTCATTGGTTTTCCCTTTGAACATCCCAATGACTGCTGGTGAGTCATGGTCTTTTGTGGACACCTTTGGTCCACCACCATTCAGCCCGCCTATTTTAAGTTCCACACCTAGTGTGGGTTATCCTATTGTACAACCTATGGTTCATCTAGGAACCTCTACTACACCCATTTGGGGTAGTGTTAAACACTATATTGCCTCCATTTCCCATTATCCTTTTTTTTTCGACTATTGGTGTTCTTAGTATGACAACCTTCAACAAACCATTTGGTTGGAATCCATTGCTTGGTTCAACTCCCCCACTACTGCAGAGTGGGGGAAATTTTTCTGGTACTTATCCACCCGCTGGGGGAATTCCTGCACCCATGCAATATCTGGTATAGTAGGGTCCATATTTGATGGATTATTTTCCTATATGTGGCCACCCCATTACTGGTGGTCTAGTACCTAATCCATCTTATGTGGTTAGGGGTGTTCCATTCCCTAGACACACTGCATCTCCTTGGGGCCTCCCAAGTCAACCATATGCATCTGTTGGGGGAAACCTCTATCCTTGGGGCAACCCATTAGCTGGTAGCCTTCCTAAGGCTAGGGGCATGCCTTATGGCCCATCACTCTACATGACCCCACCGCTACCTCATGGAAACTACTATCCATCACAATTTATGTACCCTACCGAAAACCCATTGATGGGAGGAAATCTTGGTCCCTCTATTCATTCTGCTCTTCCTTGGTCTAATTCGGCTGCACCTACTCTATTTCCTTTCTAGGCTAAATTGGATATCCTATATCTATACAAGCCTGCAAATGATCCCATCGAACATAAATTTTTATGGCCTCCAACCCAGTACAAAATTTTTGCAGACATTCCTAAGTTTAAAGGAAAGTAACTGTTTAAAGGAATCAATGGACTACTTGCAGAAAAGGAACTATTACAGGTATACTATTAACCCTTTGTCACGCCTAATTATCAACCATAGCAAAGGAACCCATTGGAGTCATCTTTATGATATTTTCAAACTCTCTAAAAATGAAAATATCGTTGAGTTTACCCTTTTTGTACTCGTTAAACCTAAAGATATTGGGAAAAATTTGGAATAATGAACAATCATTATTATCTATATTGGTCGGAAGTTTTATGGAATCAGTTTATTTTCCATCCCTTGAACATGACACTTATCCAACATATTCCTCTTTTTTCAAATTCTCTTTGAGCCCTACCATCTTATTATTTTAGCCTTGATACCCTGATGTCCCTACATCCTTGTATCCTAATACTCTTTGGTGTTCTTGAGTCTAAGCTGCCTGGTCTCTTTGGTGTCTTTTCTTCTATTGTTTAAGGGATTTCCTACTATATGTTGACCTTATATACCACTATATCATGTGTCCAGTTGATCTGATTCAGTTCACCTTGTTGTTCCAGATCACTGAAAAATAAATCACATTTTTATCATTTGATGTTGATTGATGTGGGCCTCCTTATTTCTAACCTTCAATAGGTTCCTTCCTATAAAATTCAACACATTATATAGGAAGAGAATTGATAAACACCATAGTACCCTGGAGCTTGCAGTCCTCAGCGGAATATTTTAGTGTGTTTGATTGGGGGTTTTCATTATTGGATCCCACTTGAACGATTCTACGAGTTTTTGACTTCAACTCCTATATTCACACTTGCTATATTTTACTAAGCATATTTGATACCATCATCCTTATAGGTGGCCATCCCCATGTCTGTTAATGGTTTTCATTATTGATTGGTAATAATAAAAATTCTCACATATTAGAAATCAACTCATTTATTCACATGTGCAGAATAATTATGTTATTTTGTGACGATGACAAAGACCTTGGGAAGAGGCTTACATCACTCAGCCTTGTTTCCTCTCCCAAGCTGCTTATTTTGTTTATGGAGACAACTTATCTTAGCTTGACTACTCTGTGACAAAGTTCCACATTGTAATTACTAGTGGATGTGATCACTCATCTTCTACATGGATCAACAGTGCATTTTTATAGCTACTAAGCATGGGAATTCACAACTCAGGACATAATTTATATGCGACACATGTTTGATGTTGTTTTCAGGCCTCCTTCTATTCTGATGCTCTGAAAATCTCTCTCCTTGGTTGTTTTATAAATTATTTCGACCATCGCCTTCTTCTCTGACCTCACATTTTAGGGGGCATCTGTTATACATGAAATACATCCTCATCAACTCAAAGGAGAATAATATGTTGTTGGTTAGAATACACCCATTTTTCTAGCCTATATAATAATACAACATGATTTATGTACTATGAGGACCACGTTATCCTAGTCTATAACAAGTTGTCCCATTCATCTAACTTGTGTTACCAAAATTATCTTAGTCACGAGGAAAAAAAATCGAGTTAACTAAACTTTGACACTTTGGTTCACTTTTGAAAACTCATACGGTGGAATGTGATCTCTTTATCCTTATATTCAACTTTTTCCTAGACAAGAAAAGCACACAAAAGAGGGAAAGAGCCATAAAGCATAAGAGCATCTAGAAAGCAGATAAAGGAATTTTCATATGAGGAAACATTATTCACCCAAAATATTTTTCCAAAATTGAAGTAATGAGGAATTCGGGAAATATTCATAGCCTTCACTTGCCTATATATTGGAGGTTTGGCCATTGAGAAAGGGATGGGAGTTCTTTTATTGTCACGTTGTTGAGATATAACTTGAGAGGGAGAGTTTTGGAGCTAGGAGTTTGAGGAGGTGTTGTTGCAACTACATATGATGGTTGTAACTTTCCTTCAACTCCTTTAGTAATACAGATTAGTTGTTCTTGCTTCCATATATTTCTATTCATTGTTTACTTCTTGTATCTAACTAATGAATAGTTGGAAGTTTGGTTTATAGTTATTGATTCATTAATTTTTATATGTTTATTATAGTTTTTATTATCATGATATTATGTTGTGAAGTTTTATTTTTTCTCTTTCCTATGTGCATAACCAAGCTTTGGAGCTAGCTAGGAGTGCTTCCCAACTACAGTGAAAAATCCAAAGGACCTGAATGCGAGGACTTACATGAAATCCTTCTATTTTTCTCAATATATACTCTACATCTTGATATACTAAGGATTATAAAACATATAAAAACCTTTCCCTTACTCGGTCTGCCCTAGGTTTCTGAGAGAACCTGCGAGGGTTTTCTTTTTTTCCAACCAAGCATTAGAATCCTATTGCACAAGGTAAAGAAATTCAGTGATCATCTACCATTTCTAACTTTTCAATTTAGGGGGAAATCTATTATAGGCCATTTTGATGAATTTGGGCTATAGGTATGCAAACCAGATCAATCCACATCCATGAACATGTTATCATCATCCATACACAAAGCCCTAATCATGATATTTCCAAAAACTATTTCTGCGATTAACTTCTCAAAATCAATGTCTTAAACCCCAACACACCCTGTCTCTTTAGCCATCTGTTTTCATTAATGGTTGCTCCTTTCTATACTAGTGCTGATTAGAGATGGTTGCTCCCTTTTTTAGGTGCGTTGATTCTATAAATTCAGTAAAATTAAAAATATTTCCAAAGATTCCTCTTCTAGAAGCTTCTAGGGGTTGTTTTAACCATTTACCATGGGTAAGAAGCTCAAATACACTATGATACTACTTTGGAGACTTCATCTCTAATACCTTGAGCTCATCCTCCCATCATATGTGGATCTCAATCCCATTATGGTAAATTATAAACTACCATGCTTCTCCTATAAATTTACTACCATCCATAAAATTAGGGTTGGCTTTTGGAAACTGATCATGCCCTCATGCTGTTGTATTGAACCTAATGGAGTCATTATCTTCATGTATTAGGGTGAAATTGAGGTTTTATTTGTAAAAAGGAAGTAAAATTTAACTTGGGGACATCTCTACAAGATCAACTAATATTCTTGGTTGTAAAATCTCCCATATTTCAATTAAAACAAAGAGTATCTCATTTTCCTATACATGTTGTGTTGCATTTAAATTCATGTATTTTAATTCCCTGTTGATTCATTGAATAGAGTAATTGAATTATGATACGCAGATGTTGTGGATCCTTATATTTTTTTATTTGTATGTGAAGGTTCTAATTATAGCATTTAGAGCTACAATCAGAGCTTACAAGAAAGGAGGAAAACAAAGCTTGTGACGAATTCCGAGAAGTTTTTTTTCCCATTCTTTAATTTCTCTAAGGAAAACTCTATATTGTTTTCCTTCTATTGTTCTAGACCAGTCCACTAGGTCTATGGAATTCACCTTTGTCCGCAATCCTAAATTCCACATAACAGATACAATTAGGTGTTTGTTAAGAAATAATATTGGACAAATACTACCTTCAAGTATATCATGATATTCAAGTATCTTATGATTTATTTCGGGTTGATAAACATAGGATCTACTTTTAAAGATCTTTCTAACAAGCTATTGAGCATGTCAAATGGAGATCGGATGCCAAAGTTATGTCCCCAGGAAGTTGAAACACCAATTTACCAAAACGGGGCCCACAATTTTAGCGCTTCATCTCCTAGGGTTAGGTTTTTGGACGTTTTGGGTTTTACATTGTTTCTCAACAATAAATAGGCCTTCGAGCCTCATTGTAACATAGTTCAGGGGCTGGTAGCCGACACATATCTTCTCAGGGATATGCTACCAGTACCCTATCTCATCTATTTCCATTATGTCTGTTATAGGCCTTCGAGCCTCAATGTAACGTGTATTCCACATCTCTTCTCAGAGATATGCTACAAGCACCCTAGCTTGTTTCCATTATGTTTGCAAGCTTATTTTAGTCATTATTTTATTAATAAAATGAAGCATTATTTCCACTGCATCTCTGTGCTTTTGGTTATATGTGTATTATGTTGTGTTCCTGCATAATCCGGATCAGTGGTTTCAGAGCGGGTATGCTCTTTCTCTATTTTTCTTTGCATGTACCCAATGCAGTAAAGGTATAAGGATTTCGGGCTCGATCTGGTTGCACCCTTCCAAGATCAGCCTCGCAAACCCCGATGACCCCCCATGACAGAAGGAAAGAAAGACGAGGGAGCAGAAGATCTTATCAAAATCTTGTTCGAGGAGGCCCTCGAGAAATAGAGGAACGTGATGATGGATAAATTTTCCCAGATCCTTCAACGACTGCCCACCGGCAACACATCTACATCCAGCACGTCCACCAACAGGTCTGCAACATCGTAGACAAATCCAATACCAATTTCAATAGAATTCCCCCCCCGGTGGAGGAACTTAATGCAATGATGACCATTTCTTCCTACGAAGGGAGGAATGATCCAGGTGGATATCGGTGGCCACCCACCTATTCCATTTGGACTCGCAACATAAATTCTTGCAGATTTTCACTTCCAGCAGCTTACTATTTTTAGCAGTTTTTCGGGTCCTGCACGCCTGGAGCCATTTTGGGGCATTAATGATCCAGGTGGATATTGGTGGCCACCCACCTATTCCATTTTAACCCTCGCTATCCATTCTTTCCATTTTTAACATTCAGCACAACTTATTATTTTTAGTAGGTTATTGTGTCCTGCACTCCCGGAGCCGTTTTGGGGCCTTAATGATCCAGTGGATATTGGTGGCAACCCACCTATTCCATTTTAACCCCCACCATCAGTTATTTTAGTTTTTAAGTTGCAGGACAACTTACTATTTTTAGAATTTTTTTGGGTCCTGAACTTCCGGAGCCATTTTGAGGCCCTAAATGACGTTTTTTGGGAAACCCGGGAGCAACATGGATCTTTTGACCAATGTTCCTCACACCAAAATTTGTAGTCCTCAGACATATATTTATAACAAGCTATTGAGCGCATCAAACAGAGATCGGATGCCAAAGTTACGTCCCTGGGAAGTTGAAACACCAATTTACCCAAACAGGGCCCACAGTTTTGGCACTTCATCTCCTAGGGTTAGGTTTTTGGACGGTTTAGGTTTTACATTGTTTCTCAACAATAAATAGGCCTTAGAGCCTCATTTTTACACAGTTCAGGGGCTGGTAGCTGACACTTCTCTTCTCAGGGATACGCTACCAGTACCCTAGCTCATCTATTTCCATTATGTCTATAATAGGCCTTCAAGCCTCAATGTAACACAGTTCAGAGGCTTGTGTATTCCACATATCTTCTCAGAGATACGCTACAAGCACCCTATCTTGTTTCCATTATGTTTGTAATATTATTTAGGTCATTATTTTATTAATAAAATGAAGCATTATTTCCGCTACATCTCTGTGCTTATGGTTATATGTGTATTCTGTTGCGTTATTGCATAAATATGGATCAGTGTTTTCAGAGTGGGTCTTCTCTTTCTCTATTTTTCTTTTCATGTCCCCAACGTGGTCAGGTTATAAGGATTTCAGGCTCGATCCGGTTGCACCTTTCCAAGATCAGCCTTGCAAACCTCGATGACCCCTCATGGCGGAAGGAAAGAAAGATGAGGGAGCAGAATATCCTATCAAAATATTGTTCGAGGAGACCCTCAAAAAACAAATGAATGTGATTATGGATAAATTTTCCCAGATCCTTCAACGACTACCCACCGATGACACATCTACATCCAGCACATCCACCAACAGTTCTGCGACATCCTGCGCAAATCCAATACCAAGTTTAGTAGAATTTCCCCCCTGCCTCGTGGAGGAACTTAACGCAATGGAGACCATTGCTTCCTAAGGAGGGAGGAATGATCCAGGTGGATATCGGTGGCCACCCACCTATTCCATTTGGACTCGAATTCTTGCAGCTTTTCACTTCCAACAAATTATTATTTTTAGCAGGTTTTCGGGTCCTGCACTCCCGGAGCCATTTTGGGGCATTAATGATCTAGGTGGATATTGGTGGCCACCCACCTATTCCAATTGAACCCCTACCATCAATTCTTTCCGGTTTTAACATTCAATACAACTTACTATTTTTAGCAGGTTTTCGGGTCCTGCACTCCCGGAGCCGTTTTGGGGCCTTAATGATCCAGGTGGATATTGGTGGCCACCCATCTATTCCATTTGAACCCCCACCATTAGTTCCTTCAGTTTTTAAGTTGTAGCACAACTTACTATTTTTAGCAGTTTTTTGGGTCCTGAACTTCCGGAGCTGTTTTGAGGCCGTAAACGACGTTTCTAGAAAAACCAGAAGCAATAGGGTTCAATGGACTGGTGTTGATCACACCAAAAGTTGTAGTCCCTGGACAAATATTTCTAACGAGCTATTTAGCATGTCAAACAGAGATTGGATACCAAAGCTATGTCCCTGGGAAGTTGAAACACCAATTTACCCAAACAGGGCCCACAGTTTTTGCGCTTCATCTCCTAGGGTTAGGTTTTTGGACGTTTCAGGTTTTACATTGTATCTCAACAATAAATATGCCTTTGAGCCTCATTGTAATATAATCTAGGGGCTAGTAGCTGATACATCTCTTCTCAGGGATACGCTTCCAGTACCCTAGCTCATCTATCTCCATTATGTCTGTAATAGGCCTTCGAGCCTTAGTGTAACACAATTCAGAGGCCTGCGTACGCCACATCTCTTCTCAGAGATACGCTACCAACGCCCTAGCTTGTTTACATTATGTTTGTAAGCTTATTTCAGTCATTCTTCTATAAATAAAATGAAGCATTATTTCCACTGCATCTCTGTGGTTATGGTTATATGTGTATTCTGTTGCGTTCCTGCATAAATCCGAATCAGTGGTTTCAGAGCAGGTCTGCTTTTTCTCTGTTTTTCTTTGCATGTCCCCAATGCGTTCAGGGTATAAGGATTTCAGCCTCGATCCACTTGCACCCTTCCAAGATCAGCCTCGCAAACCCCGACGACCCCCCATGGCGGAAGGAAAGAAAGACAAGGGAGCAGAAGATCCTATCAAAATCTTGTTTGAGGAGGCACTCAAGAAACAGAGGAACTCGATTATGGATAAATTTTCCCAGATCCTTTAACGAATGCCCACCCATGGAACATCTACATCCAGCACATCCACCAATAGGTCCGCGACATCCTGGACAAATCCAATACCAAGTTCAGTAGAATTCTCCCCCCCCCCCCCCCCAATGGAGGAATTTAACGCAATAGAGCCCATTGATTCCTAAGGAGGGAGGAATGATCCAGGTGGATATCGATGGCCACCCATTTATTCTATTTGGATCTGAAACATCAATTCTTGCAGCTTTTCACTTCCAGCAACTTACTATTTTTAGCAGGTTTTCAGGTCCTACATGCCCGGAGCCATTTTGGGGCATTAATGATCCAAGTGGATATTGGTGGCCACCCACCTATTCCATTTGAACCCCCGCCATCAATTCTTTCTCTGTGCTTATGGTTGTATGTGTATTCTGTTACGTTCTTGCATAAATCTGGATCAGTGGTTTCAGAGTGGGTCTGCTCTTTCTCTGTTTTTCTTTGCATGTCCCCAACGCGGTCAGGGTATAATGATTTCGGGCTTGATCCGGTTGCACCCTTCCAAGATCAGCCTTGAAAACCCCGACGACCCCCCATGGTAGAAGGAAAGAAAGACGAGGGAGCTGAAGATCCTATCAAAATCTTGTTCGAGGAGGCCCACGAGAAACAAAGGAATGCGATGATGGATAAATTTTCCCAGATCCTTCTACAGCTGCCCACCAGCGGTACATCTACATCCAGCACGTCCACCAACAGGTCCACGACATTATGGAAAAATCCAATACCAAGTTCAGCGAAATTACCCCCCGTGGAGGAACTTAACACAATGGAGACCATTACTTCCTAAGGAGGGAAGAATGATCCAGGTGGATATCAGTGGCCACCCACCTATTCATTTTGACCCGCAACATCAATTCTTACAGCTTTTCACTCACGACATCTTACTATTTGTATCAAGTTTTTGGGTCCTGCATGCCCGAAGCCATTTTGGGGAATTAATGATCCAGGTGGATATTGGTGGCCACCCGCCTATTCCATTTGAACCCCTGCCGTCAGTTCTTTCCGTTTTTAACATTCAACACAACTTACTATTTTTAGCAGGTTTTCAAGTCCTGCACACCTGGAGCCGTTTTGGGGCCTTAATGATCTAGGTGGATATTGGTGGCCACCAACCTATTCTATTTGAATCCCCACCATTAGTTCTTTTAGTTTTTAAGTTGTAGCACAACTTTCTATTTTTAGCAGTTTTTCGAGTCCTGAACTTTCGGAGCCGTTTTGAGGCCCTAAACGACGTTTTTTGGGAAAAATAGGTGCAACAGTGGGACATGGACCAATATATATCACACCAAAAGTTGTATTCCTCATAAATATATTTCTAACGAGCTATTGAGCGCATCAAACGGAGATTGGATGCCAAAGTTACATCCATGGGAAGTTGAAACACTAATTTACCTAAATGGGGCCCACAGTTTTGGCGCTTCATCTCCTAGGGTTAGGGTTTTAGACGTTTCGAGTTTTACATTGTTTCTCAACAATAGATAGGCCTTCAAGCCTCATTGTAACATAGTTCAGGGGCTGGTAGCCGACACATCTCTTCTCAGGGATATGATGCCAGTACCCTAGCTCATCTATTTCCATTATGTCTGTAATAGGCCTTCGAGCCTCAATGTAACATAGTTCAGAGGCCTGTGTATGCCATATCTCTTCTCATTGATATGCTTCCAGTACCCTAGCTTGTTTCCATTATGTTTGTAAGCTTATTTCAGTCATTCTTTTATTAATAAAATGAAGCATTATTTCCGCTGCATCTCTATGCTTATGGTTATATGTGTACTTTGTTGTGTTCCTGCATAAATATGGATTAGTGGTTTTAGAGCAGGTCTACTCTTTCTCTGTTTTGATTTGAATGTCCCCAATGTGGTCAGGGTATAAGGATTTCGGGCTCGATCTAGTTGCACCCTTCCAAGATCAGCCTCATAAACGCCAACAACCCCCCCATAGTGAAAGGAAAGAAAGATGAGGGAGCAGAAGATATTATCAAAATATTGTTTAAGGAGGCCCTTGAGGAACAAGGGAACACGATAATGGATAAATTTTCCTAGATCCTTCAACGGTTGCCCACGGCGGCACATCTACATCCATCACGTCCACTAACAGGTCTGCGACATCCTAGACAAATCCAATACCAAGTTCAACAGAATCCCAACCCCCCCGTGGAGGAACTTACAAAATGGAGAACATTGCTTCCTAAGGAGGGAGGAATGATCCAGGTGGATATCGGTGGCCACCCATCTATTCCATTTGGACCTGCAACATCAATTCTTGCAGCTTTTCACTTCCAGCAACTTACTATTTTTAGCAGGTTTTTGGGTCCTGTACGCTCGGAGCCATTTTTGGGGCATTAATGATCCAGGTGGATATTGGTGGCCACCCACATATTCCATTTTAACCCCCGCCATCCGTTCTTTCCATTTTTAACATTTAGCACAACTTACCATTTTTAGCAAGTTTTCAGGTCCTACACTCCCACAGCCATTTTGGGGCCTTAATGATCCAGGTGGATATTGGTGGCCAACCTCCTATTCCATTTGAACCCCCACCATCATTTCTTTCAGTTTTTAAGTTGTAGCACAACTTACTATTTTTAGTATTTTTTCGGTTCCTGAACTTCCAGAACTGTTTTGAGGTTCTAAACGACGTTTTTTGGGAAAACCGGGAGCAACATGGGTCCATGGACGAATGTTTCTCACAAAAAAAAGTTGTAGTCATTGGACAGATATTTCTAATGAGCTATTGAGCGTGTCAAACAGAGATCATATGCCAAAGTTACGTCCCCGAGAAGTTGAAACACCAATTTAGCCCACAATTTTGGCGCTTCATCTCCTAGTGTTATGCGGAATTATGAATTACGGATAAATCATTCTTCCCTAGATAGGTGCTAATTTAGAACACCAGATCAAAGACTTTATGATTATCTTTCCTAACTATAAACAGACACACAAAATGAAACAAGAAGCTTACTTAGAGTCCAAGCGCTTCCAAAGTCTCCTTCTATCACTTTTGCTATAGCTTCAAATTCCAACCAGCTGTGCAAAATATTTCCTGCAAGAATGAACACTAAACAACAAGAGATAGAAATAATACAGATGTCTATTCAAGTTATTTAGCTAAAGCAATAAAGCATAAACCATATACATCAAATAAGAAATCATGATATGGAAAATCAAAGCTTATACAGATGCATATAGGGAAAAATAAGCAATAATATTTATTAATGATAGAAGGGGAGGTGAAAACCCAGTGATTGATTTAGTGTGACCATCTCCAGCAGCATCCTAGCCTCATCAAAATGTAGATATCTCCAGCAATATGTCACTCAAATCAACTCCTCATTTGAAATTCCTCTAGCATTTCTCTACACAAATTCTTCCTTCTCAAACACTAAGGCATGTGCTCAATTTATAGAGGAGCTGAAGGTAGTTTTACAATCAATGAATTTCCAATAATAGGCAAGACATGTTCCCAATCTTGTAGATGTCAAATGGACACATGGATTCGAATTTTGACACATGTGAACTCTTTTAAAAGGCACCGACCAAGTGGAGATTCTGAAACAATGAGAATTTCGCTCCAAATGTGACCAATGCACCTATGAGTGTCGGGAAGTGCTTTGCAGAGCAGCCTTGCATGGGGCTACCTGCATATGCAACAAACTTGGTCCCTTTAGAGGCAGCGTTGATGAGCTCTCATATGATATACTATAAACTTCAAATCTTGGAAACCTTTGCAGATGAAAGTCATGAATGATTTGTCTTGTTCTTTGTCTTAGGGAATGTAGCAACTGAAATGATAGGGGATGATAGAACCTATTCATTGGTCCTGGAGATGATGTCCAGTTAACCAGGTCATTGGGAATGGTGCCCAAATTGACCTATAACAATTTCCCCCTAAAGCATGAAGTCAGAATAATAGTAACAATATTTTGATTTAGATGCTTTACACTGTGATGGGCTAGAGATGAAGTAGAGTGGCGACCTGTATCAATATTATAATACATTACATCATGATATATCCTCTTGATCATAATTGTTGAGGGTCGACATTCCCATGTTCAACACATAAAAAATCTAATAATATGTACATAATTCAGAAAGTCGTCTACATTGGAATGTTGCCCAATACAGACATGCCTATAGATGTATGCCCATGTTCAGATGATGATATATATGTAAGGTCACCGTACATATGATGTGTACAAAAATCCTAAAATCGCAGCCCGGATGGCTGAATCTAGATCCGGGGTCTTCGTATCTCGTTCACTCGATCATTCGGGTACAAGTCTAGCCATGCGAATATATGATTTGTAGTCGAACATGGAAAGACATCGTTTGATTACCAGCCAATGATGTGAGTTGTTAACAAACGCGAGAGAACCACCATTGATGTCAATGGCCCTCAAGGTACTACAATACATTTCGTATGGCGTGAATAGATGATTTGATGTCGAACGGCAAACAAAATTTTTCGGTCAAATGTCTGGAAGTGAGGATCTTGTTGATGCTGTAACAAGCCTCATGGTACTGGAATATAATGTTTCTAAGTGAACTTCCTGGATAATGATTTGTCATCGACAGGAAGCCACCTTATTGCGAAATGGGAGTTACTGATTTCAGAGACAAAGGTATGACTTGATATAGAAATTTTCAGGGATGACAGTCATGAGAATGAAGGTTTATGAGTATTGCAGAAGGATGAGTATTCATTGGATGACTTCTCTTGAACATATCGGCGACAAGGAGATGAGTTGGAAGCATTGACCCAAAACCGAAGTGAAGGTATGATGAACCATAGGTATGAATGAACCGTCAAGAATATTACCCAAACCAAACAGTCACGGACATGGAGTGAAGTTTCATGTTCAAGAGCGACTTGCTACCATAAAGAATTCTGCTCACTTTTCCCAATTTTTTCCCGGTCATTTGTCAACCACCTCTTTATTTTTTAACAAGCTTGAGGAGGATAACATTTTCTTGATCTATAATTCAACCCTTCAGGCGAATAAAGTATCGCTATTTAATAATTTAACGAGTCTAGCGATGAATGAAACTTGATTCTTGTCATGATTGACAAGCCCGTCATTATTTTATGTTTTAACAAGCTTAACGACAGTGATAGCCCGGTCCTTTTTCATATTTAGAGAGTTTGAAAAAGAGTACGAAAGAAAACTCCATAAGTATTTTTTCGTAAAGTTGTCACTCAGATCCAAAAAAGTGTAAAATAATATCTAAGAGAACCTCTTTAGTCATGTTCGACCAAGGTATTCCTTTTTCGTAAATAATCTATCTCAGTCTGGAAAAGGGTTAAACTTATACTGAGCAGATATTAATTCATTCACTTTTACGAGCTCGAAAAGACAAGTGCTCGGTAATATTTTCACATTATCAGAGTCTGAAAAGAGTTGAAAGAAGACTCTAGGGGTTCCTTTTTCGCTGTTGTTGAAGCTCGAAAAAGAGATAAACGTGCGCTTCAAATCCTTTTTCTTTTTTAACAAAGCTTGAAAAATGAGGAGAAAAAGTGCGCTTTGTGGTCAAATTATTCTTGAAATAAATTTGCATGACTAATATGTTCATCAGTTGTAAGACCTATTCAGAACAACATCAAATGGATTAAAAATACATGTTTCATGATAAAAAGCATAATAAAACCATAGTCATAGCAATAAATTTAATTTGCAAATAATTAAATGACTATTAAAAGTAGTTTTAGTATTCATTTTTACCATTCCATAGTTACCATTTGCATTTTGGAGCTCTGAACTTGATTTTTACCCCGAACTTCAGCTGCTGATTGTGATAATTTCTATGGATGGATTTCATTGCCATTTGATCCAAGTTAGTGATATGAATCTCCTCTTTCTTTCAGTAATCATTTCATTTCCAATTTCTGAAAATTTTTAGGGTTTTGGGGTCCCTAGGGTAAATTATGCCCAAAAGAGGGCAACACACCCTTGGATGTCGAAACCTACGTTGAATAGAAAGTAATTTGAAGGCTACTTGCATACAAAGCACACTGTCTCTTGTTAGGGAGTGTATTGGGTGCAATCTAGATTTTTAGTTTTTGCATTATTCCCAAAATTTCGCCAATTTTTTGAAATGAATGGAATCTAATGGTTCTTATGGTTGTATTTCAGGTTTCCATTAGATTACAATGACGATTACATGGAGGGAAAGAGAACATGAAAAAAAGGATATGATTGCCTTAAATGATCTAGGTACAGTAAGAGCCCTAAAATATTGTTGACTGCTTAAGTACTTCAGGTTGTCAG
Organism: Pinus albicaulis; assembly: GCA_034641835.2. Lineage (NCBI taxonomy): Eukaryota > Viridiplantae > Streptophyta > Pinopsida > Pinales > Pinaceae > Pinus > Pinus albicaulis. The sequence continues at coordinate 708,849,639 of CM076577.1, forward strand.
GGATGAGGCAACAAATGGAAATCTTGGAGTTTTTAGTTCAAGCATGGGATCCAACTATCGAGGCATTTCATATTAAGAATGAAGTGGTTCCCATAACAGTTGAGGATGTATACTTTCTTACAGGTTTGTCGAGGAGAGGCCTGCCTATTTGGCTCTCAGGGTTTATTGTTGGAGGAGAGACAGTGAGAGATTATGGTTTGTGACATTGTTATCCAGGGGCAGAGCCAAGCAAAGATGGAAAGATAAACATCTGGGATGTTAGATATTTGACTTTGAGAACTATCCTTTTCATGATCGCAAAACTTTCCAGCACCGTTACTTGTAGTGAATAGATCGTATATGAAGTATGCACTAAAGTGTTTGGAGCCAATAGTCTTCAATTGGTCTGAAGTTGTTCTTTCTCAGATAAAGGAAAAAATAAACAAAGCAAAGGGAGGAAGGAAGAAGAATTTCAGTTATGGTTCGATCCTTAGCTCCTTCACTTTAGAACAGATTCCACTGGTGTAGCCACAACATGTGACACTGGATATGTCTAATCCTAGAGATCCACAGATGCAGAGATGGGTAGAACTCATGGGTAGGCATGCAGGCCAATCTACCATTGTGTTCTCGACTGTGTTCTTTGCCCGGTTCTGGCGATATATTGTCGCCATCGATGAGTATGCATACATAGGCGTTGATTTCTGAGGAGATCTAGATTTAGCATTACCAGAAGATGCTTAGTGGAGTACAATGGGTAAGAATGTTTTGACCATGTTTTTTTATTTTCATAAGGTTTATACAATGTTTTTGTATTATTGATGTTTTCCCAGGACTAAACTAAATGTTTGATGTAATGCAGATGTTGGTCGTGTTCAACCAGTTGAGGAACCGAAGCGTGAAGCAGATGTGCCAGCAGAGAGGGCATCCGGGAGAGTAGTCCTTCAGGATCTTGACATGGCTGAGACTCTCGCTGAGCTTCGACATCACATAGAGGGCTTAACCTTCGGGATTCCGAATTTCCGGATTGAAGAGTTACCCATGCAACTGCAACGACACACTATTAGGGTTCCTAACCGTTGGATGCGATTACTATGTAGGATAGCTAGATCTATAGCATGTTACATGAGCACCACTAGTTTAATTTTGACATTTTTCATACATTTTGTGGTTAGATGACCAATGTGTCTTGGGCACAAATTTTGTAAAAACCTATAACTATATAACCATATGATTTTAACATTTTCCTATGTTTATTGTGAAATCCTATTCAATGATGTGAATGTTTTCTTTACATATGTTGCAAATGTTTGTCTAAAACTTGATTAACTAAAGAATTAGTCAATGTGTTCAAATTTCTAGAAATGTGTTGATATTGAATAAAATCAAAATGACTTTCCAAAAGTCAAACTCTTAGGAAAAATCTATGCAATGTTGGATTTCTAATGGTATAAACACTAGTAAGTTGTAATACCACAAGTTGTGAGTCTAACTTTATGATGATACGGTTAATACCAAATGAAATGGCATTAGAGAAAAGTTCAATCAATGCACTATACTTAGCAATATTGTTTGTCGATCTACCAATACAAATCCCTTAAAAAATCACTAACTCACTGTTCGGAGTGAAAATGGCCCATGCTGCAGAAGATAGATTCTGTGTACTACGAATAACACCATTAAAATATCCAACAAAGGGTTCCGAAGATTCATAAATTTGCGATGAAATGTAAAGTGGATTATTAACGTCAAGAAAAATCTAAAAACAAATTAAGATAGTGAATGCAAATCAACAACATATATATACAATATAATACAAAAAATTACTATCTTTGTTAGGTCCCTATATTAGTAGTATAGTCCATTATTGTTGTTAGTGTAACCCCCATATTTTTATTATTGTGCCTTTAAATTATTATTGTTAGGTCGGCTAGGATTACATTGTGGCCCCATGGACTCCTATATATAGAAAGGAGGTTTTGTAATTTGTATCATCCAAGAATTGTTCATTCATGTAATATATTGGAGGTTTCCCCCTCGAAGTGGCTTATTTTTAAGGCGTTGATATATATTTTCTTCTATTTTTGGAGCTGGCTTCACAGCATTTGGTATTAGAGCTTTGGATTCTAAGGTTTCGCTGCCCCAAACAGGTCATCGTGGAATTTTCGCTATAAATTTTTTTCTACGAAGTTTTAAAATCTGAAATTTTTAGTGTACGAAGCTGAAATCCTAAGGAACATCGTTGAAAAATTTCAGAGCTTGTTTCACAATATGTTCGGAGATATGATCTATGTAAGTTAGGTCTTTTTGCAGGCTTCTCAATTTAATCTAAACAAGTCATCGTGGCATTTGCGCTATAACTTGTTTTCTACGAAGGATCAGAATCTGAATTTTTTGGAAAAGTGAAAATCCTGAGGAAATTCTTCGCAAAATTTCAGAGCTTGGTTCGCAATATTTTCGTAGATATGATCTGTGGAAGGTAGTGCTTTCTCAGGCTCTTGAATTTCATCTCAAAGAGGTGATCGTGGGAAAATATTCATAACTCTCTCTATGAGAATCAGATTGGAGTGCCGTAAAATGTGGTCAAAAGTACACAGACTTTAGTTTCTTTGCTATCAATTTCAGAGCTAAAAGGCAAAACAGTGACACGTGGCAAGTCATACAAGTTCGCTCTACTGAACTAGTCCATAATTAGGTCATTGTGGGAGATTGGACATAACTTTGCTTTGGAGAATCAAAATCAAGTCAGACCTATGTCATTTGAAATATAATTCAGAAGGCTACATCAGTGCCAAATTTTAGATATTGAAGAGCCGCAATCACAGAGATAATCCAATTTCAATATTGAGCTCCTCAAAAGCAAGAAAAAGGTGTGTATTTTTTTTCCGAATTGCATAAGTCTTGTTTGAAAAATCAATTTGAATTGATTCCAAGGGCAAATTGTAGAATAGATATCGGTATTGGGTTCTAAAAAATGCCCCGTAAAAATAATTCAACACCCATTAAGCCTTCAGAAGGCTCTACTATGACTCATGAAGATGAAGAATTGCAACATGATCTATCAAAATTACAAGAGCAAGTGCACCAAATTTCGCTCTTGCAAAGAGCAACAAAAAATGAAATGGAAGTTTTGAAGAAAGGCGTGGAAGCGAAGATGGATGGTTTGAAGAATAATATGGATGGTTTGAAGAAAGGCGTGGAATCTAAGATAGATGGCATGGAAGCTGGCATGGAATCTAAGATGGATCACATGGAAGCTAAGATCGATGAAAAAATGAAAGACAACATGGAAAACATGAAGAATGATCTAAAAGAAAACATGGAAGGTTTGACAAAGTTGATACAAGAAATGTTTCCTAATGGTGAAAAGATAGTAGAGGAAACTCATGATGAGAACAAAATAAATGTTAATCGTGACTTCATAAACTCTAATGTTGGCGGGAAGGACCACCATATTCCAAAAATGGATATGAGGAAGTTTGATGGAAAGGATCCTGTAACATGGATACTATAGATGGATCAATATTTTGATCTCCATAATGTGAAAAACACACAAAAGGTATGCATTACAACTTTACATTTAGAACAAAATACATTTGTATGGTATCGATGGCTTTGCTCCTGTAAAAAAAATTTCACTTGGTCAATTTTTGCGGAGGAAATGATAGCACATTATGAGGATACAAAGAGAAAAACCTTCTTTAACCAATTGATAAATCTCAAACAAAAGGGTTTAGTGGGGGAGCACATTGAGGACTTCCAAAAATTGAATATAAGGGTAACTAATATTCTAGACGAACACAGGATTGATCTCTTCATAGGTACTTTAAAGGATAACATCCAACATGAAGTTCACGTTTTGGAACCTGATTCATTGGAGAAGGCATTCAGGTTGGCAAGAAAAATTCAATGTAAAATTATGGCAACAAGGAAGCCTACGACTCACTTCTATAAAGAAGGAAGTGTTGCTACACCTAGATTTCCACAACCTATAAGGTTGACACCACAACAATTGGAAGAAAAAAGAGAAAAAGGGATTTGCTACAGTTGTGATAGTAAATACACTAAAGGTCATAAGTGTGCTGAGTAGAAATTATTTTACATAGATTGTGAAGAGGAAGAAGAAAATGAACAAGAAGAGGATATACACCAAGAACCAGCCCTAGAAAAGGAAGAAATGAGTCCGACCATATCGTGTAATGCATTGGCAGGAATTACCACTCCTAAAAATCTCAAGATAGAAGGACATATCAAGAAGAAAAAGGTAATAGTGTTGATTGATTCAGGTAGTACCCATAATTTTATTCATTGTAAGGTAGCCAAGGAATTGAATTGTTTCCTATACCCAGCACCCGAATGTGAAGTGATGGTTGCAAATGGAGGAACTATAAATTGCTCTAGAAAATGCCATAATATCAAGCTAACCATGGGGGAATATGTATTGACTAGTCCAATGCTTTCTATTCCTATGGGAGGTGCTGATGTTGTACTAGGAGTACAATGGTTACAATCTTTGGGGACGGTAGCTTTTAATTTTCAAGAACTTTTCTTGAAATTTTTTTCAGAAGGAAAGGAAGTCGAATTACGGGGTATTGTAGGGAAGCCGGGAAAGATAATAAGCTCTAATGTCATGACAAATCTTCTAAAGAAATAACAACGAGGTGTAATTGCACAATTATGCTCACTAGAAGTTCCAACATCAAAATCATCTATTTCTGCAGATCTCCAACAAGTCTTGGACAATCATTCCAAGGTGTTTGAAACTCCCAAAGGACTCCCACCTATTCGTGATCATGATCATGCTATTCATTTGATTCGAGGAAGTGTTCCTCCAAACATCAGGCCTTATAGATATCCTTATGTCCAAAAGAGCGAAATTGAACGTATGATTGCAGAAATGTTAGAGGCGGGTATAATTCAACCTAGTCAAAGTTCTTTCTCTGCTCCTATAGTATTGGAACACAAGAAGGATGGATCATGGCAAATGTGTCTTGATTATAGGGAGCTCAATAAGCTCACCATTAAAGATAAATTTCCCATTCCTGTGATTGATGAATTATTGGATGAATTACATGGAGAAATTTATTTTACCAAGTTGGATCTTCGTTCAGGATATCATCAAATTAGAATGAAGACTGAAGATATTCCAAAAATAGCATTTTGAACTCATGAGGGTCATTATGAATTTTTAGTCATGCCTTTTGGCCTTACCAATGCACCTTCTACATTTCAAGGGTTGATGAATTCCATTTTCAAACCCTTCCTTAGAAAATTTGTGCTAGTATTTTTTGATGATATACTAATCTACAACAGGTCTTGGAAGGATCATGTTGAACTTGTTGACAGGGTGCTCAAACTATTGTAGGAGAAACAATTATATGCAAAAACATCCAAATGTTTCTTTGGAGTACAAGAGGTGGAATATCTGGGTCATATTGTATCTCACGAGGGTGTTAAGGTAGACCTTAACAAAATTAAAGTCATTAAGGAATGGAAAGTCCCCACAACCATAAAGCAGTTACGAGGATTTCTCGGGTTAATAGGGTATTATCGCAAGTTTGTTATGAATTATGGGAGAATAGTAGCACATATAACAACATTATTGAAGAAAGATGCATTTTCATGGACTCCTGAAGCAACTAAGGCCTTTGCACATCTTAAAGAGGCAATGTGCCTAGCACCGGTCTTAGTTATGCCAGACTTCACAAAAACCTTTATTGTGGAATGTATGCCTTATGAAATGGAATTGGTGCTATTTTAATGTAGGAAGGAAGACCCATTGCTTTTGAAAGTCGTATAATCAGAGGAAAGTATTTAAAAAAACCTATTTATGAGAAGGAAATGTTAGCAATACTGCATCCACTAAAGAAATGGCGAACTTACCTAATGGGAAGACACTTCAAGGTAAAAACTGATCATGATAGTCTTAAACACTTTTTGGAACAAAGACCATCTTCAGAAGAACAAAAAAAATGGGTCACAAAGATGTTGGGTTATGACTTTGAAATAATATACAAAAAAGGGAAGCTTAATGTTGTTGCAGATGCACTCTCAAGAAAGAATGAAGAGGTGAAAGCATTGCCATGTGCCATTTTTATTATCCAACCAGATTGGATAACTGAAGTAAGAGATGAATGGAATAAGGACAAAGAAGTATGTACACTCATTCAAAAGTTGTAGAAATATCCTAGTACATCTGATACATTTAGTTGGAAAAATGATTATTTATGGTACAAAGATCGCTTATATCTTTGTAAGAATTCCCAACTAAAACAAAAGATTCTTTTGGAATTGCACACTTCTCCTTTAGGAGGACACTCAGGCTTTTAAAAAACTTACCACAGGGTGAAGAAAGAATTTTTTTGGGATGGCCTTAAATATGATATTCAGAAGTTTGTGGTGGAATGTTTGGTTTTCCAGCAGAATAAAGTTGAGACAATTAAGACCCCGATACTTCTACAACCTTTATCCATTCCAAGTCAACGTTGGGAGGATATTTCAATGGATTTTATCACAGGTTTACGTAAGTCTGAAGGAAAGAGTGTCATCATGGTGGTAGTTGATAGAATTACCAAGTATGCACACTTTTGTGCATTATATCATCCATTTAAAGCAAGTACAGTTGCTACTACATTTATGGACACAACTGAAAAGCTACATGGAAACCCAAGGCTTATTGTGAGCGACAGAGATCCCATTTTTACTGGAAATTTTTGGATGAAGTTATTTTCTTATTTGGGTACTCAATTAACTCATAGCTCATATTATCATCCTCTATCTGATGGTCAAACTGAGATAGTAAATAAATGTTTGGAAGGATATCTTCGTTGTTTTGTATCTGATAAACAAACACAATGGGTCAAGTGGTTACCTCTTGCTGAATGGTTGTATAACACTTCCTTCCATACTGCAGCAAAAATGACCCCATTTATGGCACTTTATGGATATCATCCACCATCGATCACATCATCTTTAAGGGAAAATTCGAAGTTTCAAGTAGTGGAAGATCACATCGAGCATCAGCAAGAAGTTCTCCAACTCTTAAAGGATAACCTGAATTTGGCACAAAATCGAATGAAACAACAGGCAGATCAACATCGCAGCGAGAGAAGTTTTGATGTAGGAGATTGGGTATTTTACGGCTACAACCATACAAACAAATGTCCCTCAAGCAAGCTAAGAAGGATAATAAATTATCGCCAAAGTACTATGGTCCTTACAAGGTGTTGCAAAAGATTGGTACTATGGCATACAAATTGGAGCTTCCTGCTTCTTCGCGAGTGCATCCAGTTTTCCATGTTTCATGCTTAAAGAAGGTTATAGGTGAAAATATTCAAGTTCAAACAATATTGCCAGAACTTTATGAGGAAGGAAAAATCATATTGGAACCTGAAGTGGTCACAGAAACAAGAACTCGACAGCTACGAAATCGATCAATTTCAGAGTATCTCATCAAGTGGAAGAACTTACCCACTGAAGATTCTACATGGGAGGATGAGAAGTTTATACAGAAGCACCCAGAGCTACTCAAGTGTTGAGGACAACACTTTTTTGAAGGAGAAGGGCATGTTAGGTCCCTATATTACTAGTATAGTCCCTTATTGTTGTTAGTGTAACCCCCTTATTGTTATTATTGTACCCCTGTAACCCCCATATTGTTATTATTGTGCCCTTAAATTATTATTGTTAGGTCGGCTAGGATTACATTGTGGCCCCATGGACTCCTTTATATAGAAAGGAGGTTTTGTAATTTGTATCATCCAAGAATTGTTCATTCATGTAATGTACTGGAGGTTTCCCCCTCGAAGGGCTTATTTCTAAGGCATTGATATCTCTTTTCTTCTATTTTTGGACCTGGCTTCTCAACATACGCTCATGATTAAGCATAGTAATGTTTCAAATACAACCCATTTCTAGGCTGTGCCAACAGAATTCCATCGTAATCAACCAACTCATACGCACCCTTAGCAAGAACTCTTTTGACAATATAAGGGCCATGCCATAATGGCTCAGACATTCCTGTACCTATTACATCAACTTCTTGATCATAAAGAAGGACCAAGTCACCCTCTAAGAAAATGCGAGGCTAGACATTTTTGTCCTATTCCGCCTTTATAATTCTCTTATGCGCTTTGTTAGTCAATTGGGATTCACTACGTGTTTCATCAAGATGGATGAGGTTAAGGATACACGCTTCTTCTTCTGAGGTGTCAGGTAACAAGTCAATTGCGAGTTTCAATGACAATATTTCACATTGGATTGGTAAGATAGCTTCCATACCATACACCAATTGAAAAGGAGTAAATCCAGTTGCATTTCTCACCGAGGTTCGATACACCCACAAGGTGGAGTACAGGATCAAATGCCAATTTCTTTTACGAACTCCTATCATTCATTGAAGCATACATTTAAGAATGTTGTTAATAGCTTCAACTTGTCCATTTGATTGTGGATAATAAGGAGTAGAATTATCATGTGAAAATCCTAACTTGGCAGTCAATTCAATGATCATCTGATTGCGGAAATACTTCCCATGATCTGTAACTATATCCTGTGGGACTCCAAACAACTCAATAACATGATTAAAGAAAACAATGCAGCTGTCTGTCCTGTGTTGTTGAATGTAGGCATCGCTTCGGCCCATTTGGTAAAATAATCGACCATGACAATAATATAACCATGCCCTCCGGACGAATGAGGGTTACATGTCATGAAGTAAATACCCCATTTTGAAAATGGTCCCACAGAGACAACATGATGCATTGGCGCTGGCGGTTTGTGAATTTTACGATAAAAAATATGGCACGCATGACAAATTTTGACCATGAGGATGCAGTCTCAAAAAATTGTAGGCCAAAAATAACTGGCGCGGAGTATCTTTTGTGCGGTAGCATATCCAGATAAATGTCCACCACAAGCCCCATCATGAAAATCATTTAAAACTTTTTCGGCCTCCTCATGAGTGAGGCACCTCCTTAAAATGGTATCGACACCATGATGATAAAGTGTATCACCAATGATCAGATAATCTTTAGCTTGGTATCGAATACGTCGTTGTTCAGAGCGAGAGGTATCAGGTCACAAAGTTTGAGTTTGGAGATAAATAATGAAATCCCCATACCAAGGATCAGATGATCTGATTAGAAATAGAGACTCCTCAGGAATCGATGGTTCCGACGTAGTTGCAATACTATCATAGGGAAGGTCACAGAGAAGCTCAGCCAAAACTAAAGACTTCTTTGACTTGGATTTGATGAATTCCAAATCAAATTCCTGCAAAATGAAAATCCATTATGAATATTCCCCCCCCCAGCAATTAACATGATAAGATATAAGTCATGGGGTTGCAATCCAAAACGACAGTGCTTTTTCAAAGCAGGATATAATGGAGAAATCTTTGGACAACTTGAAAAACTGCCAAGGCAAGATTTTATACGTATGAATACTTAACTTCCGTATCAATCATTGAGATTACGACTCAAATAATAGATTGGATGTTCAATTCCATATTCTACTTGGACTAATACCATAGCAATGGTCATTTCAGCCGCGAAGATATATAGGAAATAATCATTTTGATAATTAGGGGGGTAAATTAATGATGCTCGGATAAGGGTATCCTTGAAAGCATCAAAATAAGCTTGCACAACTTGTTCCCAATGGAGGGGAACCCCCTTTTTCAAGAGTTGAGTAAATCCTTTAGCCATTTCGGCGTAGTTTGGAATGAACCTTCTTCGGAAGTTAGCCTTTCCTTGAAGTTTCTATATCTGAAGTAAATTTGATGGCGGAGGAAAATCAAGAATGGCTTGAACCTTCAATGGGTTGATTCAAATTCCTTCTTTTGAGACTACGAATCCAAGAAAACGACCAAAACCAACACAAAACACACATTTATGTGGATTGAGGCATATTTTGTAGTGTCGACAGTGTAAGAAAATGGCTCTCAAGTGCATCGGGTGATCGGTCCGATTTCGTGAATGCGCTGGTAAATCATCTAGAAAAGGTTGAACAATGTGCTTGATGTCATTGAAAGCATAACTCATTTCTCTCTGAAAAGTTACCCCTGCGTTCTTTAAACCAAACAGTAGTTTTCTATAAGCGAATGTGCCCCAAGGACAGATGAATGCTGTCTTATGTTGATCCTCTAGGTGGATATTGGTTTGATTGTAGCCGGAAAATCCATCCATGAATGAAAAGATTTCATATCCAGTACAATCGTCAATAATATGGTCGATAAAGGGAGAAGGATAGTTGTCTTTTGGACAAGCAATAATGACATCCTAGTAATTGACGCACACTCTAATGGTTCCTTGCTTTTTCATGACGAGAGCGATATTGGAAACCCACTTAGTTATCGGAACAGGGTATATGAAACCAGAACGCAAAATTTTTTCAACTTCTGCTTTGATGGTAGTGGATTTCTTCGGATCAACAGGACGAAGCCATTGACGCATCAGTTTTACATCAGAATACATATTAATAGTGTGTTCAAAAATACTAGTATCTGTGCCTGACATTTCCTCGTAAGACCAAGCAAATACTTCATGGAATTCATGAAATAGAGAGTGACATGATTCAAGTTCTAATGGAGAACAAGATACACCAACATGAATATTTTTTACAACACCAGGTTTGGTCGAAATATCAATAGAAATGGTTTGTTCAATATTTGACATATTTCGCTCGAAATCGATTGCATTAGTAGGTAAAGTATTCGAAAATAATTTTTTGATTGATGGGTGATATAGTTCACTAATATAGTTTTCATCATAATCAGGAAGATGGGAACGATGATGATAATCTTCCCATGGTTCTCCTTCTGACATCATGGCTTCCAAAATATTCTCATTTGTCAAAAGCATTAAGGAAAAAGGATCAGAGGGAGTACCAAAATCTAAGGAACGATCAACCCAAAAACTCGACGATGCTAATTTCAGATTCGTTGCCCAAGTTAGATAGATTGATTGCTATGCTAGCTCAATAGGGCTGGGCGGCAGAAACTCATCCAACGTAGTTATTTTAGAATCACCCTTACTCTCCCTTAAGCTAGATATAGTGGAAGAGAACATGTAGCAGGTCTCTATACTTGCAATTTCTGCAGATGTTGCAGGTAGTGGTAATGCAAAGGTTCCCATGAGAGTGGAATCCTTTAAGAGTCCTACACCAATGTTCTGAAGTTCTAGTTGGGGTATGTGAACGAACGTAACGCTTCTAGTTACCTGTGAAGCAGAGGCAAAGAAGGATTTGATTAATGATTGTGATAGTACCTTTATGTGGAAAGGTGATCATTCTAAAATATGTAGAAAAAATTGCAGTCATTGCATACACCCATGTCCTTCCAAGTAGAATATTATAGTCAAGGGGTTCGTCAACAACCTCGACATCAACATTCACTATTTTTCCCCCTAGTTCACCATGCAGGATATTAATGATACCACAAGGTTTATATGTATGTTCATCAAAAGCCTTCAACGTCGTTGATGATTTTGATAAGCGCGACGAGCCAAGTGACTTCCAACAATTTACATAAATAATGCATGTATATGCTCCCTCATCAAAAATAGTGCGATGAACAAGGTGATTGAGAACATTTACTTGTATGGAGAATGCCAATTTTGCTGGTAGTTGTAGCACATAGCCCGTATGATTAAAGACGAAAATATTAGAATCAGTCGAATCAATTCCACCAATAGCTGAAAATAAAGCCTGTTTTTGGGAGGGACAGTTTTGTAATACCTCAAGAGCAGACATAGCTGAAGGGGATTGAGCCAAATCTTCAACTATATTATAATTTTGAGCAACTCTTGCTCTAGGATTATATGTCGATTTATGAATCACTCCCTTTGGTGGCTTGATTGTTAATTCAGGAATAACAATAGGTTGTACTGATTTCGTAGATGGATTCGTTGTCGAGGTAGTAGGTTGATCAGTGGCCTAACTACCATAATCTTTATTACGCGTTGACACCAAAATATCGGTTGAAGGTTTTGTGACAAATAACATTAACACTTGGGAACTAGGAGCTGGATCCGTAGAAACCATATTTCTGTCTGTATTTGGAAATGGGTCTGTTAACACAACTGACACATGGGAAGTCTTGATGATTTTTGAGACTTCAGCACGATGAGGACAATCCCTAACAAAGTGTTCCTCATTACAAATTATGCATGGATAATGAGGTTTCCTAGGTCCAGATGATTGATCAGATGATTTTTCCTGCGGGTTAGAAGTTTTATTTTTCTTAGATTTCCCCTTTCTTTACTTTCGAGTTGCTTGTCACTTTTTCCTTTGTCAAACGACATGGTATTAATTTCGGAAGAAAGTGTAGGATCAAATGTAGTAGTGTGATGTGTGCTTGCAATGCCAATCAAGCCATCTCTGGCATGAGAGTCTTTTAATTGAGGAGGAACAGTAAAATTAGATCTTAGAGCATTAGGAATTTTTTCATAGAGTGTGCCAGACTGAGTGTAGATCAAGTTTAAATATTGGGCACGAGCGATAACTTTCTCTTCTGTGACGACACCACCCTTAGCCACATCCTTAGTTATATATGGTAATAGGGACTTAATGAACCATTCAGCAAGGAGCTGATCCGGAACAAATGTCTTAACCATTCTATGACGACGACGCCACTCATGAATATGATCAGAAATGTGAGTAGCATTAGTTTGTTTGAAATTGGTCAAGAGTTCCGTTCCAGTTTCATATTTGATGGGTAACTGGAAATGAGTCAAAAAGACAGTAGCTAGGGTAATGAAATTATTAAGAGAAGCTCTAGGTAACTCAATATACCATTTTGTAGCCAGACCTGTGAGCGTACGCTGGAAACGACGTATTCGAATAGAATCATCATTTAGGGATTTTGATGAACACCGTAAATGATAAGTCATGACATGAGTTGACGGATCTTTTCCAGGGTTTCCATTGAACTTAGGAATATCCGAGGGTAATTTGTTAGGTATCACTGGCCACCAAGGAGCATAGTTAATTGGATCATTAGTTAGCCGATTTAAATCTGGTAACTCTAAAGTTGCAACAAAGGGAAACTGTCTATTAAGTTCAGGTTGAGCATACCCAGGGTAAGATGGAATTTCTTGAGAAACAGGCCTTTGAGCACCAGCATAAGGAATCTGTTGCTGGTAACCCAGGTAGGGGTTGTTTTGAAAAGAAAATGCTTGAGGATTCTGTTGACCAAAACTTGGAAATTATACTTGTTGAAATGAATTTTGAGGTATTTGTGCCTAAGGCTGCCAAGGGGTCTGTCCACCAATGTCATAACCCAAATCAGGATAACTTGGATTTGGTTGATAAGCATAACTAGATTGTGGTTGTGACATCCCATAAAATGGTAAACCAACTTGTGAATAAATGATTCCGGATACAGGCTGTTGTAAATTAATCGAAGGATTTGGAGTATGTGGACCCAACATTTGAGGATATTGAGTTGAAGGACTTGCTTGATAAGGTTTTTGTACAACATTTTGATTCTATAACAGGGGTAAATATGTATTAACAAGTGGAAATTATGTGGGTGTAACAGGTTGAACTGTTTGATACGAGTGTACAACTGCTTGTGGTTGGATAGGTAGAGTGGGCTGCCTTTGACAAATGTTCATTTCGACATTAGGTTGACCAAAAAGTAACAGAGTACTGTCATATTGGGTGACCAAAGGTTGCCCCCCAACATGAGGAGGATAATAAGATGGAAAATATTTCTCTCCAAATGCTGGGAGTTCAGTTGATATGGTACTTGAAGGAATAGGACTAGAAGGACCAGCTTGATATTGTCCTGATGATGTATATAAAGAATCAAACCATTTAGTACTTACTATAGGATTACGAGTTAGAATACCAGATGATGACATTGTTAAAGTCTATGGGTTTGAAGATTCACCAGAGATAATTCCAGATAATGATTTATAACCTGATGGGACCATAGGGCCACCATGAAAATATGACCCTTGTGAAGTTGTGAACATTGACGAGGTAGCGAGGGTAGGTACTGACGTAATTGGAACATATGGCCCAACCGAAGATGTTGGTTCAGGCATGGTTACTTGACCAAATGTATACCCTTTTGAATCGACAGGAGTTTGAATAGGAACATGATCAAAAAAAGCAGATGGTGTTGATTGAGGAAAAGACTCATACAGGTAAAGGTCCTCCCCAAAATGGGTTGGAGTTAAAGGTGTCTCGTCTTGTGGGATTTATTCAATCGCAATTAAACCAGGTGGAAGTATTTCACCATCAGGCCCAAAGTATATTTCAGGTGGTTGACTGTGTGATATGGGAGACTCAATGGCTATAGATATTTGTGGGATGACCAAGGTAGGAACAACTTCCAGTTGAACGACTTCAGGATTCAGATTTTCTGGCAAACAAGAGATAGGATGTAGATCAATTTCTGGTTGAACAACGTTGGGTCCAGGAGGTATGGTCTCACTGATTGGATGGATTGTGACCATGGGTAGCTGTGAAGATTCTGTTTCGACAATAGTAAACAAACCGGGATGTGTAGAAAGAACTTGAGCTAACTCTGGTTTATGGGAAGATGATGTTTCACCAAAGGTACGAACTGTACTTGATTCGACAGAGCATGATCGCCTTCACCTACCAGAAGTAACTTTTGGTGGTAAAGGTGGTTTTAATGCTAGTCTACGCAAACGACAGGGGAAAGGATTTTGTTCTTCCACGATTATTGATTTATTTTAACCAAATAAAATAAAATAAAATAAAAGGGTAATGCTAGGCAAAAGGGTTTACCAAGAAACTGTGAACTGCAGAATACCTCCGAGCGAACCAAGAAGTACGAGCAGGTAATCTCCCCGAATGCTGTGTTCGGTGTATCACAATTTACAAGGTGGCTGACTCGGTTCACTATGGATGGATAGCACCTAAAATTTGTCCTCCCAAATATACCTAAAGGTACGTGGAGGCCCAAGTCCGTATTAGCGATGTCTGATGCGAAACCGCATAGTGAGAGCACCCATTTATACTTTTTGTACTGTAACACCTCTAGATATACCCGAAAGTACATGGATGAGCTAAGATATAATTACGTACGTGGAGTGAGGTATCACACTTGGAATGTATCACAGACAAGTTAACGACAACTGCTATGTTTTGCGATGCCGGAACAGTCCTTCTAAATGTTATCGTTATGGTTCCAATGCTTTGTTAGGTAAATTGAGATAAATTTTATGTTGATTTTGTTTAACAATTTTCCTTTCAAAGGTTCACCACGATGATGTATTGGAAATTCCTAAAATGCAAACTAAGAATGATAAGAAATCTTTCACTTTTAGTTTTTCAATGAAAATCCTAGCTACTAGAGGGAAAGAGAAATCAATTTGAGAGCAAACAAATCAATGAGCACAAACTAAATGCAGATTTCCTAATTGTTCCTTTGCAAATCACACAAACCACTACATGCAAATGCAGGTTTTTCTTTTCAGTTTCTTTAATGTTATGAATGTAGAAAAGAAACTAAGTGCACTAAATCAACAAAAACAAATTCCTTTTACTTTTGAGAAATGAGGAATATAAACAACAATTTCTCTTTTGAAGAAAAAATGAGGAATTAAACAACAATTTCTCCTATCAGGAAATGAAGAATTTACGAAAATTTACTTTTTCAAAAGCAAATGGATCTAATGCGACAATGAAAATACTTTGAAATCAATTCGTTAATGATAAAGAAAAGCACTTTAAACAAACATTGAACAAATTTTTCTTTCAAAGGAGGAAGAGGTAGATAAGTTCACTGGTCAATATGAGGCTGAGGCTTTTCAAAATTCAGAAAAAAAAAAACTGAAATAAATTTCAATGACAAATGCAAAGGAATTTGAACGGTTTCAGGAGGCAACACAGTCTCTAAAGAGAGACAGTGCTTTGCAACGCAGGCCTGAAAGGGAGACAGTGCTATGCAAAGCACTGTGTCCTGTCCAAGAGTGCGTTGGGCGAAGTGTACAATGAAAAGAACATCTGTCTAACACACTTATAATGCAAATTTGGATTTCAAAAGGCCTAATATTTGTGAGTAACAACTATTGGGTGAATAAACAGAGAAAATCAGAGGCTAAAACACCTAGGATAAAGAGTAATGTCCCCAGTGGATTCGCCAATTTGTTATGCAGAATTATGAATTATGGATAAATCATTCTTCCCTAAATAGATGCTAATCTAGAACAACAGATAAAATACTTTACGATTATCTTTCCTAACTATAAATAGAAACACAGAATGAAACAAGAAGCTTACTTGGAGTCCAAGCGCTTCCAAAGTCTCCTTTTGTCACTTTTGCTGTAGCTTCAAATTCCAGCTAGCTGTGCAAAATATTTCCTGCGAGAATGAACACTAAACAACAAGAGATATAAATAATACAAAAGTATATTCAATTTATTTAGCTAAAAAAATAAAGCATAAACTATATACATAAAATAAGAAATCATGATATGGAAAATCAAAGCTTATACAGATGCATATAGGGAAAAATAAGCAGTAATCTTTATTAATGATAGAAGGGGAGGTTACAACCCAGTGATTGATTTAGTGTCACCATCTCCAGCAGCATCCCAACATCATCACAATGCAAATATCTCTAGCAATATGTCACTCAAATCTACTCCTCAATTGAAATTCCTCCAGCATTTCTCTACACAAATTATTCCTTCTCAAACACTAAGATCTGTGCTCAATTTATCGAGGAGATGAAAGTAGTTTTACAATCAATGACTTTCCAATAATAGATAAGACATGTTCCCAATCTTGTAGATGTCAAATGGACCCATGGATTCGAAGTTTGATACATGTGAACTCTTCTAGAAGGCATCGACCAAGTGGAGATTCCAGAACAATGAGAATTTCGCTCCCAATGTGACCAAAACACCTATGAGTGTCGAGAAGTGCTTTGCAGAGCAACCTTGCATGGGGATACCTGCATATGCAATGCACTTAGTCCCTTTAGAGGCAGCGTTGATGAGCTCTCATATGATATATTATAAACTTCAAATCTTGGAAACCTTTGCAGATGAAAGTCATGAATGATTTGTCTTGTTCTTTGTCCTAGGGCATGTAGCAACTGAAATCATAGGGGAATATAGACACTATTCATTGGTCCTGGAGATGATGTCCAGTTAACCAATTCATTGGGAATGGTGCCCAAATTGACGTATAACACTTAGGGTTAGGTTTTTGGATGTTTTGAGTTTTACATTGTTTCTCAACAACAAATAGTCCTTCAAGCCTCATTGTAACACAGTTCAGGGGCTGGTAGCCGACACGTCTCTTCTCAGGGATACGCTGCCAGTACCCTAGCTCATCTATTTCCATTATGTTTGTAATAGGCATTCAAGCCTCAATGAAACACAGTTCAGAGGCCTGCGTACACCACATCTCTTCTCAAAGATATGCTACCAATGCCTTATCTTGTTTCCATTATGTTTGTAATCTTATTTCAGTCGTTCTTTTATTAATAAAAGGAAGCATTATTTCCATTTCATCTCTATGCTTATGGTTATATGTGTATTCTATTGCGTTCCTGCATAAATCCAAATCAATGATTTAAGAGTGGGTCTATTATTTCTCTATTTTTCTTTACATGTCCCCAACGCGGTCAGGGTATAAGGATTTCATGCTCAATCCAGTTGCACCCTTCCAAGATTAGCCTCGCAAACCTCGACGACCCCCATGGCGGAAGGAAAGAAAGACTAGGGAGCAGAACATCCTATAAAAATCTTGTTCAAGGACGCCATTGAGAAACAGAGGAACGCAGTGATGGATAACTTTTCGCAGATCCTTCAATGGCTGCCCACCGACGGCACATCTACATCCAGCAAGTCCACCAGTAGGTCCGCGACATCTTGGACAAATCCAATACCAAGTTTAATAGAATTCCCCCCCCCCCCCCCCGTGGAGGAACTTAACGCAATGGAGAAAATTTCTTCCTAAAAAGGGAGGAATGATCTAGGTGGATATCGGTGGCCATCCACCTATTCCATTTGGACCCGTGATATCAATTCTTGTAGCTTTTCACTTCCAGCAACTTACTAATTTTAGTAGGTTTTCGGGTCTTGCATGCTCGGAGCCATTTTGGTGCATTAATGATCCAGGTGGATATTGGTGGCCACCGGCCTATTCCATTTGAACCCCTGCTATCAGTTCTTTCCGTTTTTAACATTCATCACAACTTACTATTTTTAGCAGGTTTTCGGGTCCTACACTCCCGGAGCCGTTTTGGGGCCTTAATGATCTAGGTGGATATTGGTGGCCACCCATATATTCCATTTGAACCCCCACCATCATTTATTTCAGCACAACTTACTATTTTTAGTAGTTTTTCAGGTCCTAAACTTCTGAAGCCATTTTGAGGCCCTAAACGACGTTTTTTGGGAAAACCGGGAGCAACATGGGTTCATGGACCGATGTTTCTCACACCAAAAATTGTAGTCCTCGGACATATCTTTATAATGAGCTATTGAGCATGTCAAAAATAGATGAGATGCCAAAGTTACGTCCCCGGGAAGTTGAAACACTAATTTACCCAAACGGGGCCCACAGTTTTGGCATTTCATCTTCTAGGGTTAGGTTTTTGGACGTTTCAGGTTTTACATTATTTATCAACAATAAATAGGCCTTCGAGCCTCATTGTAACAAAGTTCATGGTGCTGGTAACCAACACATCTCTTCTCAGGGATACGCTACTAGTACCCTAGCTCATCTATTTCCATTATGTCTATAATAGGCCTTCGAGCCTCAATGTAACACAGTTTAGAGGCCTACGTATGCCACATCTCTCCTCAAAGATACAATACTAGTGCCCTAGCTTGTTTCTATTATGTTTGTAAGCTTATTTTAATCATTCTTTTATTAATAAAATGAAGCATTATTCCCTCTTCATCTCTGTGACTATGGTTATATATGTATTCTGTTGCGTTCCTGCATAAATCTAGATCAGTGGTTTCAGAGCGGGTCTGCTCTTTCTCTATTTTTCTTTGCATGTCCCCAACACGGTCAGGGTATAAGGATTTGGGGCTTGATCTAGTTGCACCCTTCCAAGATCAGCCTCGTAAACCCCAACGACCCCCCATGGCGGAAGGAAAGAAAGATGAGGGAGGAGAAGGTCCTATCAAAATCTTGTTTGAGGAGGCCCTCGAGAAACAGAGGAACGCGATGATGGATAAATTTTCCCAAATCCTTGAACTACTGCCCACCGGTGGCAAATATACATCCAGAACGACCACCAACAGGTTTGCTGCATCCTGGAAAAATCCAATACCAAGTTTAGCAGAATTTCCCCCCCAGTGGGGGAACTTAATGCAATGGAGACCATTGCTTCCTAAGGATGGAGGAATGATCCAGGTGGATATTGGTGGCCACCCACCTATTCCATTTGGACCTACAACATCAATTCTTGCAGCTTTTCACTTCCAACAGCTTACTATTTTTAGCAGGTTTTTGGGTCCTGCACGCCCAGAGGAATTTTGGGGCATTAATGATCCAGGTGGATATTGGTGGCCACCCACCTATTCCATTTGAACCCCTGCCATCAGTTCTTTCCATTTTTAACATTCAACACAACTATTATTTTTAGCAAGTTTTCGAGTCCAGCACTCCCGGAACCGTTTTGGGGCCTTAATGATCCAGGTGGATATTGGTGGCCACATACATATTCCATTTGAACCCCCACCATCAGGTCTTTCAGTTTTTAAGTTGCAGCGCAACTTACTATTTTTAGCAGTTTTTCGAGTCTTGAACTTCCGGAGCCTTTTTGAGGCCCTAACGACGTTTTTTGGGAACACTGGGAGCAACATGGTTCCATGGATGGATCTTTCTAATGATAAATTGAGCGCGTCAAATGAAGATCAAATGCCAAATTTATGTCCACGAGAAGTTGAAACACCAATTTACCCAAACGGGGCCCACAGTTTTGGCGCTTCATCTCCTAGGGTTAGGTTTTTGGACGTTTCGAGTTTTACATTATTTCTCAACAATAAATAGGCCTTTGAGCCTCATTATAACACAATTCAAGGGTTGGTATCCGACACATCTATTCTTAGGGATACGCTACCAGTACCCTAGCTCATCTATTTCCATTATGTCTGTAATAGGCCTTCGAGCCTCAATGTAACACATTTTAGATGCCTGCGTATGCCACATCTCTTCTCAGAGATACGCTACCAGCGCCCTAGCATGTTTCCATTATGTTTGTAAGCTTATTTAAATCATTCTTTTATTAATAAAATGAAGCATTATTTCTGCTACATCTCTATGCTTATGGTTATATGTGTATTCTTTTGCATTCCTGCATAAATTCGGATCAATGGTTTTAGAGCGGGTTCGCTCTTTCTCTATTTTTATTTGCATTTCCCCAACGTGGTCAGGGTATAAGGATTTCGGGCTCAATCTGGTTGCACCCTTCCAAGATCAACCTCACAAACCCTGACGATCCCCATGGCGGAAGGAAAGAAAGACGAGGGAGAATAAGATCCTATCAAAATCCTGTTCGAGGAGGCCCTCAAGAAATAGAGGAACGTGATGATGTATAAATTTTCCCAGATCCTTCAATCACTGCCCACTGATGACACATCTACATCTATCATGTCCACCAACAGGTCCGCGACATCCTGGACAAATCCAATAACAAGTTCAGTAGAATCCCCCCCCCCGTGGAGGAACTTAACGCAATGGAGACCATTGCTTCCTAAGGAGGGAGGAATGATCCAGGTCACTACTACATTTGGCGGAAATTCCGACACTTGTTTCCGACGCTTTTGACCAAATGTCGGAAATTTTCCCAAATTTTTTCCATCCCGCCCGAAACCGTCGCTATACCGACGTCTATAGAAAAGTGTCGCAATACCGACACTTAAAAACGTGTCGCAATTGCGACGTTTAGAGGAAGACGTCGCAATTGCGACACCATGGCCCAAAGTGTCGCTATTGGGACGACTCTAAACGTCGCAACTGCGACACAATGTCTAGGTGTTGCCATTGCGACGTTTGGAGGCACCCGTCGTAATAGCGACGCCTTTTCCGCCGTCGGTATAATGACAGTTATTTTCGAGCTACAAAAAAATACCAAACTTATATGTGCGCTACATAAAAATTTGAAACTTATATGCGCGCTACATAAAAATGATTTTATTGTTTCGTATTTGTCGCAATAGCTACATTAACGTTTTATATCACACGCGCATTCGCCCTCTGCTCTTGCGAAACAGCATTTGCCCTCAGCATTCGCGCTCAGCTCTTGCAGAACATCATTTTCCCTCAACATTCACCCTCAGCTCTTGCAGAACAGCATTCGCCCTCAGCTCTTGCAAAATGGTAAGTTCTTACTACAGGTCCTTCCTCCTATAGTAGGATTGACTCTATTTGGGTTTTTTTGGTCAATTCCATTGGATTGTGTTAGGCTGTAGGGTTCTCTGTAGATGTCAAGAGTCAAGATTCAATACCCTCTATTATCTTCATCACCCAATACAAGATTTAAATTTTTCCCAAAGAAACGCTTATTAATTTGGCGGCCATTATTTCTCCCTGCTTTAAAAACCCTACATTTAAATGAAAACAAGCATTGCATTTCAACTACAAAAATCTATTAGTGTTCAAATGTACATGTGTGCTACATTAACATCTGATATCACGCGCGCATTCGCCCTCCGCTCTTGCAGAACAGCATTCGCCCTCAGCTCTTGCAGAACAACATTCGCCCTCAGCATTCGCCCTGAGCTCTTGCAGAACAGCATTCGCCCTGGATTCGCCCTCAACTCTTTCAGAACAACATTTGCCCTGCATTCGCCCTCAGCTCTTGCAGAACAGCATTTGCCCTCAGCATTCTCCCTCAGCGTTCACCCTCAGCTCTTGCATAACAGTATTTTCCCTCGGCTCTTGCAAAATGGTAAGTTCTTACTGCAGGCCCTTCCTCCTATAGTAGGGTTGACTCTATTTGGGTTTTTTTGGTCAATTCCATTGGATTGTGTTAGGCTGTAGGGTTCTCTCTAGATGTCAAGAATAAAGATTCAATACCCTCTATTATCTTCATCACCCAATACAAGATTTAAATTTTTCCCAAAGAAACGCTTATTAATTTGGCAACCATTATTTCTCCCTGGTTTAAAAACCCTACATTTAAATGAAAACAAGCATTGCATTTCAACTACAAAAATCTATTAGTGTTCAAATGTACATGTGTGCATCACTTGTGTAGGGTATTCCTTTTCCACTTTCACATTATCCAAGAATGTGTGCAATATAGTTCATATTTTTTGTGATTTAGATTGCCTTGAAAAAGGAAAGGTAAATTATTTCCCATGGAAAAAGAAGGTTTTCCATTTTTATAGGTTGTTTGGACTTACGGGGAAAAATTTATGGTATGCCTTTCATATTATGTAGTTTAAATTTGAATTAACAGATTATTCTACATGAAAATATAATTACCTATGTGATGTCCTTCATCACTAATTAAAATTGTAGGGTTTCAATTTCCTAGACTCTAACTCATCTGATGCTAAATTCTAGGTTCTCTTTGGTGGATCACTCTTCCATTGATTTCCTTTCCATCCGGATCTTGTCATACTTTAAAAGTCATCAATGATACATATATTATTTCAGGTATCCCAAAAGGCTTTATAGTAGAACATATTGTGAAGTTTTTTTGACACTTGAGGATTCTTTTTAGAACCGCAACGTGGTCTATGCTATCGAGTTATATACCAAGCAACTTGTCCTTAATAACCACACTATGAGGTAGGTTCAACCAGTTTGAACTTGTTGGGACATAGCATATGAAGTTGTGTGATGAGTCCATATCACAGGTCTATTATGGTGAGAAAAGTGAAGACACGTAATGATAGTTATTATGTTAACATTACTAGAAACATTTTCGAAATTATCCATGCTATCAAGATGTCAAAATTCCATGCATTAGGTGTCAATACTCGTAGCTAATAGATAATAATAATAATATAAAAAAATCACAACTTTATTCTTGAAATATGATTGTTACACATTGGTAACCTAGTTCATGAGTTACTATCACTCAAAGATTGCAAAACAAACTTAAAATATAAATTAAACCAACATGAGAATCCAACTAAGGGTTTCTCGACAAAATCATGCCATAACCTGGCATTTTGAAACCTAAATTTGAATCCATCATAAGTAATACAATGCAAACTCAGATGGATTTTCAATGCATGTTTGCATGCTACACTTATTCTCTGTCTAGATATCATTTTTTAAATGGAACCATTAGTCAAGCCCACAGTCCTTTTTATGTGAAAAATTTCAGCTTTATTTGAGCTCTTTTTTGCTCCACCACCTCCATAAACCAGTGTTACACGGGGTCTCGCCCCCCCACCTAGGGGTCTAGATTCCTCACCCCCTCGCGCTCCGGGGTCTTGGGGACTTCTAGGGGATGTTTCCCTCACGCCCCCTCACATCCCCTCACCGCCCCTTTTAGTTTATGGTTTCGTGTTAAAAGTTGATGTGCCACTTAGCATATTTGAGAATCCAAGTGATTCTGATTCATATGGTGACATGGTTGATCTTGATATATTCGTGCAGAAGTTGGATGCAGAGACTAGTGGGGCATTAACTTGAGCATTTATGCTCATTTATCAGTATGATTATATCATTTGATATTCATATGTTATGTTTTATGTTTTATGTTTCAGACATAACTTATTTGCGTTTAAGTTTTATGTTTTAGACTTGAGTTGTAAACTTTAGTTTAAACTCTATTTTGAATCTTGATATAATATGTCATATGATATCTTAAACTTTATTTTCATTGTACATTGTTAGTAGTTACATTAATGATTATATAGTTACAAACTTACAAACTTACATGCATGATCGTATGATGTATGTTTTAACTTTTAACTTTTAAATTTGTTTCAATTATATGATTCATCATTCATCGATTTGTAATTTTATCATTTATGATTTATCTTTCATGATGCAAGTGTATGATGACTGTATATACATTCCTTGCAAAAATATAGCTACATTTTAAATATTAAATTTTATAATTTTTATGACCCCGACGTCCCCCCACGTTTCCTGAAAATTCCTAGGAGCCAGACAGGGCCGCTCCCGCGCTCCCTCGTCCCCTCGCTCCCACCTCCAGGGGACTTGGTGGAACATTGCCATAAACATATGCAAACATATATCATGATCTTGGAATTCCATTACATATGTATGTGCCAATGTTCCATAATCTTGCCCCATCATCAATTTAAGAAATTTCCATTGAATATCAAATTATGGAGGGGGGGAACTTTTTGCCGCAACATTTGGCTCAAAATCGTGGGACCATCTCCGTATGAGAGGTGAATGAGAACTATAGATATTTAAAGAAGTAGATTAGTGCCTTTTCCTCCGGCCATGGAGTCATATACAGTCATCCATCACAAAAATTTGTCTTTGTTCATTCTCACCTTGAAAGTTGCAAAAATTCATGCCCTAATTGAAACGACACTAAATTTGAAAGATATAATAAAAATGCAAGCTAGAAGTGCCCTATTAATACAAAGGGAAAACCTTCCTACCTACCCTAACTAAGATAAATTTTGGTTGAATAGGAAACATGATATTTCCTATGGAGTTGATCCAACAACTTGTTAAATGTATGGGACTAAATCATGCATTTGATTTCCAGGGAAACATGCGCATGAAGAGAAAAAGTGCAGAATTAATGGAAAATCCATACATGCCACTTATAAAAACTACACCGAAAGGTCAAAAATACTTAAGGCCTTAACTTAATTTGAATCCAAAAATGAAAAAATAGGATTAGTGAAAACACGAGAGTGGTGTGGGTGAACAACATAAATAAAAAGTGAAGATACCTTTCCCCAAGATGCCTTTGTCACCGTTGTATGAAAACATGTTTTCCTTTCCTTTTATACATGCAAGTGAATGCATTATAGGTATGGTGTTTTCCCAGAATAGGAGAAGCCTACTTAAATATATCATTCGTGGATTGAATGTTTGGGTGCCTTAATGTGCAATGACATGTTTCCAGAACTGAATTCAATGCAAGGCATATTTGAAACTCTAACTCTGTCTTCCGGTGTCTTATTAGAAATTATTTCAGTTTTCATTTTGTGTTTTCAAGTTAGATATTGTTTTCAAGGTTTTACATTTATAATTTTATTGCAATGTGGCAGACTGATCAGAGCAGTGTAGGAACAACCCCGAGACGGGATGATCGCGGAAAGAGGCCAGCGGAAGAACATGTAAAGTGCCAGCATTTCTCTATCTTTAGGTATTTTAGTTATTTACATAATTGAAATAATATTAATTTTGTTCAAATATGCAGACACCTAGCCATGGTACGCCTGATGATTCCCTCTTTGAGGAAGAGCTTTCTTCATCCCTATCTCCAATGTTCTTGTTGCAAAAAAAGGCACGAGATGCAAGGTCGGAATTTAATGCTTTGATAGACGCGCCTCAAACACCTGAAACAGAAGAGAGGATACAACATCTTATGAGGTAGCTAAATAGATATCAGGTAATAATAAAAAGTCAAAAGGATATTTTTTTTGTTTTGCATGAGATGAATTGTGATAGTTTGATTTTTAATTTTTACATTGACTAAACTAACAAAAAGTTCTTTTGTATGTAGCGTTTTCTGGCATTTGCTGAACCCGGTGTTGGTGGTAGTGGGACACAAGGGCAAGAGATTTCCCAACAACCCTCTCGTACACCTTCTACTCCTTTAGGTGCTAGCCAAAAAACACACCCTTCCCAAGCAGACACACAGTCAACCGCTGAACGTGTTGGCAATGATGAGGCTGATATGGCCAACTACATTATTGCGTTTCCTGGAGCTACACGTGTTAGCTCCACAGGGACCATTAATGGCACGTTGTTGGTGAATGACGAGGGTGTCCCTATAAAGCATGTACAACTCCCAGGTAAATTTTAATATTTTAACTATTTCATGTACTTGATCTAAAACATATTTATCATGTTTTTTATTTTTAAATTAATGATAATATCTTCTTTTTCTTTTGGTTTTATTCTGTGTAGGAAACAATGAGTTCTACAGGATTCTGGAGAGCCATGCGTTGGTAATTTTTGGCCCAACCATACGTATAGGGTGGAATTCCCAAAATTCCAACCTGAAAAAAGAACTTCTAGATTATCTAGAAGCCCTTTTTGGGGTCGGCACATTTGACAGAAAAGCGGTGGCTCAGGTAGCCGGCAAATATTTGAAATATACCAGGGACACCTATAGGACGCAATTGCAATTTAACCCGATATATGAGCGTCCTCTCGCAGTTTCAGAGAGTGAGTGGAGAGCACTCATCCATGACGGAAAAGAGAAAAGGGCAAAGAAAGAAGGAAAAATGCCAACTGGACCCGCAAGGTAAATTACAACTTTAATTCAATAGCTTTAAGTTTCTTTATGTCTAAAATAAAAGTGTGCTACGTCATATCTGACTTCAATATTTTGATGCTAGGTTGCCTAACACCTCAAAGGCAACCAAAGCTAGGATTGAGAAAAAGGGCCATCACAAGCTCGGCTAGGGTGGCTACTTGAAATTAGCTGCAAGAATTGTAATTAAGTAGCTAAACATCTTATAATTAATTGTATCGCCTTCCAACGTTTTTGTAATCCTATCAGATATGATTAAAAATACACAATCATATATAATGTAGGGTGATGACTTCGGAACAATAACTACAGAGGAAGATAAAAATATAGCTTTCCGTTTTGGCTATCAAGCTGTAGTTGAACGTCGCAGAAGCTTGGGGCAGGTCCTAAGATCTACAATGCCTGATAAGGTAAAACATTAACCTTTCAATATTTTTGTTTTCGTCCATAAATTTAATGTCTAACAACTTTGTTTAAATCAGGGGAGCAACACTATCGACGAGGTAAATAATCCAGTTTTAGAGCCAGATGTAGATGATCCTCTCGTGCAACCTGATCATTGTAGTGGGGACCAGGCCGACAATGCTGCTATCAGTGAGGGCCGTGACGGTAATTAATTTCCGCTTATAATTTTTTCTAATTATACCTTGATGGTTGTCCTTATAAATTTTTTTGTTTAAATGACAGAGAATGTTTCCCTTGAGGATCTTACCACCAGAGAGGAAGACAGGGCAACAGTCCCAACGGAAACAACCGGTGCACCAGGTAAATAATCTCATTGCAATTTTTTTTATTAATATTACCGAACTAGTTCAATGATATTTAAAAACTGATAATTAAAATTTAATATTATCTATTTTTGGAGGCGATGCCCCGTCACTGGATGAGACCAGACATCGTGACAATGCAACTAGGTCAGCGGCGACAACTGGTGCACCAGGTAAATAATCTCATTGCAATTTTTTTTATTAATATTACCTAACTAGTTCAATGATATTTAAAAACTGACAATTAAAATTTAATATTATCTATTTTTGTAGGCGATGCCCCGTCACTGGATGAGCCCAGACATCGTGAATACGCAACTAGGTCAGCAGTACGGGTTGAAAGGCACGAAACAGGAGCAGAGCACGATGATATTGATGATGTAATTAGGAGCTTTAAAAATAGGAAGAAGAAAAAGAAAATTTGACAATGTAAAATATTGTATTATTATAAGACAAACATTACCATACTTGGAACGTTTTTTGCATTATATAAAAAACTCATTTATCATACTATTTTTATGTCAAGCATTAATTGCAATGTTTCCTTGCGTACTTTTTGTTGAATTGTTTTTTTATTAGTTATTGAATATTTTTTTTTATGCTCATGAAAGTAAAAAATTAAATATAGATTGGGTATTGGGGAGTTGAGAGTGATGTGAGGGGGGGGGGAGGGGCCATAAGAGCTTCCACCTTCACGTGGTTGGCCCTGTTTAGTAGAGAATAATTTATTGGAGCGATTTAATCTTGGAGCAAACCTCCCTCGATCCAGCGTAGCAACAAAAAAGTCACCGTTGACTTAGTTGCTACTCTTTCAGATCGTGGGAGGCTTGTTCCAAGTTCATGCGACTCCAATAAATTGTTCTTGAAACGAAGAGGAGCTTATTCGGGTATGTTTTGACATTTTCAACATATGTTCTAACATTATCATAAGAATTCATCTTAGAGTAAAAAATACTACATCAATTACTTGTATTTATTGTATAGATAATGATGGATTTCGATTGACTTGGCAGTGCAGGTACAAATCCTCTTGCATCATGAGCAATACAACTTGTCAACCAGGGTCATGTCCAGGATATTTTTGCTTGTGCGCTTGACCAGGTTCGTAATGTCACATTTTGTAAGTTCCTTTACAGTTCATAATTCAATATTAAGCTTGTTCATGATTATTATCTAGGTTTTTGTATGTGTTTTTTCATCTATTTGATTGTAAGCAAATATGCATGTTTCCTGTTGTTCACTATGATTTCTCCCATTACCACTCCCAGGATGAATCCGAATTTATTGTTACATAGGTTACTTTATTGTTACTATGATTTATCCATTTACGATTTCATAGGTTACATCATGTAAAGTTGTCAATCTCAAGTTGGTGATGAGCTTTAGTTCTCCAGATTTGGGGCTTTTCTGATATTTTATCCCTCATGTCATTCCCGCATCACCTCGTTGTTTGAGCATGCCAATTTTCTACCACTTGTACCAATTGGCACATGTCAATCTCTGAGTGGTGCCACATTTCACCTATTTTTAGTGAGAGTTTAGGGTTTCTCTAACATAGCTTCAGAAATCCGATTCAGTGCCTGCTTGAATATTGTCACATAATACTTATGGTTTGGATTGATGAGCATGTTCCGAATGGTTGGTTGATTCATAAGAACCACCCATATAGTCATCTTGAGATATTTCAGAAGGTTTCTCGGGTTTCCTTTTTCACCGTTTCTAGTGGGTGGGATGGTGTGGGGTGATCCATCAATACTGGTGCTCTTGTAGTAGGAAATTTGTTTTTGGGGATATAAAGGAGAATTTGATGTAGATATCCCATTGGATGCATTCATAGATGGGCACGAGAGGTCAAGAATTTAAATTAAAAATATGCAACCTCTAGCATG
Organism: Pinus albicaulis; assembly: GCA_034641835.2. Classification (NCBI taxonomy): domain Eukaryota; kingdom Viridiplantae; phylum Streptophyta; class Pinopsida; order Pinales; family Pinaceae; genus Pinus; species Pinus albicaulis. The sequence continues at coordinate 708,878,660 of CM076577.1, forward strand.
GCAACCCGAAGGCCGCGAGAGACACTGGTTAAAGATTGTTTTGTGCTGGCCTTAATATAGTCGTGATTTCTTTCTATTATCTTAATGCAAATATATAGTTCGGTCTCATTAAAATGAGGATTGTGGTTGTATTTCTCTTTGGTTGTTTCTCTCTTAATGCTCCAGAAGTTGCCAAAAGTTGCGATAGTTGTTTAGTTTGCCCGTTACAACTTAAAAGTGGTTTTTAGCAATGGGAGTCATGTTTTTTAAGGTTCATACTAATATGAAGATCTTGTAATTCTATATTCAACATAAGAGAAGATGGCCTCTGCTTTGGGCGGTATGACAACAATTGCCACATCTACCTCATTGGGTAACAATGGAAAGGGGAAGAAGTTGGGTGTAATGTTTGATAATTATGGTAGACAATTGTCTTCTCTTTCAGTTTTTTCACCCATTTCCTTTAATCGCTCAAGCAGAAGAGGGACTCTGAGATTACGCGACAGAGAGAAGGTAGTTAATACAAGAGCTATGGAAAAGGAGTTGTAATTCAACAAGGATGGCTCAGTGACAAAAAAATTGCAGGTCAGAGAAAAAATTATGTTTAAAGGAAGGTCACCTGCACGTGAAACTTCACTGCGGTGGATCTTTCCTTGTCCACTTATATTCGATTTTAATGTGTTATTTTAATTTTCATGGAGGGTTGTTTTTGCATATGGTCTGGCATTCAATTGCACACTTACTGAAAGCATTGTCAATTTGTCTTGCAGGCGGTGTGAACAAACTTGCTGATCTTGTTGGAGTCACCCTTGGGGCGAAGGGAAACATGTTGTCTTGGAGAGCAAGCATGGTTCTCCAAAAATAGTTAATGATGGTGTGACAATAGCTAAGGAGGTAATTTGTAGATGTGTGCTCTAGTTTTCTTTTTAACGTTGTATTAGTTCCCCCTCTTAAATGTCTTAGATTTGGTAGGCATAATTTGAAAACTCAAAGGTGAAAGGAAACATATTTGTTATCTAGTGGTCTACTTGGCCTATGGACTAGCCACATTAGAGTAATGCATAAAGCTTTTCACAACAATAAAAGGAAAGGGTTACGGCTGAGTCCAATTTTATTGTTATTGACAATGTAATGAAATGTAATGAAATGTAATGAAATGTAATGAAATGTATCTCAATGCTATGGTTTTGGCCTTTTTATTGGTTGAATTAGAGGACCCAGTTGAAAATATTGGGGCCAAGTTGGTAAGGCAAGTTGCGAAAAAGACAAATGATTTAGCTGGGGATGGAACCACAACATCTGTTGTTCTTGCACATGTTGGAATATTGAAAAATTCCAGAACAATGAATGGAGAATAAATCTCCCTTCCTCTAACACATAGAAAATAAAAATTTCTTTGATAGGAGACAAAGTTTCAATACTTTGAAAACAAACTTCTATTCCCTTCAATAACTCAAAAAAAAACTATTACACTTCTTCCTCACTGAGAGGGATTACAAAATTATGACTGCTACGTTTATTGATATGGTCTGATGGCATTTTTATATTTTGGACATATCACACTCCTCACATGATTAGCGTTTTTCTCTGTTCAAGGATTTTGGGTACTTTAATTTGTATTTGGAACAATGGACGTCAGTACTCTATCTGTTGCTTTACTATTCTACATATATACTGCTATTTCACTTTCTTATAGATGCCTCGGGCATATTTGGATGCTTTCTCGGATTGTCGATAATCTCCATGTGGACCATTACTGGGTTTTATATCATGTCACTGTATGTGACATGGGGTATTTTTCTATCATTGTCTGGGGTGGGACTTCCACTTTTATGGATGGATATTTGGGTTCCAATCTTCAGATGCAGAAAATGTAATAACTACATAGATACATTTTACTTCATATAATATATTCAAAACAACGTTTTCTCTCTTGTGAAAAAAAAATGATTAATGTTTATCACTCTGCCTTCAAAACTAGCGATGCTGGTCTATGTTGCTGGTTTATTGATATGGTCTCATGGTATTTTTATATTTGGGACATATCTTACTCCTCACATGATTAGCATTTTTCTCTGTTCAAGGATTTTGGGTACTTTAATTTGTATTTGGAACAATGGACGTTGGTACTCTATTTGTTGTTTTACTATTCTACATACTGCTATTTCACTTTCTTATAGAGGCCTTGGGCATATTTGGATGCTTTCTCAGATTGTCGATAATCTCCATGTGGACCGTTACTGGGTTTTATATCATGTCCGTGTATGTGACCTGGGGTATTTTTCTATCATTGTCTGGGGTGGGACTTCCACTTTTCTGGATGGATATTTGGGTTCAAATCTTCATATGTGAAAATGTAATGACTTCATGTACTGTTTTACTTCATATAATATATTCAAAACAGCGTTTTTCCTCTTGTGAAAAAAAAATGATTAATTTTATCCTCTTTGCCTTCAAAACTAAACGTCTTTGGTCTATGTTCTTGGTTTATTGATATGGTACGATGGTCTTTTTATATTTTGGACATATTCATTTTCTCTCTGTTGCGAGGGTTTGGGTACTTTAATTTGTATTTGGAACAATGGACGTCGGTACTCTATCTGTTGCTTTACTATTCTACATCTTGCTATTTCACTTTCATGGGTACATTTCTTGGTCTATGTTGTGGTTTATTGATATGAAGTCGATAGGTGTCTTTTTATATTTTGGACATATTCATTTTCTGTTGCAGGGTTTTGGGTACTTTAATTTGTATTTGGAACAATGGACGTCGGTACTCTATCTGTTGCTTTACTATTCTACATACTGCTATTTCACTTTCATGGACTGTTTTACTTCATATAATATATTCAAAACAATGTTTCTTGTCTTTTAAAGTTTCAATTTTTTTTTTTTAAATTGAACCCTCCGTCAGTCTACCGACGCCTTGTAGACGTCGGAACTGCGACAACCTAGAAACGTCGGAAGAGAGACAGTATGAAAACGTCGGACCACATTTCGTCGGAATTGCGACAGATTACAAACGTCGGAAGAGCGACGTTCCAAACGCCGGACCACATATCGTCGGAATTGCGACAGACTACAAACGTCGGAAGAGCGACGTACCAAACGTCGGACCACATATCGTCGGCATTGCGACATCTTACAGACATCGAAAGAGCGACGTCCAAAACGTCGGACCACGTTGGGTCGGAATTACGATGGCTTTTAGGCGTCGGAAGAGCGACGTTCCAAACTTCGAACCACATTTCATCGGAAGTGCGACAATTTACAAACGTCGGAGGCGCGACGGTTTGTGAGACGTTGGAAGAGTGACGCTTGTTCGGAAGCGATGGAAGAGGTGTCGATAGTGCGACACTTTTTACGTGCGTCGGAACTGCGACGGCAGGACAAACCATGGTTTGTCCACCCTCGAACTGTCGCTCTTGCGACAACTATGTGTCGGAATAGCGATGAATTGGCTGTCGGAATTTCCACCAAATTTTCTAGTGAGGTGGATATCGATAGCCACCCACCTATTCCATTTGGACCCACAACATCAATTCCTGTAGCTTTTCACTTCCTGCATCTTACTATTTTTAGCAAGTTTTCGGGTCCTACACGCCCAGAGCCATTTTGGGGCATTAATTCTCCAGGTGAATATTGGTGGCCACCCACCTATTCCATATGAACCCCCGCCATCAATTCTTTCCATTTTTAACATTCAATACAACTTACTATTTTTAGTAGGTTTTTGGGTCCTGTACTCCCGGAGCCGTTTTGGGGCCTTAATGATCCAAGTGGATATTGGTGGCCACCCACCTATTCCATTTGAAGCCCCACCATCTGTTCTTTGAGGTTTTAAGTTGGAACACAACTTACTATTTTTAGTAGTTTTTCGGGTCCTGAACTTTTGAAGCCATTTTGAGGCCCTAAACGACGTTTTCTAGGAAAACCGAGAGCAGCATAAGTCCATGGACCGATGTTGCTCACACCAAAATATGTATTCCTCAGATGGATATTTCTAATGAGCTATTGAGCATGTCAAACAGAGATCGGATGCCAAAGTTACGTCCCCAGGAAGTTGAAACACAAATTTACCCAAACTGGGCCCACAGTTTTGGCGCTTCATCTCCTAGGGCTAGGTTTTTGGACGTTTCGGGTTTTACATTTTTTCTCAACAATAAATAGGCCTTTGAGCCTCATTGTAACATAGTTCAGGGGCTGGTAGTCGACACATCTCTTCTCAGGGATATGCTGCCAGTACCCTAGCTCATCTATTTCTATTATGTCTGTAATAGGCCTTCAAGCCTCAATGTAACATGGTTTAGAGGCCTGCATACACCACATCTCTACTTAGAGATACCCTACCATTGCCCTAGCTTGTTTCCATTATGTTTGCAAGATTATTTCAGTCATTATTTTATTAATAAAATGAAGCATTATTTCCGCTACATCTCTGTGCTTATGGTTATATGTGTATTTTGTTGCATTGCTACATAAATCCGGATCAGTGGTTTCAGAGCGGGTCTGCTCTTTCTATGTTTTCATTTACATGTCCCTAACATGGCCAGGGTATAAAGATTTCGGGCTCGATCCGGTTGCACCCTTCCAAGATCAGCCTCGCAAACCCCGACGACCCCCCATGGCGGAAGGAAAGAAAGACGAGGGAGTAGAATATCCTATCAAAATATTGTTCGAGGAAGCCCTCGAGAAACAGAGGAATGTGACGATGGATAAATATTCCCAGATCCTTCAACGGCTACCCACCAACGACACATCTACATCCAGCACGTCCACCAATAGGTCGCGACATCCTGGACAAATCCAATACCAAGTTCAACAGAATTTCCCCCCATCCCCCCCCCCCCCCCATGGAGGAACTTAATGCAATGGAGACCATTGCTTCCTAAGGAGGGAGGAATGATCCAGGTGGATATCAGTGGCCACCCACCTATTCTATTTGGACTTGCAACATCAATTCTTGCAGCTTTTCACTTCCAGCAGCTTACTATTTTAGCAGGTTTTCGGGTCTTGCATGCCCGGAGCCATTTTTGGGCATTAATGATCTAGGTGGATATTGGTGGCCACCCACCTATTCCATTTGAAACCCCACCATCAATTCTTTCCATTTTTAACATTCAACACAACTTACTATTTTTACCAGGTTTTCGGGTCCTGCACTCCCGGAGCCGTTTTGGGGCCAATGATCGTGGTAGATATTGGTGGCCACCCACCTATTCCATTTGAACCCCCATCATCAGTTCTTTCAGTTTTTAAGTTTTAACACAACTTACTATTTTTAGCAGTTTTTCGGGTACTGAACTTCTGGAGTCATTTTGAAGACCTAAACGACATCTTTTGGAAAAACTGGGAGCAACATGGGTGGATGGACTAATGTTGCTCACACCAAAAGTTGTAGTCCTCAGAGATATCTTTCTAACGAGCTATTGAGTGTGTCAAACAGAGATAGTATGCCAAATTTACGTCCCCGGGAAGTTGAAAGACCAATTTACCCAAATGGGGCCCACAATTTTGGTGCTTCATCTCCTAGGGTTAGGTTTTTGGATTTTTTGGGTTTTACATTGTTTCTCAATAATAAATAGGCCTTCGAGCCTCATTGTAACATATTTCAGGGGCTGGTAGCCGACACATCTCTTCTTAGGGATACACTTCTAGTACCCTAGCTCATTTATTTCCATTATGTCTGTAATAGGCCTTCGAGCCTCAATGTAACACAGTTCAGAGGTCTGCATACCCCACATCTCTTCTCAAAGATACACTACCAACGCCATAGCTTGTTTCCATTATGTTTGTAAGCTTATTTTAGTCATTCTTTTATTAATAAAATGAAGCATTATTTCTGTTTCATCTCTGTGCTTATGGTTATATGTGTATTCTGTTGCGTTCCTGCATAAATCTGGATCAGTGGTTTCAGAGTGGGTCTGCTCTTTCTCTGTTTTTCTTTGCATGTCCCCAACGCGGTTAGGGTATAAGGATTTCGGGCTCGATCTGGTTGCACCCTTCTAAGATCAGCCTCGCAAACCTCGACGACCCCCCATGGCGGAAGGAAAGAAAGACGAGGGAGCAGAAGATCCTATCAAAATCTTGTTCGAGGAGGTCCTCGAGAAATAGAGGAACGTGATGATGGACAAATTTTCCCAAATATTTCAACGGCTGCCCACCAGCGGCACATCTACATCCAACACGTCCACTAACAGGTGCGCGATGTCTTGGACAAATCCAATACCAAGTTCAATAGAATTCCCCCCCCTGTGGAGGAAGTTAACGCAATGGAGACCATTTCTTCCTAAGGAGGGAGCCTAATGATCCAGGTGAACATCGGTGGCCACCCACCTATTCCATTTGGACCTGCAACATCAATTCTTGCAGATTTTCACTTCCAGTAGCTTACTATTTTTAGTAGGTTTTCAGGTCCTGCACACCCGGAGCCATTTTGGGGCATTAATGATCCAAGTGGATATTGGTGGCCACCGACCTATTCCATTTGAACCCCCACCATCATTTCTTTCTGTTTTTAACATTAGGCACAACTTACTATTTTTAGCATGTTTTCGAGTCCTGCACTCCCATAGCCGTTCTGGGGCCTTAATGATCCAGGTGGATATTGGTGGCTAGCCACCTATTCCATTTGAACGCCCACCATCATTTCTTTTAGTTTTTAAGTTGCAACACAACTTACTATTTTTAGCAATTTTTTGGGTCCTGAAATTTTGGAGCCGTTTTGATGCCCTAAACGACATTTTTTGGGAAAATTTGGAGCAACATGGGTGCATGGACTGATGTTCCTCACACCAAAAGTTTTAGTCCTTGGATATATCTTTCTAACAAGCTATTGAGTGCGTCATACGGAGATCGGATGCCAAAGTTACATCCATGGGAAGTTGAAACACCAATTTACCCAAACGGGGCCCACAATTTTGGCGCTTCATCTCCTAGGGTTAGGTTTTTGGATGTCTCGGGTTTTACATTGTTTCTCAACAATAAATAGGCCTTCGAGCCTCATTGTAACACAGTTTAAGGGCCGGTAACTGACACATCTCTTCTCAAGGATACGTTGCCAGTATCCTAGCTCATCTATTTCCATTATGTCTGTAATAGGCCTTCGAGCCTCAATGTAACATAGTTCAGAGGCCTGCGTATGCCACATCTCTTCTCATAGATATGCTACTAGCACCCTAGCTTATTTCCATTATGTTTTTAAGCTTATTTCAGTCATTATTTTATTAATAAAATGAAGCATTATTTCCACTGCATCTCTATGCTGATGGTTATATGTGTATTCTATTGCGTTCCTGCATAAATATGGATCAGTGGTTTCAGAGTGGGTCTTCTCTTTCTCTATTTTTATTTTCATGTCCCCAACATGGTCAGGGTATAAGGATTTCAAGCTTGATTTGGTTGCACCCTTCCAAGATCAGCCTCACAAACCCCGACGACCCCCCATGGCGGAAGGAAAGAAAGATGAGGGAGCAAAAGATCCTATCAAAATCTTGTTTGAGGAAGCTCTCAAAAAATAGAGGAATGTGATGATGGATAACGTTTCCTATATCCTTCAACGATTGCCCATCGGTGGCACATCTACATCCAACACGTCCACCAACAGGTCCACGACATCCTGGACAAATCCGATACCGAGTTCAGTAGAATTTCCCCCCTATGGAGGAACTTAACGCAATGGAGACCATTTCTTCCCTAGGAGGAAGAAATGATCCAGGTGGATATCGGTGGCCACCCACCTATTCCATTTGGACCTGCAACATCAATTCTTGCAGCTTTTCACTTCCAGCAGCTTACTATTTTTAGCAGGTTTTCGGGTCCTGCATGCCCCGAGCCATTTTGGGGCATTAATGATTCAGGTGGATATTGGTGGCCACCCACATATTCCATTTAAACCCTCGCCATTAGTTCTTTCCATTTTTAACATTCAGCACAAATTACTATTTTTAGCAGGTTTTCGGGTCGTGTACTCCCGGAACCGTTTTGGGGCCTTAATGATCCAGGTGGATATTGGTGGTCACCCAAAAATTCCATTTGAACCCCCACCATAAGTTCTTTCAGTTTTTAAGTTGTAGCACACCTTACTATTTTTACCAGTTTTTTGGGTCCCGAACTTCCGTAGCTGTTTTGAGGCCCTAAACGACGTTTTTTGGGAAAATCGGGAGAAACATGGGTGAATAGACCGATGTTGCTCACACCAAAATTTGTATTCCTCTAACATATATTTCTAACGAGCTATTGACCGTGTCAAACAAAGATCGGATGCCAAAGTTACGTCCCTGGGAAGTTGAAACACCAATTTACCCAAACGGGGCCCACAGTTTTGGCGCTTCATCTCCTAGGGTTAGGTTTTTGGACGTTTCAGGTTTTACATTGTTTCTCAACAATAAATAGGCCTTTGAGCCTCATTGTAACATAGTTCAGGGGCTGGTAGCCGACACATCTCTTCTCAGGGATACGCTTCCAGTACCCTAGCTCATCTATTTCCATTATGTCTGTAATAGGCCTTCGAGCCTCAATGTAACACATTTCTGAGGCCTGCGTACGCCACATCTCTTCTCAGAGATACACTACCAGCGCCCTAGCTTGTTTCCATTATGTTTATAAGCTTATTTCATTCATTCTTTTATTAATAAAATGAAGCATTATTTCCGCTACATCTCTGTGGTTATGGTTATATGTGTATTCTGTTCTGTTCCTGCATAAATCTAGATTAATTATATTATGATGTTCTTGTTATTTGAATGGATTTTGTAACTTAGCTACAAAAAACAACCTATTCTGCAGCTAATTGTTGTTTCCGCAGCTACTTTTATGGTTTGATAGGTTCCGAGGAGCAAATACTAGAACGATCCACATGAGCATCTCCAAAATGATTCACATATGGATTTCATCCTATCCACTTGATCGAAATCGATAGAAAAGGGTGCCTGTGATCGTGGTCAAAGTCTAGTCAAAGGACGTAAGCCGAGAGCAAAGGACCCTTGATTCACTCTGACATAGAAAATCAAGAGTTAACCAGTTTGAATCTAATTCTATGATTTGGTTAGAATAGCCATCTGTAGGTGTAATTAGCTCCTCACAGTTACATTTTATTTTATTTAAATACCGGTTATGTTAGTATGATTCTTTCGTTGTAAAAGATCACTTTAGCTACGCATAAAAAATAGCCCTAACATCGATTATGGCTGCCAAACATCTTTAAATCTACAATTAGGTGATCCAAATAATGCTGCACAAATCCAGATCTAAGCATAAAAGACATTAAGCAGATAAAGTAAAATATGGCTCCATGCATCCAATAGACAAGACAAGAATAGTGTATTTGAAAGAATTTTTGTATTATATAAAAAGGGGGCACCTGAGAGGAAAACAAGAAAGGTGTTTTCCGGTTCTCCTCAATGGGATGGGTTCTTGAAAGTCCTCAACGTTTCAGATCTAAAATTCCTCTCTCTTATTGTGGTAGAAAACCCAAACAAACATAGAACTCAATGGGAGCTCACAAGGCAAAAATGGAAAATGGTGACCAAGAGTAGATCCAGAGTGATCTAATGCAATGGAGGTGACTAATGAATGGGGAAAACCCTTCTATTTATAACAAAATATTAGGGTTATCTAGAACTTGGTGAATGAATAAAATATTATTAATCAAATTCTAGAACCACCCTTTAGGAATATTTTATTATATTTGTTGGAGGGAAAAGGTCTTTTGACTTGGGTTAATTCCTTTATTTATAAACAATAAATAAATAAATGATTTATTTATTATTTTAGGGAGATGGTGGGAATATAATTAAATAAATAATGATTTATTTAATTATTTAAAAAATGATTTAGTCAAATTTAACTAGGAATATTATTTAAATAATGATTTAAATAACTTATTCCTAGGAAATAATTAAATAAATAATGATTTATTTAATTAATTTCCTTGTTTTGGGTTAAATATGACCAGGAAATATAGACAAATGTTATTTCACATGGTGAAAGAAATTTTACTTAGGGTAAAATTGGTCTTACATGGTGTACTTGGGTTCATCTAATGATAATAGGTTAGATGACCAAAAAAATGGTGTAACAGATTGCCCCCAAACGTACGAGTGTTAGGAGAAAATCGTATGACCGAAGTACATTGTAAGAACTCAATCACTAGGCATCAAGAGGGGAGTGAGAGAGAGAAATGTAAGGTAATCTAATGTGCTAAATGACTAGACCCTGAGGAGACAAGACTTATAGGTGCAACAAGTCTCCACTTGATGAAGTGGTACTAGTATTAAAGGCGACAGGGGAGGCATACATATGCCCGCTAAGACAAGAGTACAAAGAATAAGGCACCCAGAAAACCACGGAACGCAATAAGGAAGTATGTGTTGGCCTAAACATGAGCCAGATAAATAAAATGATGAATCCCACATACATGCGATGCCTAGAATAACCGTTAGGACTTATACAAGAATATTTTAGTACACGAGAGACAAATACACCCAAATTCCCCCTACACACGGGGAAGGGCTCACAAAATCTGACTGATACATGCAAATCGAAGAGGTGCTGCAAGCAGTTGAGGCCGATATCATCAAATGAGAGGAGCTGCATCAAGGGCGGAAATGAAGAAGTCATCCGGGCATGTGGGGGGATAATTGCAGGGCCACCCCCTCATGACGGTTGAGACATCTCACACATGCCCGGGAATCACCAATAGCTGCTACTGCATCAATGGACCATCAAGTGTATAGATCACCATCATGCTGAAAAGAGCTCGAACCAGGGTACACTGCCCCCTAGACCTGGCTTCTGGAGTAAATGAACTGAGGTCGACAGAAGTAGGTCCGCCATAGGTGAGGCAATAAGGGAACCCCAACTAAGGCATGAGGGAAAATAGTAGAGTGACAAACAGACGGACATTAATGATGATAATGAAATGGGGAATGATCCAAAGGGGATAATAGAAAACATGAGTACAAAATGGTATCTCATGACGGAAATTGAAACAAACAGGAATGAGTATAGAGGCAAGGTGGTGCCCCCAATGACATGTGTTGTAAGTGAGAAAATCCGATTTTGAGGGACAGTGAAGTAAGGCTTCGTGGACAATAGGTGTCCTGGTGAAGTAGCGAAATGCAAAACAAACAGATGCTGGCTATCTATAAGAAAATAAAACACACATTTCGAATGGAAAATGCTAAGGGTAATATTTCTTAAGATAGAGTGCATTGCGAGGATTAGGAAGGATGTGACCTTCAAATTCCTCTAAAATATATGCCCCCTTACCAAGGTCTTTACTGATAATGTAAGGACCTAGCCATAATGAGTCGAACTTCCCATGACCGAGGGTATCGTGGGCCTGGTCATATACTAGAACAAGGTCACCTTCATGAAAGGTACGAGGGTGGAATTTTCGGTCATACTGAGCTTTGGTGCGCTTTTAGGTTACTTCAAGAGTTTGTAATGCAACACGACGGTCTTCAGAGGCATGCTCGAGCATGATAAGTCGTTGTTTTAGAGGTTGGGTATCAGGGAGAAGTTCGACGGCCAAATGGAGAGAAGGGATTTCACACTCGATTGGTAAGACCGCGTCCTCACCAAAGACAAGGTGGAAAGGAGTGAAACTGGTGGCGGTTTTAACAGAAGTACGATAAGCCCACAAAGTAGGGAAGAGCATGAGATTCCAATTGGTTTTGTGCTTATTCACCATTCATTGAACCATGGTCTTAAGAATTTTTTTGACCTGCTTAAACTTGGCCATTACCTTGGGGGTAATAGGAAGATGAATATTGGTGCTCAAAACCCAATAGGGAGGATAGCTCATGCCAAATCTCATCTTCAAAATTTCGGCCATGGTCAGAGACTAATTGTTTTGGAACTCCAAATCGAGCAATGACGCGGTTAAAGAAAAAGAGGGCTGTGGTGGCTGCCGTATTGTTGAATGTTGGCATAGCTTCGGCCCATTTAGTGAAATAGTCAACCTCCATGATGATATATTTGTGGTTACCAGCCGATGGAGGTTGACATTCCATAAATTCAATGGCCCATTTACAAAAAGGACTAGCTGTGATGACAGGATGGAGGGGATCGAGAGGAGCTCGCGCCTTGGGGTCGAAATGTTGGCAATTGGAACAGTGTTTGACTGATTCAATGCAATCATTGAAGAGAGAAGGCCAAAAATACCCAGCGCGCATGATTTTTTGGGCGGTGGCGAGGCCAGAGAGGTGACCACCACAAGCACCGCTATGACAGGCATTGAGGACTTGTTCAGCTTCAACATGTGTGAGGCAACGACGAAGGATAGTATCTACTCCACGACGATAAAGGTCATCGCCGATTAAGAGGTAGTGAGAGGCTTGGTGACGGATACGTCGGTGAGCATCACTATCAAGATGAAGGGCGAAATTTTGGGTTTGAAAGTGAGTAAGGATGTCACCGTACCAAGGATCGTCGGTGGTGATGGTAAATAAATGTTCATCGGGAAGAGCATCATTAATGGGAGTATCTGGCGTCCTGGTAGGCAAATCAGAAATGAGTTTAGCGAGGACTAAACCTTTCTTACTTTTTGGAGTAACAAATTCAAGGTCGAATTCTTGGAGGATAACGACCCAACAAGCGTACTTCCCATTGAGGATGTGTCGACTCAATAGGAAAGCCATGGGGTTGGAATCAGTCACAACCTTGGTGGAACGCGTGAGGATATAATGACGTAGTTTTTGGACCGAGAACACAACAGCTAGTGCTAATTTTTCTTCATGCGAGTAGGACACAGGTGGACTGGCAAGGTTCTTACTGACATAATAGATCACATGTTCAATACTGTTATCATCCTCCTGGATAAGGACACCAGCAACCGAATAGGTGGAAGCGGAGATGTATAGGATGAAATCTTGGTCAAAGTCAGGAGGACGGATCAAGGGAGCGGATATGAGAGCATGCTTAAGGGCATCAAAAGACTCTTGAGCATAGGTATCCCAGACAAAAGGGGTGTGAGATCGAAGAAGTCTAAGGAAGCCATGTGCGGTAGTGGCGTAGTCAGGAATGAATCGGTGAAGAAAATTAGCTTTACCTTGGAGACTTTGTAGCCGGCGTAAGTTACAGGGCATAGGAAGTTCAAGAATGGCTTGAACCTTCAAAGGGTCGAGAGTTATCCTGTCTTTAGACACTATGAAGCCGAGGAGATGACCGGCGGGAACATAGAAGACACATTTCAATGGGTTAAAACGAATTTTATACTTGCGACATCGGAGAAAAATGGTACGCAGATCATGAAGGTGTTGCGCCCGATGTTTAGAACGCACAGTAAGGTCGTCTAAATAGGCAAGGATAATATGAGCTAAGGCATGGAAACAATAAGACATGGCTCGTTGAAAAGTGGCACTGGCGTTTTTAAGGCCAAATGGCATGACTCAGTATGCGAAAGTGCCCCACGGACTAATGAACGCGGTTTTAAGTTGATCAGCACGACGGATAACGATTTGGTTGTATCCGGAGAAGCCATCCATAAAGGATAGAATCTCGTGCCCTACACACTCATCAATGATTTGGTCAATAAATGGTGTGGGGAAGTTGTCTTTGGGACAAGCTTTGTTCAGATCGCGAAAGTTGGTGAAAACACAAATGGTGCCTTGTTTTTTGAGGACGGGAACTGGGTTGGACACCCAAGTGGTGTATTTGATGGGGTAAATGAAACCAGCCTGCCAGAGCTTATCGATTTCAGCTTTGATGGCCTCACGTCTAGAGGGATGGATGGGTCTCAACTTTTGACGGACCGGAATGGCATCAGGCCATATGTCGATATGGTGTTCGACAATGGCAGGATCAAGTCCGGGCATTTCTGAGTAGGACCAGGGGAAAATATCACGGAATTCTTTGAAGAGTTTGGTGTAGGCTTCAGTGCATTGGGTGCCCAGGGTGATATGTTCTTCGATACCTGGTTTGACAGAAATGTCTATTTTGATGGTAGGAGAGATATTAGCCATATTGCCTTCTTCGAAAGCGTCAAGTGCAGGGATGGGGTTTTGAACCAATCAAATTTATCGGGAATGAAGTCTTTAGATTCAAGAGCATATTGGTCATGGGATTGCTGTGGGAGGAAGTATGCACAATGGTGCATATCGTCCCATGGAAAATCAGGTTCGGTCATGGCTTCCATGATGTCTTCATCGGACTGAAAGATGGGAAGAGTGGGTGGAATAGGAGGATCTAAGGAGGTAGAAATATGAGACACCTGATTTTGAGGGGAAGAGCTCACATGCGTGTCAGCATGAGGGGTGACAACGGAGCAAGCAGATGAGTGGGTAGGTGAAACATTGGGGGAAGGCACTAAGGGGTCGGTTGCCGAGAAACACGGTGATGAGGAAAGGTAGGAAATAGTGGCTGAAGGTTCGGTCATTTCAGTATCAGGATGAGAAATGGTGATCGGGGTAGACAGGTGGTCTGGTGTTAGTGAAGAAGTATTATGGGCAAGTGCGGCTTCGAATTGGCGGTCTGTGGCTAAAGAAACACGATACTCGTAAAGGCGAGGGCAAAGATGGGTATAATGTCCATGGAAATTGCACAGAGAACAAGGGTGATTGGTGCGCAAGTGTTTAAGTTTCGGAAGGGAATCAGGTATGGTTACATAGACTTCAGGAATATCAGATTCCGGAAATGTTTCATTGACCATGGTTTTGAGATGAGGTAATTCAGGACAGGTATGGGTAGCATGGCTGACAACATCGCACAAGGAACACTGGATGGGATGCTTTGGAGGTTAAGGAGGAGTAGAGGTTGTCGGGGAAACCTTGTCCTTTGATGCCTCCCTACGAGTGTTGCTATGGTTACCCGACATGGTCGCAACAGGCGGTGGTTTCTGATGAGGGGACTGAGGTACTGGTGTAGCGGGAGAAGCTATGGGTATCAGTTGAATTGGGGTCAAAGCAAGATAAGGTTTGGGTTGATCAGGAAGGGTAGTGGCTGGGGGGTCTAGGTACCAGACGGGTATACCCAAGGTCAAGTTGGGGAGGGATAGGGTGGCCAAGATAGGGACGGAATGAGCTCTAGGAGGGAGAGCAAGGAAAGTAATCTGACCAGCAGGGAAATGGCCAGGAGGAATGGTCGGGGGAGGAGATTCTGGAGGAAGAAGGTTGGCTAGCGGGGGCGAAGGGCTAGGATCTGGTGGGGTTAGGTGAGGGTGTGGTTTCTTACTAGCCAAAGTGGGCTGTGAAAGGTCAGCCCAAGAAGATTGCATCATGCAAACATTCGCCATGCTAGGGTCAAGTACGAGAGGAGGGTCTAAAAAGGTTCCAAGCAAGGGAGAGTCTTTATAGATGCCAGGGGAAGCACTGGTCAAAGAATCAATAGTTTTCTTATTGGTGACAGTGGAGATGGTGGACTCAGGGGAGGTCTGAGATTTTGGTTCATGGTACGTCAACTGGTTAATGGTGAAAATCTTGCCATTATGAGGGAAGAACATCTTGCAGTGGACTGCGGATGGGACGACAGACATGGCATAGGTGTAACTACGCCCCAAAATAATGTTGTAGTCAAGAGGGGCGTCGATAACTTCAACGTTGACACAAAAAATCTTGCCTGCAAGGGTGATAGGATAGTTATGGAATAGGCCAATGTGTTGGGAGGCATGGCCATCCCATGCACGAAGGGTGATTGTGGAAGGAACTAGCTTAGGGGATCCAAGTTATTTCCAAACCGAAGCGGGCATCACACAGGTAGATATCCCTCATCAATAATACACCGAGTGACATTGGCATTTTGGATTTTGACTGGGATTTGGAAAGCAACAGAAGGAGGAAGAGGGGGATGGTCTGACTGACGGGCATCGAAAACAATCAATTGGTCATCAGCATGATCTACAACACCCACGGTAGATAGTAGAGCCTTCATTTGAGAAGGACATGACTGGAGGAGTTCCAATGTTGAAATGGCGGCAGGAGATTGTGCCAGCTCATCTACTATGTTGTATGAATGGGCAACCCAACCAGAGGAAACATTTCGGCATAATGGGCCCTTAGGAGTCTTGATATGAACCTCAGCATTGGGCGGAGGGATTTTCAAGTGTCCATTGGATGTCGACAGAGGCTCTGTAGGACCTGAAGATGGGGACTCGGAGACAGATGGAACGAGAGGTGTGGAATACTGACGGGACCGAGTTTGAAGGTTGAGGTCGACGGTGAGAGGTTGGTAAGAGGCCATCATGAGGATTTGGTAATCGGAGGAACCAGAAGGGGAAGGTTGAGTGGTTACTGGGGCATGAGGTGGTTGAGTGGCCACGAATCCTTGTTGAGGGAAAGGATCGGTAAACACAATGGGTTGAGAAGTAGCCAGTTTGGGAGGGACAGTAGGGGAGGAGTGTTGTCCCCGCACAGTGGCCTGAGACTCCCACATCTACTGCATTTGTGGTAATAAGGGACAATCGTGAGTGTAATGACCATAAACACCGAAACACGAACATGGCTTATTGGTGTGAAGCGGCCTGTCAGGCTAGGGTTGAGAGCCCTGTGACTAGTTGGCAGTGGTAGAGTCAATACTTGAAGGATTGGACCCACGGTTTCCAGAAGCAGGTGGATTGCCTTTCCTCTTTCTTTGAGAAGGAAGAAGATTATTTGCCCACTGCTACGCAAATACTTGCCCTGGAGGGAGTAGTAAGTGCGATTGCGGGGGTGGAGAAGGCAAGGGAGTGGGAGGTCCAAATGATGGAGGAGCTGGGACACCAGGCTGTGGGTAAGGATAAGGGTTAGGATGGGAAACATTGAGGTAGGCAAGAGTGGGGGCAAAAGGAGGAGGCATGTCGTATCCTAGATACATACTACCTGGAGGGGGAAAAGTGCCGGAGGTGTTGGCCCCTCCTGGAGGGAAACCATAGTCCAGAAGAGGTTGAGCAGAGGTATGCGACAGATCTCCAATGATACCGTCGACAGAGTGAGATGCCCCCAAGGCATTAGGGCCACCGGGTTTGGGGAGGTCAGGAAAGACGGTATAAACATAACCAGATTGAGCATAGATAAGGTCATATTTCAGGGCTATTTGGAGGGCGACTTCTTTGGTTTGAGGGAAATGGGATGCGACATATTTGCCAATGGACGGTAAAAGAGAGCGAAGGAACCAGTCCATATAAACCCAATCTTTAAAGGGGGGAGCGCGACATAAATTCCGTCTTCGTCGCCATTCTTGGACATGAGCGGAAAGGCAGGTCGAAGAGGATTGATGAAAATAAGTCAAGATTTCAGTACCCATGTCGTATCAGAGAGGGAGCTGGAAATAAGATAAAAAGGCTTGGGCAATGTTCACAAAGGTGGCTTGGGAAGAGGTGGCTTGATCAACATACCATTTAGAAGCTTCGTCGGTAAGCGTGTGTTGGAACAATCGAAGACCGATGGAGTCATCGGTGATGGAATTGGAGGAACACCACATGTGGAAAGATCGGATATGGTTGGAGGGATCTTCACTAGCAAGGCCTTCGAACTTGGGAATGTCGGAGGGGAGCTTGGTTGGCATAGCACGTCAACTGACATCGTGGCGAATAGGATCATTGATCACTTGATTGAAGTCAGGGAGACTGAGGCCGGCCATATAAGGGAGCAATGGGGTAGTCGAGGTAGGTCCTGTAGTGGTTCCACTGGAAACAGACCCAGCAGTAGAACTGGGGTTAGTGCTAGGTCGTGAACTAGACATGGTGAAAGTAACAGGAGGAGAACCAGGAGTAGGGGGAGAACCTGAAAAATCAGAGGAAGAGTCAGAGTGCAGACTCTGGGGAGGACTTACTCGATGGCGACGGGAAGGAGGAAGTCAACCAACCGGAAAATGAGGGTGAAGGCCAAGAAGTCTCCGGGACAAACGCCTTAGAGGCGCAATGATGACGGGAAGAAGAAAACTGACAGGGGAAGTTAGAGGCAAAATCAAGTGAGGTCAATGTCGAAAAAAGGGCAGAGAGGTGAATTGTCAATTGATTTTAAAGGCTTTGTTGGGCGGTGTTAACCAAGATCTTATTCACTTAGGGTCAGTGTGTGGCGTGCGTTAATTTTAATTGTCTAAACCCAGACGTTTTGAGAGTAAAAGAAAAAGTGTGTTGCGTAACTAAAAATAAATCTGCAGTAAATAAGATTGAAAGAACAGAAAATTAACAGCTAACAATGCATCAATCTAACCCAAGAAGGTGGGTCTCTCAAAACTAGTCAATAAGAGGGAAAAAACTAAGCAAAGTACGCGAAAAATAGGCCAATAGATTAAGGTCAGGAGGGACGGGGATCTAAAGGAGAAATCTACTGAAAAGAGGTGCAAAGAATAACAAAGAGGCAGAGGCAAGGTTGCTGCTAAAAAGGAGGAGATCAGCTAAAAATAGAAGGGACAAGGAGGCGGCCCTAGAAATGAACCCAAACAAAACTATATGAGGTGATTTGAAAGGGAGAAGTGCTGATCTAAAGGGATCTGAAAATGAGGTATCGGATCTGAAAGCAATAAGGTTGAAACCCTGGAAATTCAGACTTATGAAAACGGCAAAAACTCTCCCACAAAAATTGGAGGGTACTAGAGCCCTAAGGAGAAATATTCCCACTTATTTGAGTGAAACAGATCAGAAATAGGTTGAAACGGGCGGAGACAGAGGCTGGAACACCCTGACAGAAGCTTCAGACAAACCCAGAAAAAGTGTTGGAAAATTGCAGAAAAAAGTGCAGGTCGTAGGTTCTGACCTGTTTACATTCTAGGTCATAGATTTTGGGCAGAAAAGTGCGACCTCAAGGCCAGGTCGCAGTTTTTGGGCTGATAAGTGCGACCTGCAGATTCGGGTCTCTCGGTGGCAGATTTTAGAAAAAGTTGTCGTCTCAGCTGCGGCTGATGTCTGTCACCTGCGCAATAAGGCCAAAAACACACGGAAGTTAAAAATTTTACTGTTTGAGGGTTTTTTGAGGTGGAAAGCACCATAAAAATAGGAAAAACAGAAAATGGAAGAGAAACCCGAGGGTCTGAAACAATTGGATATGCAGGAATATATAAAACGACAGCGGTCGCAAAAGAAAACCTGTGTGGAGTTGCCAATTGTTAGTATGATTCTTTCGTCGTAAAAGATCACTTTAGCTACACATAAAAAATAGCCCTAACATCGATTATGGCTACCAAACATCTTTAAATCTGCAATTATGTGATCCAAATAATGCTGCACAAATCCATATCTAAGCATAAAAGACATTAAGCAGATAAAGTAAAATATGGCTCCATGCATCCAATAGACAAGACAAGAACAATGTATTTGAAAGAATTTTTGTATTATATGAAAAGGGGACACCTGAGAGGAAAACAAGAAATGTGTTTTCCGGTTCTCCTCAATGGGATGGGTTCTTGAAAGTCGTCAGCATTTCAGATCTACAATTCCTCTCTTTTATTGGTGTAGAAAAACCCAGACAAACATAGAACTCAATGGGAGCTCACAAGGCAAAAATGGAAAATGGTGACCAAGAGTAGATCTAGAGTGATCTAATGCAATGGAGGTGACTAATGAATGGGGAAAACCCTTCTATTTATAACAAAATATTGGGGTGTTCTAGAACTCGGTGCATGAATAAAATATTATTAATCAAATTCTAGAATCACCCTTTAGGAATATTTTATTATATTTGTTGAAGGGAAAAGGTCTTTTGACTTGGGTCAATTCCTTTATTTATAAACAATAAATAAATAAATGATTTATTTATTATTTTAGGGAGATGGTGGGAATATAATTAAATAAATAATTATTTATTTAATTATTTAAAAATGATTTAGTCAAATTTACTAGGAATATTATTTAAATAATGATTTAAATAACTTATTCCTAGGAAATAATTAAATAAATAATGATTTATTTAATTAATTTCCTTGTTTTTGGGTTAAATATGACCAGGAAATATAGAAAAATGTTATTTCATATGGTGAAAGAAATTTTACTTAGAGTAAAATTGGTCTTACATGGTGTACTTGGGTTCATCTAATGATAATAGGCTAGATGACCAAAAAAATGGTGTAACAGGTTATGCAAAGACCGAGGACAGTCGTAATTTCTGAAACGCTGTGTATTGCTTTAAACTCTGTTCTTTTCATAATACAAGGGTCATGTTCATGGTTCCAGTATCAGCTTAATGTGTACATAATCAGCCAGAATTTCGACCTATTTTGTCATAGAGGGCCCCTGCATAGGAGGAGGTTTTTCATTAGTTATTTTAGTTTAATTATTTTCTCTGTTTTGTCAATTTACTTAGTGGATTGATATTTTGTTGCAACTTTTAGATCAATATCATAGAATTAAGTTATGAATGTTTTCTTAGCATCAATAATAGAATAACTGTGTAATATCTTCTTTCCAAAAACACCTTGAGAAGGTAGATTCATATATTTTCCAATTGGATTATGTAGAGCTCATAGTTGTTTAGTTTTCTTTCATGTTCTTATATTGCTTTCTTAGAGCAGATCCTCAATTAATTGCATAATTGGATGCTCCTAAAGATCAGGCCAAGAAGGGGACTTTTCATTCTTTGGGTGCTCGAGTGTTTAACCTATGCAATCATTGAGTTTTTCCTTTACATGCTTTTAAAACTATTTTCCTAGATTAAGATCCTTAGTTAATTGTATAATTGGATGCTCCTAAAGATCAGGCCAAGAATGTGACTTGTCATACTTCCAAATTGGGTGCTCGAGTGTTTAACCTATGCAATTATCGAGATTTCATTTACATGTTTTTAAATGCTTTCCTAGATTTAATTTTCAAAACTAAAGTATAATCGGTTGCTTGTACATCATTTCAAGGGGGTGATTATATCATACTTCCATATTGAATGTTGGAGTGATTGAACATACATTAGTTTCCTTTTTCCTTTAAATCTGCTTTCATTTAGAATAGCATTGCAATTTCAATTTTCAGTTATAAGATTCATATCCATGGAGTAGGACTAATGTTAAAATTAAAGTCATTAGAATAGGCACTATGTTTTTAGATCAGATTCTAACCATTTAATAGTTTTGATTCATTTTTATGCAAGTTAGTTTAATTTAAGAACACTTCCTTTTCTTCCTTCTTTCAAAGTTATTTTTACACATCTAAATTTCACTAGATTCAGTTGATTCCTTTCATAGTTCTCATTTATTAAGATTAACATTTAGACATAAAGAAAAAAAACCCCCCAAAACAACATAAAAATACATACAACGAAGTAATAAGAAGGTTAACTAAGCACATATAGTGCACCACACTTCATCATATTGCAAACCTCGGTTGATAATTTATGTTGAACAATTTAAGACATTAAATTGGCTAAACACTTGTTAGTTTGGAAAATTGAAAGAATTTTAAAATATTTTTCTTTGCATCAAAAGTTACAATTGCAAGAAAGTTGTTGCAAATGAAGAATATAAATATAGATCAATCCATTGTCTCATGGGAAAGAATATCAAGGATTTAGAGTTAAATACACCATTATGTAAAAGAGAACTTATTCCTTGGATACATATTTAAAACATTTAAGAACATATGCCAAATATTAAAAAATCTAGCTTATGTCCCTTATCCAATAACAAAAGATATTTTGGCACAACAAGATTGTTTGGAAATCCAAGGAAAATCTAGATATAAGGCCAATGAAATTTTTTAAGGGGAATGAACTAGCTATAATGTTGATGGAAGGAAATGAAAAAGCTTTGGGTCTAGATGGTACAAAGAAGGCCTATGTAGTTATGGTTGAACTTAAACTTGTGGAATGGAATTAGAACACATTTATTATTTAAAAAATATATCATCAATATATCATCCAACTTATAATAAGAGAATATTGTTAAGATTAAAGGCTATTATTTTCGTATTCAAGAAGATATAGGTTGAAGGAACCTAAATGAAATTAATCTCAAGTGTGTTAGTGAAGAGGAAATGAAGAAGCTTATGCAAGAACTACACTTAGGTTTATGTGGAGGCCATTATGCAGTTAATATTACAACACATATTATATTGATAGGAGGGAATTATTGACATATATTTCTTTCAGATGTGCATCATTTTCTGAGGTCTTGTCTACTGTGCCATTTGGTCATAGAAAGGCAACATTCACCAACATTTCCTTTAACAACTAGTTGTTGTCAAGGTTCCTTTTTAGTAGTATGGTTTGGGTTTCAATGCTAAATTTAAGGACAACTATAGTAATATATTCTAATGGATATTAATGGCCATATATATTATTATCCACGTGTGTTGAGACAATACCCATGAAAAAAGAACCAAATAAGTATCCATGAACTTTTTAGAAGAGAATATAGTCATGAGGTTCATCACCCCATCTAAGATTATAACCAACAATGCCAAGGATTTTAGTTCCACAAAAATGTCAATATTTTTCTTCAATTATGGTATTATCATATCACACTTATACAACATCTCTGCACACAGAAACAACTTACTAGAATCAAGAAACATGAACTCAATGAATATTGTTGACAAGGTTGTGGATGATAACAACAAGAGTTAGGATAGAAAAATAAAGTATGCACAGTGGGAAAATTAGATCACAAGGAAAACACAATACAAGAAAAATCCCATTCGAGTTAGTGTATGGGATGGAAGTTAGATTTTATATTCACTTAAAGATCCTAGTTTATTAAATGTTGCAACATTTTACAACAAACTAGGACGTAATCAAAGCAAGATTAACTAGTTGATAAAAATTCAAGAAACTCAAAGAAGTGCATTTGATCAATTAGTAAAAAAATCAAGAGAAGAGAAAAGGAACATTAGAAGGAAAATATTGACTAAGGACACTCGAGAAAAGATATATTATCTTGACGAGGGAAAAAGAAAATAAAATTCATGAATGCATAAGAAATTTGATATTCTATGGTTGGGTTCTTACATAATTGAAGATAAACCCAAGACAAATTCTTCTTATCTTAGCCATCACGATGGTAAAAAGTGGCCACTTGTCATGAACGAACAAATTTTGAAGCTCTAATTATTTTTTATTTTTTATGGGAATTAGTGCCAATTACTAGTTATAAAGTAGTGCCAAATGCTAATTATAGAGTAGGACGAATGAGTTAAAATGAGTAGTAGATTAGACTAGTTGCTTCATTTCATGCATTTTTTAGCATTTGGCTCCATCTTTGTCCTAGAGTCAATTTTTACACCATGCATCATATTGTGAAGTTGTATTAATTTTATTTTAGTTTTACTATGTATATTATTAGAGGGAGAATCTTTCCCTATCATGTTATCTAATCTCCCTTTGATGCTAAGCTCTATTAGGTGCTGGCATATATTATATATTCCTCATGCACTCTCTTCCAAAGTGCATGTCCCCAGGTTGGAGCCAATTTTTACTCCTTCTATTATATGAGGGAAGCCTTCACCATGATCTAATCACACTTGTTAATTACTTGATAATGAAATAGATGATCTAATATCAATTTTTAATTTTTTTTATATGCCTCTAGAGACTAGCAAGGTTGTATTATTGATGGATAAGACACACCAAATTTGTTGAGATATTACTCACGGTTGTGATGAAAATTGATGATTGGACTTGATTTATGGGTCATGGATGCATAAATTATGTATCAAATTTTTCCTTCAACATATGTTGTTACTTGGCATGAGGATGGCACACTTGTACTATTTCTTGGACATGTGGATGGAGTGTCTAGTACCATTCATCATTTTTTCATGATTCTATCACAAGTCAAAGTTGTTAGAGGACCATATTATTGGATGCATATGTCCTAGATTGATCCTTGTTGAGGATACCATCTTATGATTCCCATTTTACTTGATATTATAGTCACCACTTTCATTTGGTTGTCATATCATGTGTTCATGTACTTTCATAGTTGTTTGTGTCCTCATGTTGGGATATTTTGTTAGTGTCGCTTTTCCATGTCCACCTTTCACCAATTTCCATCATGTTTCCTAGGTATAATCCATCATTACATCACATTTCCCTTAGTTTCTAGGCATAACATAAATTACACCCATATTTCACTCTATCCTCATGCTTAAAAGGTGCATGGGCTATTTTACTTTTATTGATAACTAACCTCTCATTGGCCAAGTTTTATTATTTTACCTTCTACATGTGTGAACATGCTAAAGTGGTTTGTGATATTTTATTGCTATCAATTAATCCCAAACCTTAGAATGAGTGCTACATTATTGGCCTACTATATTCATGGCTATAAACCTTAATCAAGGCCTCATTCCCTAAGCTAAAACAAAAACGAGAAAAACGAAACACTAGGGAATGAAATTTATTGTTGAATTTCCACAATCTTGGGTCTAGGTTAGAGTCTTAAAATCACTGAAGCTACCAAACCAAGAATCTCAACAAGAAATACTTTGCACATCAGAAAATATAAAGCAATAAATCACATATGCACAAGTATACACAATTTCTTACGAAATTGTACAATAATGTACAACCCTAATCTTCATTATATTAAAACAAATCTAATTAATAAAATAGTTTATGGTATAAAATATACAATGACAAACTTTGCTGCAACTTCGATGTCATATCTTGTCCTGCCAGTCCTTCAATTTTGTACTACTCACTAACTTCCCCTTATTCCTTCAAAGGAAAACACATAGAGACTCCAAGAGGGATGCCACCTAACATTGCTGCAAGTCACTTCTATAGAGTGTGCACAGGCTGATCCAATCTTCTCTCTGGATAGGCATAATCCCGAGCTCAAATCTACCAGGCTAGCAATCACCTTTTTCCATCAAGGTGATGCACTTGGGAATATATCTTCACCCAACCTTCCTCTCCTCTTTGTCACTTCAAGATATCTCATCGAGGGCTACTTTGGGTAGCCAACACACTTCCCTCCACCAGGTGAATGGAACCCAATACTACACTATAATATATTCACCAATGAAGTATTATGATCACCAAATCAAGCCTCCAAATTGGATCCCACATGTTTCCCAACAACCAAATCCAAAACTAATCCAAAAATTTCAGATCCAACACCTACAAGATGCACCTTCAACTCACTATTTTGAGGTCTACTACATATTTTGCAACTTGGCCTCGTTAGGGCACATATCGATCCCTTTTCCAACCTTGTTTCTCTACCCATATTTTCAAAAAATTATGTGAATTCCCTTTTATTGAGAGGACGAGGAGGGATTCTCCAAGTATGGGTTGTCCCAACCCTCAACCAATCCTTAAAATACCTTCAAATTGTTGAGGCTTGCTACAAAAAGCCTCCTCCTGGCTATGACTACCCTTCTCAAGGGTCCACACCCTTTCCTCTACCCTCAAAATAGTACTAGAGGCTATGGTGTCACAATAAGGGAACTCAGCCCCTTCTTCGGACCCATAAAAAACCCTTCAAAGAGTCCCTGAAATCCTCCCTGGCCTTGCCTCCCTTGCTGCGGCCCAAATCAAAAGTATTCCCCTCCTCCATGAGTTGTTATCTTGTATTTTGTTGCACTTTTGGATGAGCTAAAGAGCTCCCACTCACCTTCTATTTATATCATAAGTTAAGGGCTCCAAAACATCATCACAAGGGGATACCAACTGTCATAAGCCTAAAAACACCTTAGGTCGACCTTGAAACTTATGGTATCAACCCCAAAAATGCATTCAAAAATTCATATCTCCACTTATATAACTCATAATCAGACTATTCTCATTGCATTAGATTCGTATCACTAAGAGCTATAATCCTCATCCATCACATGTAAAATCGTGCTCATGGAAATCCCCCCAAAAATTATTGGTGCAAAACCCCATGACTGGGTTCCAATCCCACAAGTGACTCTTGTGGAACTTTTCCCTCCAAACCCCGAACCCTAGGGCTTGTAGTACCTCCCAAGATACTAAAAAATCAACAATTATGTCGATGTGATACAACGCTTGAGGGTAGAACTAGGATTTTGGCGCACATGTTGAGGAAACTAAAAATGAAAATGGTTATATTTGTTAAGTGATTGACCATATTTGCAATTGGTTGGTATATTTTATTCTCTTTTTTAGTTCACACATTCCACTTCACTTGAATATGCTTTGGCCCATTTATTGGAACATGTTTTTATGGAGTTGGTTAGTCTTACACATTGTTTGAAGGATAGTTATGCATGTACCCTTGTTATTACACATCCATGCCTCTTCAGCTTACCTTATCCATTAACACGTTCTTCTAGGTGGTGCAATCCACTAGGGGATTTACCTATATCTTTGATTGGTTTTGTTCACAATTAGTTTCTACCATGTCAAAGGTTAAGCGTATAATATTTTATGGTTAAACCACTTGGTTATTTTGGACATAATGCACATCTTTCTACATACTTCTATTTTGAGATAATGGTTGATGCTTAAGGATCATATGATCCATTATTTTATGCTTAATGAGATGAAACATCCACCTTGGAGATCTCAAATTATATTTTTAGGAGGTTGTTTGTCATAATTATTAATGACTTATTTCATGGAGCAACTTGTATTGAGAAGTATATTAGGTCACTACACTTTATCACATGGTCACTCATTTGTTTTGTGGATTAATCCTACTTTATTGAGAACCCTTACTTGGAGATTTGTACATGTGACATATATCCACTTATTTTATTAGTTGTTTGAATTGTACTTTCAATATAGTTGGAGGACAAAGTTAGTTTAATATTTCCTAGAATAGATCTAGGGTTCTAATACATATTATTTTATTGAGGAGGAAGTTGAGACAAAACTCTATATAATGGATTCTCCTCTCATTGAAATTGTTGTTGGAGGATTGAGTAATGAATTATTGGTGCTAGTATTATGTATTGTTTTGGAGATATTTTCCCTAGTGGATAAGGAAGTCTTCTACATGAATAATGTTGTCTTTTATTTCTAATATCTTCATTGGAAAATGGTTACAATACATTAAAAAAGGTAACATCGTTCCACTTTACTTGTATTTTTCATTTATGGTGAATTACATTAATTTATGTCTTTATGTGTATCATTATATGCACTTTTATTTCATTTACGATAAGTATTAAATCTCAAAAATATTAGATCTATTTAGACTAGTAAATATCCACATATTTCTTAAGTATAGGATAGTAGGGAGAAAACAAATAGTGCTTGTAATTTGCATCCTTATTTTTTTTTATCCCATCATTAGGATAACCTTCCATGTAGCCTTATTAAAACAACATAAGGCCAATATATAATATAGGCATTGGTATTGAATTTTAATCACCATGAGATTCTACAATAAACCCCTTTGTTTTTGTGAAAATAGATATGGAAATTATCGTTATCTATCACTCTCCAAATTTTCCAAAACATGAGGGCTTAATTTTGTTAATAAATATCTTATCATGTTCATTCATGAAGGGGGATTTAAAATGATTGAAAATAGAGTATGTATTGGGGGGGGTATGCAAGGTATCAAGGGGTTTATAGATATTGGTGAGTAGAAAGAGGGACATTTAGTAAAAATAAGGGTTTTGTTTTCTATTGGAAAGATGTATTAGGAGGGTGTTTCAATAAAATGATTTTGAGAGGTATTTATTAATATGTAATGAAAATGTGGATATTATTTAATATCTCATGAAGACATGTGCTATGTCACAAGTTCACTAAGTGAAGACCCCGTTGTCCAAAATAATCTAGAAAAGAACATTCATTACATCTTAATCTACACTAAATTTTTTGATAAATAAGTATTTTGTCAATCATAATAAAAATCTTAGAACAAATTTATATAAGCCCATCAATCCTCTTTTATTTTAGTTGCTAAAAGGCACTAGAAATGAAGAGATAAGTGTGAGTTACAGTTTATTCAAATGATACACAATACAAATATGAGTTGTATTATTGTTGGATTCATGTTCCAAGGTTTCAATAACTCTCAATCACAATTCATATTCCTCATCATAACCCTAACATAATAGGTGTCCAACATTACCCACCTTTATCAAAAGGGGTTCTTATGAGTCCAACAAGAGAGATAAGGACAATTACCAATGGATGAATATGCTCTCTAAATCTATCGGTTTTGAAATAACCACAAACCCAATAGCTAATTGAAACCAAATTGTTCTACTAAATGGTGTTTTATGGCTAATCACCAACTTTGGAACTTGACTCTAAGGCTCAAGTTCTCAGAACATTTCCTAATTTGGCTAGAAGTTGATGTCTTTTGCAAATTGTAATTTCTTGTAAATGGAGTTTTGAATATGACTACAAATTAATGGTGGCTTGAAGGTGATTTAAAACTACAGAAACATGCTCCAAGGCTTAGCAGTTACCAAAACATTTCCAAATTTGACTAGAAGTTGATATCCTCTACTAATTGGAAGTGCTCACAAATGGTGATTTGAATATCACCACAAACTAATGTCTAGTGGAAGCTACAAGTCTTCTACTAAATGGTGGTTTATGGAAGACCACAAAATAAATCATGCTCATTTATTTTCTTCTGAATACAACTCCGAATTTGACTTAGGCTTGAGGATTTTGTTTTCATTATGGCTCATAATCCCTTGTACATGCTTGATTAATAGGGCTTCAAAACTAGAAGCCTCACTGTCAATCACTTACGTCATTCCCACCCCTTTAGATACAAGGTGAGAAGATAAAAATATCTTCACAGTGCTCACAAGGATGAAGATAGAAAATTACGATCCTTGATGTGAGTAAATATATGAGGGTGTTGGATTCTACTAAAAATGCACCCATTTATAATGCATTTAACTAGAATAATTACAAAAAAAAAATTATTTGCAAGTTACTAATTATAATGGATTTGAATTGATATTCAGGATTAAATGCATTCTTGATTTAAACCTTTAATTAAGATGTTTAATATGGTACATACAGATAAAAAATGTCAACAATGGTACAAAAAGAAATAAGGAGACCACTATCATCACTAACCAAGAAACAAATTTAAATTCTAGCAAAATATAACATATTATATCCATATGCTTTACATACTTTAGAAACACAATTATAATTTTCTTGATCATAAATACAACGTGGATATTAATGTTGGAAATGTCTCTTAACATTGTTACATTTACCTCTTCATCCTCATATTGTAAACAATAATGATTTCTTATTCAATTTCTTGTATCCATCTCTGAGAAATGACTAAAACAAGTGCATAACAATTTCATAGCCAATTTATTGTATCCATCTCTGAGAAATGCCAAAAGAAAAGTGGTGCAGGGAAAATTATGTTGGCTTGATTTGGGATGACCCAGGTTCCATCTTACTGTGCACCAACAAAACCCTTGATCACTGGCCCTTTTGGCAATGACCTGCAATCAGATCGCAGTCTCACCCGAAGTGACTATGGTTGGATGTAGAACCAGGTTTCTGCAGCCTTGAGGGACTGGGAGATGTGGTATTTTCTGTTATCTTAATATTCACACTTACAAATTACTTCACCACATTCAATTATTCACAGAAACATGCCATATAAACCCATAAACCACTACAACACAGAGTAAAATGCAACAATAGATAATAATCAAATATACACAGTAAACATACAAGAACACTAGAAGATCGTCCACAAAATTGCTTCTTTATTATGATGAATCTTCGAATACACCCAATCTCGACTTGCGCACTAAGCTGTAGTCTCTTCCCAAGTCTCGCACGCTCAGCTGCAAAGCCTTCCCCTTCGCTACAAAATACAAATTACAAATACTTTCCCATACCATGTTTCTATCGCTTTCCTAAACATAGAAATTCATCCCTTTATATATTATTTCATTATCGATTTACATCATTACAATAGCATGGTCCAAATACAATGGGCTCCCCAAAACAAGAAAATATTACCCAAAACCCTTTACACCATTGTGCACTTTACAAAAGGAGGGGCTTCAACCCACCCCGAAGCCCCTATGATACCGCACGATATTTTCAACATGCTCCACTGCACAGTCCACTTCGCACTCTGTTGTGTGGTCCACTTCATGCTCCACTCCTCAAAATGCAGAATCTTAGCCAAAATCTAGGCCAAGTTGGGTTGTGCCCAACATGCCCCCAAAAATCACATGTGACTGGTCCCAAGTCAACTGAGCTGCTTTGCCCCCAATTTTTTCTGCTATGTTGTCATATTCCTTGTTGAATTGCTGCAGAATCCTTGCAATTTGATTTTCCTCGCTGCACACTTTTCCAACAGTGCTTATGTTGTTGGTCCTGTTGTCTTCTGCAATGCTGCCTCTTCTCTTTTTTGAAGCTCTTAAAGCTTCCCGTCCACTTCCTGATACAATTGGAGAGCCTCATCCTACCATGGATGAGTTCTCTCTGCCAAGGTCTATTCTTCCCTTCTCAGCTCCTCGATTTTCTTTTGCAGTGCATTTCCTTCATTGATATTGGCGAGATTCTGCGAGATTGGAAAGGTCTTTGCATTTGTATGAATCTCCTCCAGCTACTTCTTCTTTTTCTTAATGTCTTCTTCTAACTTCTACACGTTTGGATCTTCCCGCAGCGAAGTAAAATTATGTAAAGTCTCATACAAAAAGCTACCATAATCTGCCACTATTGTGGAGATTCCAACCTTTGTAGCCTTTAGGTCGATCTCCCTATGCTCTCGCACTTCTGGTGGCATGGATAGATGTAGCTTCATCTACAACTCAATGATCTTCATCTCATATGAAAATTTCACTCCCACAATTTTCTCCTTGCATCCTTTCACTACAAAGCTGAGCTTTGCGACCTTGCCCACCACTAATTCTTCTTTGCGGACATCCATGTTTGGAACCTCTTGGCATGTGGCTTCGACCACCTCCTTTAGCTTCTGTTGTTGTTGCACTACCTAGTCATTTTCCTGGATGGCTTGGTCGAGTTTCTAATTCAACGAAGCTCACTCTTATTCTACCTGAATGTTCAATTTTTCAGTGAGATTTTTTGGCTGCTACAACTCATCTATGATTCCTTGGTGTATCTCATGAAAATTTTGCAATGGTAGCGCTGCGATGTTCATGTTCACGTATTTCCATCCTTTCACCTGCTGGTTTACTTCGACAAAGTCAAACTGTAAGACTCTAGCAAGTATCTACATTAACCGTGTCCCAAGTGCGGGCTCTACTAATCTTTATTGTCGCAACCTTTCCTTTGTCTGTGTTGACTGTATGGTTTCCTGTGCTAGTATCTTTAACTCTGCAATCCACTCCTTGACGCCTGATATAAGTGCACCGTAGCAATCCTCTATCATGTCCCATGACTCAGTCGTAGCTTCATGTAGCTTCTCTCCAATTTGATCCAATTCCCCCTCAGTGAGGACCAATGACATTATATCCTTCATCTTATCTTCCTTCTGCTTATTTTTGGGTTTCTTGGTAGCTTCGGCACCTGCCTTCCTTTTTTCTACGAGAGAAGTGCTTGTATCAGTGTTTTTAGCTCTTTGTTGTGCTCATCTCCTCCAAGAGGTTCCTTGTCATGCTGCTCCTCTTGTTCTTTCTCTTCCTCATCCTTTTCCTTATCCTTTCCACTTGGTTCCCCACACTATGATGTTTCCTCCTCTATCGAACTATCTCCTACCTCTGTCTTCAACATAATCGTCCATTCTACATGCCATTTTTGTGCTTGTGCAAAGAGATCATATTTCGTTACCAAATACAGAAAGGGATACCATGTATTTGTCATGTCCTTTTGATCCTATATATAGACTCTGTGGATAATCAACCTTAAATTTTGAAACAATGCTATACTACTTGTATAGGCACGATGAAAGGTGAGGATTTTGGTTAACCAACATATGCAAATCCATATGATATAACATAAAAATATCTTGTTCTCCTACGCTCGCAATGGTTGAGTGGTATACCACAGCGAGGCATACTTCGCGGCTTCAAAAACATCTGAAGCTACCAAAGGAAACTGTGACTCCTCTAGTTCTCTCAATGTTCAATCTTACTGCGCAGCAAAAAAACCCTTGATCACTGGCCCTTTCAGCAACGACCTGCAAGAAGATCGTAGTCTCACTCAAACTGACTATGGGTGGATGTAGAAATACGTTTTTACAGCCTTGAGGGACTGGGAGATGTGGTATTTTTTATGTTATCTTACTCTTCACACTTATAAATTACTTCGCCACATTCAATTAATCACATAAACATGCCATATAAACCCATAAACCATTACTGCGCGAAGTATAATGCAACAATAAAAAATAAGCAAATATACACAATAAACATACAAGAACACAAGAATATCATCCACAAAACTGCTTCTTTATTATGATAAATATTTTAATACACCGAATCTCAACCCGCACACTAAGCTGCAAGTGGTATACGCACTAAGCTGCAGACTCTTCCCAGGTCTCTGCGCACTCAGCTATAGAGCCTTCCCCATCGCTACAAAATACAAATCACAAATAATTTCCCATAACAGTCTATGTTAATCCCTTTATACATTATTACATCATCGGTTTACATCATTACAATACCATGGTCCAAATACCATGGGCTCCCCAAAACAAGCAAATATGACCCAAAACCCTTTACAACATTATGCACTTTACAAAAGGAGGGGCTTCGACATGCCCCAAAGCCCTTATTATACCACGTGGTATATTTAACATACTCCACTGCACAGTCCAATTCGCACTCTGTTGTGCGGTCCACTTCTCACTCTGCTACGTGGTTCACTTCGTGCTCCGCTCCTCAAAATGCAGAGTCTTAGCCAAAATCTAGGCTAAGTTGGGTTGCACCCAACAACTTAGTCCTTGCTACTCAGGTTATAAATTATGCTTTGGAAAAATTTGCATAAAAAGTAATAGGAAAATTGAATCCTATAGTCTTGCTTTGGCAAGAATAATAAATTGAAATGTGGAGTGGATAAATTAATTGCTTGCTCAGACACAAGGACTTGCATAATTTTTTTTGGATAACAACCATTAGTAAGTCTACACATTTACAGTTTCACTCCTCCATAAGTGCTAAGGAAAACATAAAGAATGGTGGGAAGTAACTCCTAGAAAGTATATTTATTTCATCTTATTCCTATCCATTTTTTGTGTAAATACTTGCTTAAATTATGGTGAGAAGTAACTTATGGAACACATGTTATTTATATGAGTTTGAGTTTTCTTTAAGGATTTTTTTGGATGGTTTTTCTACAAAGCTTAAAAATAAAAAATTACTACAGAAATATCTAAAAATCATGCATAAATATTGTGACCATATCCATAAATTATGGCATAAAATATGTGAGTTAGTTATCCACATGGCATTATATTGCACATAGGCTACAATAAGACCTTTAAGTTATGGTCCAATCAAATTTTCAAAAATATATTTTTAATAATATTGAAAAATAAATATTTATTTTCAAGGTTAAACATTATAAGTGTAGCGTTACTTAATGCTAAACTAATAGTGATCAAGAGTCTATCAATTACTGAAGTCCTCATGCCTAAACAAAGCATAATAATTCATGAAACATACAAGAAAAGTGTACATTAATTCATAAAACATACAAGCAAAGTGTACATTAGGTTACTAAAGTCCCGCCTTAACACAGACTAATAATTTATAAAACACACAAGCAAATAGTACACCTTAGGTTTAGGTTTAGAAGAGACAAATGAATATAACATAGTTACTGATCAAACGAGAAAATTACCGATTACCCGTTTTTTTGAGGTAGCAAAAAAATCACCCGATTTGAAAAATGGTTATTCAGAATATATCTTTTTTTTGGAGCATATTTTTAGCACTTTAAATTTTCTTATGTATCAAGAATTAACATTTTTTTTTAATGTTAGTGATTTTCATGCTGATTTTGAAAAGCGTTGATGCAACATTAACCCTTTTTTTTAGAGGGCTTGTTTTTCACACTTTAAATTTTCTAATGTATTAAGTGTGGATAATTTTTTTTAAATGTTGGTGATTTTTATGCGAATTTTGAAAAGCATCAACATTTTTTTTAAGGCATATTTTGACACTTTAAATTTTCTATGTCGTTTGTATACACAATTGTTTTTTAAAAGTTGATTATTTAACCATTTTTCAAATTGTCTTATTCCTCTTCTTGTTTTTCATTCTAAGATGTTTGTTTTTTAAGGGTTTTCCAAACATGTGTTTTTTGTTTTTATTTGCAATGTTTTATATAATGAAATTTATGATTTTTTTTGCAAAGTTAAAAAAATAATAATAACATTAATATTTTGAAGATATGGTTTTTTTATAAATTTATATATCATTAATTAATATTGCAATACACGTGAAATAATTGTCACTAAAAAACAATAATTTTAAACACTCAACAAAAAATACACATTTTGTATATAGATATAATTAAATCAATACGTTTTTCAAAACTTTTCTGCTAAAAGTGACATGTTAAATAATTTTTTTAATGAAAAAATTGAAATAAAAAAATTGGAAAAAGGACAAATTTTATGAATTTTATATCAAAAAATGATGACATTTGAAGTTTTTTTTTTTTTTTTTTTCCAATAAAATGATTCAAATAAAATTTTGGTGAAATTAACAAAAAAAAATAAAAAATAAATAAAAAAAACATACAATTAAAAAAAAAAAAAAACAAACAAACAAAATCCTTAAGAATAAAAATTTAAAACATAAAAAAATTAAATAATAAAAAATACAAACTAAATGAAAAAAATTAATGAAAAAAACATTAAAAAATAAAAATAAAAAATAAATCTTAAATAAATAAAAATAAAAAATAAACCAAAGAAAACAATTAAAAAAACACACACATATTAAAAGATTAAAAAAAAAACATTAAAATTTAAAACATTTAAAAGAAAATTAATTAAAAAATTAATAATTAAAAAAAAAATTAAAATTTATATTAAAAAATAATCGAAATTGAAAATATTAAAAAAAAAATAAAAAAATTATATCAAAAATTAATTAAAATTTAAAATTATTTAAAAAATAAATAAATTTAAAAATTATATTAAAAAATATTGATTTTTTTTTTTAAATTTACATTGGTCGACCAAGCAATGGGTCCCAAGGATCGCTGCATGTCCGGCGGAGGGGTCAGGTTGCCCCCTGTCTTGCTGGGGTCGATTCCCGAAATTGACCCCACTAGGTAGGCGGCATGAGAATCTTAGATTCTATTGTTCCAAGGAGTCTTGGGAATAGACCACCACCCGGTCTCACTCCGAATCTCATGGGAGTTCGTTCTTATCTTAGCAATGTTCCTTTTTTTCTTATTGCTAGACAACACAGAGAGATATATCTGATTATCAAGGGTGGGGTTGATCACTTCCTTATAATATCTTAGCTTCCTTTTACCCTCCAGCTCCCGATCCTCCCACAACTTGTCCTTAAACTTGGAGGTAATAGTATTTTTGATATTATATTTGCTTCCCATACTAACCTCCTCCTTAATTCCCCAATGGTTGATTTAGGATTGGGCATCCTTATGCCACCCGCGCTTGAGGCAAAGGTGAGGGTTTTGACTACAGTTAGAAGCAATTTTAGGGAGCCTTTTTTATTCCATGTTGTCAAGCTTCTTCTTATACATCAAATATCTAAACATAGTTGTACTTTCAATGGGGGACAAACCAGATTCAATCAAGAGGATAGCATAGGGAGTATATCCCTTGATCTTAAGGTTGTAGGTTATGAATTTCTTTTGAATCATCTCAATATTCCTCCATGACTCTTTGGATATAAGACAACAGGGGTGACAAGGGTCTCAAAGAGGAACCCATTTTTACTCCAAATGTAAAGATCGACCAACTTAAAATTATTTTCAAACTCATAATAAGGTTTCTAGACTCTAATAATCCTTTTATCGATGCTATAATTCCAGTTGAGATGATGATGGAAATCAATGCCCAAATACTTATAAGAAGAAAGCTGCTCTAAGCACTAGTTATTATACACAAAACTACCATGGGTGATCTTTTTGGATTTAATGATCACGACTTTAGTCTTGTCAGTATTAACTTTCATACACATCTTGGAGCAGTAGTCATGAAGAATCTGGAGCTACTTGTCAAGGTCATCATGGATTTTTTCAAGACGAACAATATCATTAGCATAGAGGAGAAGAGTAATGAGAACACCAGCAAGCTCGGTGCCCTTGTACCCCGCAAATTCCAGACACTCCTCTAGCTTATTGATGTATATGCCAAAATGGGTAGGGTATGGGACACCCTTTCTTAACTCCAATATTGCATTTAATGTCTTTAGACCACCCCTCATTGGTTTTAAGCTTGGTAGTGACCATCTTGTAGAGACGGATCACAACAATCCTCAGCTTAGGAGAGACCATGATCTCTTTAAGTCTCTCCCAAAGTTTATCTTGAGGGACATTGTCGAAAGATTTTCTAAAGTCCACAAAGAAAAACAATAGACCAGCTTTACTATTGCGACATTCCTCCACAATGATTCTAAGAGTGACCAGATGGTCAATAGTCGAGTGATGTCTCCTAAAACTAGCTTGTCCTTTAGCTCTTTTTCCCTGGCTTTCAAGCCAAAGGCTAAGCTTCTTCTCCAAAATGAGCCCATAAAGCTTGGCTAGGATATGGGTAACCATAATGATCTCGTATTTGGATGGAACAATCTTGTCCCCATTTTTAAATATAGGTACAATAAGGCTTTGCGTCCAAAGCCAAGGGAAGCCATGCGTTACAGCTAAATTGAGAAGCTTGTGGAGATAAGGAATGAGGACAGATTTTCCTATTTTAAGGATCTCAGCTTGGTATCCTTCAATATCTTTAGCTTTCCCATTAGTGAGCTTATTAATACTCGACTCAATGTCATCAAGAGAGAATACACCCCCCTTAATTGGAGTGATTAAGGTGGTTCCCATAGTGTCTGGAGAGTCATACAACTTCTTAAGATAGTTGTCCCAATTTTTGAAGATGAAAGAATGGTTATCTTTGCTTTTACGGACAAGAACATTCCGCCAAAATGTTTTGGGCATGAATTTTGAAAGGTGGAGAAGATAATCCTGTCTTTTACTAATATATGATATTTTTTTCCTCTTGATGATATTTTTGTATATATTGATATTCTGCAGCTTAATGATTTCATTAGGAACGTCTTTGATCGTTTTCCTAGCCATTTTGCAATCTTTTTCATACCATGGATTGGAAGTTCAATTAGATTTCTTAAACGAAATATCATTAGAAAACTTGCTAATGGTGTTGGAAAGGATAGTAGTGAAATGGTAATAAATTTGACCAATGTTATTATTATAATTCATGGGGCCTAGATCCCTCTCTAAATCCCTTAAGAAGACTCTTGGTTTTGCTTCTATCGAAGTGAATGTGTATTTTTCTTTCATTTGTCTCCTGCATGTGGGTGGTATGCATAGCAATATTGAAGGATAAAGACAGAGGTATGTGGTCAGAGTCAGGCTCAAATCCATTAAGAAGCTCAAAGTTAGTAATATGGTGTAGGGCTTGGATGTCAAAAATTGCATAATCCATGAAACTGCTACCCAGCACATGGAAACATGTCATCTAACCAGAGAGGGGCCACTTGTTAATACCATTACAAATAATTAGGTCCTGGGAACTGCAAAGTTTGAGAAGCTTGATGCAGAATAAATTCTCGATAATGTCTTCAAATTTTCTCTTGAATTTATTAGCTAAGTTACTATCTTCATCAAGCCACAAGGGGTCGAGGTTAGAGTTGTTGCTTAATGTAATGACTTGGTTATAGCAATTATAGCATTAAATTCTCATAGTAAAAGGATATTACCATCATTTCTCAGGTTGAATATAATTTTTTCTAAAGAATTGAAAGGAAAATTCTTGTCCAGGTTGTTATTCTTATAGGATGTAGAGTTGATGGGAGAAAAATAACAGATTTCAAGAAAGATCCTATTGGTGGTAGAATCAAAGATTTCGATTCAAATGTATGGATTGAAGGGTTCGATTTTATGAAGTCAGATGTGAGAGGAAAATTTGTTCCTTATATAGCAGGCTATACCACCAAAATCCCTTCAAGAGGATTTATTATTCCAACCAGACCAAAGAGTGAATTCGTCGAGGTGAGGGACCCTATATTCATCATGATCTCGTGTTTCAACTAATAGAATAAGGTCAATGTCACTCGATATCCAACTTAACATATGACCTTTACACCATGGAAATCCACGACAGTTCCAGAAGAGGATTCAGAGTGATGAGAATCCCTATCTATCACCCGTGCTTGAGACTTTATCTCTAATAATAGCTTTCCTATTCCTAATGATTGCCCATTTCCCAACCTTTCTTGCATCGTTGACCTTTTGGACTTCTTTCCTAACCTCAACTTGGTCTTCTGGAATGATATCTTCATTTATAAAGATTCCTGTTCCTTTTAGGCTTGGGGATTTCCTGAGTATATCCAGTTTATGTTCATGACAACTGACCTTGACATGGATAAGTCTGTGTTTATGCTCAAGTATGTTTCTGACCCTTATTGCTTTCGTGAGATAGGTTGTTTCAATTTGAGATTTTTTTTTTGAATTGTTCTTTAACCATTTCTAATGAGTTTTCATTTTTTTGTTCTTCTATACCCTCAACTATAATATTTAAGGCTCGTTTCTGGTGCTTATGGTCGAGAAAAATTAATTTATTAATTTCCTCTTTGATTGGTTTAATATCTAAGTTATTTTATGTGTTTTTTTTCTGCCTTGGTCTATTTTTTAATTTTTTTTTTAAGTTTATTTTAAATAAATTTTATGCTTGATTTTTTTTTGGTCATTTTTATCCTTTTATTTTATTTTATTTTTTAAGATATATATATTATTTTTTACTTTTAATTTTAATTCAATCTTTTATTTATTTTTTTATTTTTTATTTTTTTATGTTTTTAATTTTTTTTTTATCTATTTATTTTTATTTATTTTAATTTTTTTGCAAGGTCTTTGTCAATCCTCGACTAGCAACCCGACCCCATTATGTGTCAATTTGATAATTGATTTTAAAGTTTTCGTTATAATGGATCAAGTTTTCCCTAAGAGTGTGTCAATTTCATGGTTGATTTTTAAGATTTCATTGTAATAGGCTGAGATTGCCTACACTGCATGTCCAATTTGATGGTTGATTTTTAAATTTTTGTTGCAATGTGTCAAGTTGTCTTAGGCTAAGATTTTAAAATAGCTATACTTTTAACCTTTAAAAAAAAAATTACTCTTGGTATAATGACTCTTTCATTCAAGTGTTCACTTTTAAAGTTTTTTTTACTCATAATTTTTTGATAATGTCAGGGTTGAAATATATTAAAAATTTGAGGTTTTTTGTAGTCATGATATTTGGTTTTAATTCCATGGTTGAAAAGTTGTCAAAATTTTATATTTTTTTCTAAGTTATAGAGTTTTATCTTTAATGCTATGGTTGAAAAAAATTATAAATATTTTATCTTTAACGTCATGACTCAAAATTTTTCCAATTTTAAGACTTATTAGAAACATGATATTTTATCTTTAATGTCATGCTTCAAAATTGTTGGAATATTTAAGGTTTTTCAGAGTCTTTATATTTTATCTTTAAGGTCATTGCTAAAAAATGTTGAAAATTTACCCCAAAAAAAGAAGTTATTCTAGAATCAACACTTTTCTTTTTTAGGGTGGGTTTTGCACCAAACAAATTGGTTTTTACCGTCATTTTTAAAAATATTGAAAATTTACCACGAAAAAAAAGTGGTGATGTAGAATTTACACTTTTCATTTTCGGGTTGTTTTTTCATTTTTTTTTGGGGTTTTTTGGCTAGAGTTCTCGTTTTGAGGTAATATTTTTCATTTGATCGGTAACCTTGTTGTATGTTGACCTGTTTGTTTGCCCTTAAGAATCTCCCAAAAAAATCAAATTGAGCATGTTTTACACATGCAAATAAAACCTTTCCGTGAGCATACATGAGCACTGAGACAGATCTATTTTACTTGTTAAGATCTCTATTTTCTTTTGTGTTTTTTAGAATGAAATGCAAGTTTGGTTTTACGAGAGAAGGCTTCATAAATATTTAATTCTATCTCCTATTCCTCCTATCTACTCCATCTCTCCAATAAGTTACCCAAATGGAGGAGAATCCAGGACAACAAAGTGCCTAGGAGAAATGGCTTCCCATATTTGGTATTTGCACCCATGAATAAAGTAAAGAGTGAGAAAATGATACTGGCCGCCATTATTAGGGTCCTTGGCATGGAGTTTTCTAGATATTTGAACAATTGTTGTCT
The DNA here is from genome assembly GCA_034641835.2 of Pinus albicaulis. Classification (NCBI taxonomy): domain Eukaryota; kingdom Viridiplantae; phylum Streptophyta; class Pinopsida; order Pinales; family Pinaceae; genus Pinus; species Pinus albicaulis. Next base: position 708,918,748 of record CM076577.1, read on the forward strand.
CAAAAAACTAGGGTTCGTGAATTGGGTGATTCTGTTGTTGGATGGTGTTGTCATTTATGTCAACCCTAGGGTTTGAATTTGGCTAAAATACATGTCATTTATGTCAAACAATTAATGAATGATTCTTATAATTATCTGGATTAAATAAGGTTGGAAGCTTGTTATGCAACCAACTCAAAAAATAGAAGAAAAAATAGATCAAAAGCTTAAAAATTATCCACTTCGAGGGGGAAACCTACTTTACATTACATAAATAAACAATCCTTAGATGATACAAATGAAAAAAACTACTTTATATATATAGGAGTCTAAGGGGTAACAATATAATTAGAACCTACATAACAATAATAATGTAATGGCACAACAATAACAATAGTGGACTTCTATGGGGCACAATAATAATAATATGAGGACTACATGGGCATAACAGTAACAATAAAGGGGCTACACTAACAATAACAATAAAGAGCTACACTAGTATTATAGGGACCTAACATTCCCCTCTCTTTCAAAAAAGTGTTGTCCACAACACTTATGGATGCTTCTATATAAAATTCTCATCCTCCCATGTGGAATCTTTAGCAGCTAATTTCTTCCACTTGATGAGTTACTTTGAAATTGTTTGATTTCGTAGCTGTTGAGTTCTTGTTTTTGTGACTGCTTCAGGTTCCAATATGATTTTTCCTTCCTCTTTAAGTTCTAGAAATACTGTTTGAATTGGGAATTTGTCACCTATAACCTTCTTTAAGCATGAAACATGGAAAACTGGGCGCACTCGGGAAGATGCAAGAAGCTCCAATTTGTATTCCATATTACCAATATTTTGCAACACCTTGTAAGGACCATAGTACTTTGGAGATAATTTACTATCCTTCTTAGCTTGCTTGAGGGACATTTATTTGCATGGTTGTAGCTGTAAAAATACCCAGTTGCCTACATGACAATTTCTTTCACTGCGATGTTGATCTGCCTATTTTTTCATTCGATTCTGCTCCAAATTTAGGTTATACTTTAAGAGTTGGAGAACTTGTTGTTGATGCTCAATGTGATCTTCCACTGCTTGAAATTAGAATTTTATCTTAAATATGATGTGATAGATGGTGGATGATATCCATAAAATTCCATAAATGGGGTAATTTTTGCTGCAGTGTGGAAGGAAGTGTTATACCACCATTCAGCCAAAGGTAACCACTTGGGCCATTGTGTTTGTTTATCAGATACAAAGCAACAAATTTGTCCTTCCAAACAATTGTTATAGATGAGTATATCATCAAAAAATACTAACACAAATTTTCTAAGTAAGGGTTTGAAAATGGAATTCATCAACCCTTGAAATTTAGAAGGTGCATTGGTAAGGCCAAAAGGCATGACAAAAAATTCATAATGACCCTCATAAGTTCTAAATACTGTTTTCGGAATGTCTTCATTCTAATTTGATGATATCCTGAACGAAGATCCAACTTGGTGAAGTAAATTTATCCATGTAATTCATCCAATAATTCATTAATGACAGGAATGGGAAATTTATCTTTAATAGTGAACTTTTTGAGCTCCCTATAATTTGGACACATGCACCATGATCCATCCTTCTTTTGCACCAATACTACTAGAGCATAGAAAAAACTTTCACTAGGTTAAATTATACCAGCCTCTAGCATTTCTGCAATCATAGTTCAATTTCACTCTTTTGGGTATAGGGATATCTATAAGGCATGATGTTTGGAGGAACAATTCCTGGAATCAAATGAATAGCATTATCATGATCACGAATATGTGGGAGGCCTTTGGGCATCTCAAATACCTTGGAATGATTGTCCATGAATTTTTGGAGATCTGGATAATTAGATGATTTCGATGTTTGAAAATCTAGTGAGCATAATTGTACAATTACATATCTTTGTTCTTTATTTAGAAGTTTTTTCATGCCATTAGGGCTGATTGTGTTTCCTGTTTTCCCTACGATACCCCTTAATTAAAATTTCTTCCCTTACAAAAAAAATTTCAAGAAAATTTCTTGAAAATTAAAATTTCTCGTACCCAAAGATTGTAACCATTTAACTCCTAGTACAACATCAACACCACCCATTGGAATGGAAAGTATTGGGCTATTCAATACATATTTCCTAATGGTTAGTTGATATTATGTCACTTTCTAAAGAAATTTATAGTTCCTCCATTTGAAACCATCACATGACACTTTGGTGCTGGATATAGGAATCAATTCAATTCCTTGGCTATATTAAAATGAAAAAAATTATGGGTACTGCGTGAATCAATCAAAACTATTGCCTTTTTCTTCTTGATATTTCCTTCTATCTTGAGAGTTTGAGGAGTGGTAATTCCTGCCAATGCATTACAAGATATGGCCAGATTCATTTCTTATTTCTCTAAGGTCGGTTCTTGGTGTATATCCTCTTCTTTTGAATTTTCTTGTTCCTTTTATTCCTCCTCTTCACAATATATGTAAAATAATTTCTTCTCAGCACACTTATTACCTTTAGTGTATTGTTATCACAACTGTAACAAAGCCCTTTTGCTATTTTTTCTTCCAATTTTTGTGGTGTCAACCTTTTAGGTTGTGGAAGTCTAGGAGAAACAACACTTTCATATCTATAGTTGTGAGTGGTAGGCATCCTTGTTTCCATAATTTTTCTTTCAATTTTTCTTGCCAACCTGAATGCCTTCTCTAATGAATCAGGTTCCCAAAGGTGAACCTCATGTTGTATGTTATCCTTTAAAGTCCATATGAATACATCAATCCTATGCTCCTTTGGAATATCATTTACCCTTATATTCAATTTTTTGAAGTCCTCAATGTGCTCCACCATTGAACCCTTTTGTTTGAGATTTATCAATTGGCTAAAGAAGGTGTTGCTCTTTGTATCTTCATAATGTGGTATCATTTCCTCCGTAAAAATTGACCAAGTGAAAAGTGGTTTATGAGAAAAAATCCATCGATACCATACAAATTTATTGGGTTCTAAATATAAAGTTGCAATGTGTACCTTTTGTGTCTGTTGCACATTATGGAGATCAAAATATTGCTCCATATGTACTTTCCATTTTACTGGATCCTTGCCATCAAACTTCCTCATATCAATCTTTGGAATATGGTGGCCCTTCAATCCAAAGTTAGAGTCTATGAAATCGTGATTAACATTTATTTTGTTATCATAATGAGTGAGTTTCATATACTACTTTTCTCCATTAGGAATCATTTCTTGTAGAAACTTTCTCAAACCTTCCTTCAAACCTTCCATGTCTAATTTTAAACCATTCTTCAAACCTTCCATGTTTGTTTTTAAACCATTATTTAAACCATCAATCATAGCTTCCATTTCATTTTTGGTTACTCTTTGCGAGAGTGACATTTGTTGCACTTGGTGTCATAATTTTAATATATCATGTTGCATTTCTTCTTCTTCTTCTTCATGCGTCATAGTAGAGTTTTCTGGTTGCTTACTATGTGTTTCCATCTTCTTGCTTCAAGTCAGTTTGGAATGAAACAATGATATTTATGCTTCACTATGACCTTGAATCACTTAAAAATGATTTTTCAAGAAAAACTTATGTAATTTTTTTTTTAAGTACACACCTTCTTATTGCTTTGTAGGAGCTCAAAATTGAATCTGTTGTATCTCTGTAATTTAGGATCCCCAAGATTTTAACTTTAGTCTCGTAGTATCCCTATGAGTCTACTTTCCAATTCCATAGGTCAAACCTAATTTGGTGTTAGGTCCCTATATTACTAGTATAGTCCCTTATTGTTGTTAGTGTAACCCCCTTATTGTTATTGTTGTACCCCTGTAATCCCCATATTGTTATTATTGTGCCCTTAAATTATTATTGTTAGGTCAGCTAGGATTACATTGTGGCCCCATGGACTCCTATATATAGAAAGGAGGTTTTGTCATTTCTATCATCCTAGAATTGTTCATTTATGTAATGTATTGGAGGTTTCCCCCTCGAAGTGGTTGATTTCTAAGGAGTTGATCTCTCTTTTCTTCTATTTTTGGAGCTGGTTTCACAACATTTGGTATTAGAGCTTTGGATTTTAGGGTTTTGCTGCTCCAAATAGGTCATCGTGGAATTTTCACTATAAATATGTTTCTACGAAGTTTGAGATGCTGGAATTTTGAGAGTGTGAAGTTTAAATCCTGAGGAACATTGTTGCAAAATTTCAGAGCTTGGTTCACAATAGTTTCGGAGATATGATATTTGGAAGTTAGGGCTTTTTCAGCCTCCTAAATTTCATCTCAAAGAGGTGATCATGGGAAAATATTCATAAATATCTCTCTGAGCATCAGATTGGAATTATGTAAGAAGTGGCTGCAAGTACACGGATTGTAATTTCTTATCTATCAATTTTAGAGCCGAAGGAGGAAACAATGACATGTGGCAAGTTGTACAATTTCGCTCTACTAAACCAGTCCATAATTAGGTCATTGTGGGAGATTCGACATAACTTTGTTTTGAAGAATCCAAATCTGGTCAGACCTGTGGCATTCGAAAAATGATTCACAGTGATAACTCAGGGCCAAATTTCAGATATTGAAGATCTGAAATTGCAGAGATAATTAAGTTTCAATATCGAGCTCCTCAAAATCAAGGAAAAGGTGTGTATTTGTTTCTGAATTGCATAAATCTTGTGTTAAAAATCAGTTTGAAGTGATTCCAAGGGCCTATTGAGCATATATTTCAGTATTGGGTTCTGAAATGCCTCCTAAAAAGAATTCAAAACCCATTAAGCCCTCAGAATACTATACTATGACACATGAAGATTGAGAATTGCAACATGATCTATCAAAATTACAAGAGCAAGTGCACCAAATTTCGCTCTCACAAAGAGCAAAAAAAAATGAAATGGAAGTTTTGAAGAAAGGCATGGAAGCGAAGATAGATGGTTTGAAGAAAGGCGTGGAATCTAAGATGGATGGCATGGAAACTAATATGGATGGCGTGGAAGCTAATATGGAGGACATAGAAGAAAAAATGAAAGACAACATGGAAAACATGAAGAATGATCTAAAAGCAGACATCTAAGGTTTGACAAAGTTGGTACAAGAAATGATTCCTAATGGTGAAAAGATAGTAGAGGAAACTCATGATGAGAACAAAATAAATGTTAATCGTGATTTCATAAACTCTAATGTTGGATTGAAGAACCACCATATTCCAAAGATGGATATGAGGAAGTTTGATGGCAAGGATCCCGTAACATGGATACTACAGATGGAGAAATATTTTGATCTCAATAATGTGCAAAAAACACAAAAGGTACGCATTGCAACTTTACATTTAGAACAAAATACATTTGTATGGTATTGATGGCTTTGCTCCCGTAAATTTTCTTTCACTTGGTCAATTTTTATGGAGGAAATTATAACACATTATGAGGATACAAAGAGCAATACCTTCTTTAGCCAATTGATAAATCTCAAACAAAAGGGTTTAGTGGCGGAGCACATTGAGGACTTCCAAAAATTGAATATAAGGGTAATTGATATTCCAGAGGAAGAAAAGATTGATGTCTTCATAGGGAATTTAAAGGATAACATTCAACATGAAGTTCATGTTTAGGAACTTGATTCGTTGGAGAAGGCACTCAAGTTGGCAAGAAAAATTGAATGTAAAATTATGGCGATAAGGAAGCCTACGACTCACATCTATAAAGATGGAAGTGTTGCTACTCCTAGACTTCCACAACCTACAAGGTTGACACCACAACAATTGGAAGAAAAAAGAGAAAAAGGGCTTTGCTGCTATTGTGATAGAAAATACACTAAAGGTCATAAGTGCACTGAGAAGACATTATTTATATAGATTGTGAAGAGGAGGAAGAAAATGAAGAAGAAACTTCAAAAGTAGAGGATATACACCAGGAATAAACCATAGAAGAAGAATAAATGAGTCCAACCATATCATATAATGCATTGGGAGGAATTACCACTCCTCAAACTCTCAAGATAGAAGGACATATCAAGAAGAAAAAGGTAATAGTGTTGATTGATTCAGGTAGTACCCATAATTTTATTCATTGTAAGGTAGCCAAGGAATTGAATTGTTTCCTATACCCAACACCAGAATGTCAAGTGATGGTTGCAAACGGAGGAACTATAAATTTCTCTGGAAAATGCCATAATATCAAGCTAACCATGGGGGAATATGTATTGACTAGTCCAATGCTTTCCATTCCTATGGGAGGTGTTGATGTTGTACTAGGAGTACAATGGTTACAATCTTTGGGGACGGTAGCTTTTAATTTTCAAGAACTTTTCTTGAAATTTTTTTAGAAGGAAAGGAAGTCGAATTACGGGGTATTGAAGGGAAGCCAGGAAGGATAATAAGCTCTAATGGCATGACAAAGCTTCTAAAGAAAGAACAACGAGGCGTAATTGCACAATTATGCTCACTAGAAGTTCCAATATCAAAATCATCTATTTCTGCAGATCTCCAACAAGTCTTGGACAATCATTCCAAGGTGTTTGAAACTCCCAAAGGACTCCCACCTATTCGTGATCATGATCATGCCATTCATTTGATTCCAGGAAGTGTTCCTCCAAACATCAGGCCTTATAGATATCCTTACTTCCAAAAGAGCGAAATTGAACGTATGATTGCAGAAATGTTAGAGGCCGGTATAATTCAACCTAGTCAAAGTTCTTTCTCTGCTCCTGTAGTATTGGTACACAAGAAGGATGGATCATGGCGAATGTGTCCGGACTATAGGGAGCTCAATAAGCTCACCATTAAAGATAAATTTCCCATTCCTGTGATTGATGAATTATTGGATGAATTACATGGAGCAATTTATTTTACCAAGTTGGATCTTCATTCAGGATATCATCAAATTAGAATGAAGACCGAAGATATTCCAAAAACAGCATTTCGAACTCATGAGGGTCATTATGAATTTTTGGTCATGCCTTTTGGCCTTACCAATGCACCTTCTACATTACAAGGGTTGATGAATTCCATTTTCAAACCCTTCCTTAGAAAATTTGTGCTAGTATTTTTTGATGATATACTAATCTATAGCAAGTCTTGGAAGGATCATGTTCAACATGTTGACAGGGTGCTCAAACTATTGGAGGATAAACAATTATATGCAAAAACATCCAAATGTTTCTTTGGAGTACAAGAGGTGGAATATCTGGGTCATATTGTATCTCACGAGGGTGTTAAGGTAGACCATAACAAATTTAAAGCAATTAAGGAATGGAAAGTCCCAACAACCATAAAGTAGTTGCGAGGATTTCTTGAGTTAACAGGGTATTATCGCAGGTTTGTTAAGAATTATGGGAGAATATCAGCACCTCTAACAACATTATTTAAGAAATATGCATTTTCACAGACTCCTAAAGAAATTAAGGCCTTTGAACATCTTAAAGAGGAAATGTCCCTAACACTAGTCTTAGCTACGCCAGACTTCATAAAAACCTTTATTGTGGAATGTGATTCCTCAGGAAATGGAATTGGTGCTATTTTAATGCAAGAAGGAAGACCCATTGATTTTGAAAGTCATTCAATCAAAGGAAAGTATTTACAAAAGGATATTTATGAGAAGGAAATGTTGGCAATACTACATGCACTAAAGAAATGGAGACCTTACCTAATGGGAAGACACTTCAAGGTAAAAACTGATCATGATAGTCTTAAACACTTTTTGGAACAAAGAATATCTTTAGAAGAGCAGCAAAAATGGGTCACAAAGATGTTGGGTTATGACTTTGAAATCATCCATAAAAAAGGGAAGATAAATGTTGTTGCAGATGCACTCTCAATAAAGGATGAAGAGGTGGAAGCATTGCTTTGTGCCATTTCAATTATCCAACTAGATTGGATAACCGAAGCAAGGGATGAATGGAAGAAGGACAAAGAAGTGTGGAATATAATTCAAAATTTGCAGCAAGATCCTAGTACATCTGATACATTTAGTTGGAAAAATGATTCCTTATGGTACAAAGATCACTTATATATTTGCAAGAATTCCCAATTAAAACAAAAGATTCTTTTGGAATTGCACACTTCTCCTTTAGGAGGAAACTCAGGTTTTTTAAAAACTTACCACAGGGTGAAGAAATAAATTTTTTGGGATGGCCTTAAATCTGATATTCAAAATTTTGTGGCAGAATGTTTGGTTTGCCAGCAAAATAAAGTTGAGACAATTAAGACCCCGAGTCTTCTACAACCTTTATCCATTCCAAGTCAACGTTGGGTGGATATTTCAATGGATTATCATAGGTTTACATAAGTCCGAAGGAAGGAGTGTCATCATGGTGGTAGTTGATAGAATTACCAATTATGCACACTTTTGTGCATTATCTCATCCATTTAAAGCAAGTACAGTTGCTATTGCATTTATGGAAGCAATTAAAAAGCTACACGGAAACCCGAAGATTATTGTAAGTGACAGAGATCCCATTTTTACAGGAAATTTTTGGACAGAATTATTTTCTTGTTTGGGTTCTCAACTAGCTCATAGATCATCTTATCATCTTCAATCTGATGGTCAAACAGAGATAGTGAATAAATGTTTGGAAGGATATATTCATTTTTTTGTATCTGATAAGCAAGCACAATGGGTCAAGTGGTTACCTCTCGCTGAATGGTGGTATAACACTTCCTTCCATACTACAACAAAAATGACCCCATTTATGGCACTTTATGGATATCATCCACCATCCATCACATTTTCTTTAAGGGAAAATTCTAGGGTTCAAGCAATGGAGGATCACATTGAGCATCAACAATAAGTTCTCCAACTCTTAAAGGATAATGTAAATTTGGCACAAAATCGAATGAAACAACAGGCAGATCAACATCGCAGTGAGAGAAGTTTTGATGTGGGAGACTGGGTATTTTTACGGCTACAACCATACAAACAAATGTCCCTCAAGAAAGCTAAGAAGGATAATAAATTATCGCGAAAGTACTATGGTCCTTACAAGGTTTTGCAGTATTGGTACTATGGCATACAAATTGGAGCTTCCTGCTTCTTCGCGAGTGCATCCAGTTTTCCATGTTTCATGCTTAAAAAAGGTTATAGGGGACAAACTTCCAGTTCAAACAATATTTCCAGAACTTGATGAGTAAGGAAAAACCATATTGGAACCTGAAGCAGTCACGTAAACAAGAACTCGACAAATACGAATCAATCAATTTGAGAGTATCTCATCAAATGGAAGAACTTACCCACTAAAGATTCTACATGGGAGGATGAGAATTTTATATAAAAGCACCCCGAGCTACTCAAGCATTGAGGACAACACTTTTTTGAAGGAGAGAAGCATGTTAGGTCCCTATATTACTAGTATAGTCCCTTATTGTTGTTAGTGTAACCCCCTTATTGTTATTGTTGTACCCCTGTAACCACCATATTGTTATTATTGTGCCCTTAAATTATTATTGTTAGGTTGGCTAGGATTACATTGTGGTCCCACTAGGATTAAATTGTGGCCCCATGGACTCCTATATATATAAAGGAGGTTTTGTCATTTGTATCATCCAAAAATTGTTCATTTATGTAATGTATTGGAGGTTGCCCCCTCGAAGTGGCTGATTTCTAATGCGTTTATCTCTCTTTTCTTCTATTTTTGGAGTTGGTTTCATGACATTTGGATTCTTCAAGGTAAAGTTATGCCCAATCTCCCACAATGACCTAATTATGAACTAGTTCAGTAGAGAGAACTTGTACGATGTGCCACACTTCACTATTTTGACCTTTGGCTCTGAAATTGATACACAAGAAACTAAATTCCGTGCAATTTTGGACAATTTTTACAGAATTGAAATCTGATTCTTAAAACGAAAGTTGTGACAATTTCCATCGGTCACCTATTCGAGATGAAATTCTGGAGCTTGCAAAAACCCTAACTTCTTGAGATCATATCTCCAAAAATATAGTGAACCAAGGTTTGAAATTTGTACAAAAGGCTCAGTAGTATTTTGACTCCACATGGTTTCAATTTTAGCTCCTGAAGCTTCATAGAATCTTTTTTTATAACAAAAATTCCAATATGGTCTGTTTGAAGAAGTGAAACCCTAGAATCCAAAGCTCTGATACCAAATGTTATGCAACCAAATCAAGAAATAGAAGAAAATATAGTAAAAAACTTTAAAATTATCCAAATTGAGGGGGAAACCTCCTTTACATTACATAAATGAAAAATTATTGGATGATAAAAATGACAAAACCTTCTTTCTATATATAGGAGTCTAAGGGGTCACAATATAATCAGAGCCTACATAAAAATAATAATGTAATGACATAACAATAACAACAGTGGGCTTCTATGGGGCACAATAATAACAATATGGGGACTACATGGGCACAAAAATAAAAATAAGGGGGCAACACTAATAAGAACAATAAGGGGCTACACTATTATTATAGGGACCTAACAAAGCTCCACCGTTGGATGGTTGAAAATCCTAGTCCTAGGGTTTGGGTTTAGTGGATTGATACCCCGACTTTGTCAAGAGTTTTTGAAGTGGAAATTCATTGATTTTTTCTTTGAGATCTACATCATTTGATTCTCCTCATTAAAATGTATCTGGTGGTATGTGGTAGGCCTCGAGAGGTCTCCTAGTTTGAGAGAGATTCAAGTTTGAAGTTGGAGAACTCAGTTTCTAGGCTAAAACCTTAAGGGGTGGTGACATGGCACTCATTCATTGGTTATGTTCATGAAATATTAATGATAAAGACCACTTATCATGTTTTGTAGAGGTATCATCTTAGGAAGGGCATCACAAATGTCTTGTACCCATAAAGACTCCTGCATCCCATTAAAAATCCTAATCTATACACCAAAAATGTAGTTTTCATTCTAATTAGGGCTTAATACAATTAATAAGTTATGTTTCAAAATAAATTAAAAAAATAAAAAGTACTTAGACTTCTAAAAATCATCCATTGGCCAATCATGGTGTTGTAGCTATTACAAAAACACCCAAAAATTTTGGTTCTCCCAAAATTTTTGAGCCCCCCTCTACTTTCCTCAAGCCATTAGGGTTATAGTATTGTTTTCAATTGGTCAATCTCTCCTTGACCCATTCCTATCAAACCCTATCAATTATGGCACTTACATGGTGCATACTATCTTCATTATTCTTCCCAATCTTGATCACACTGATGCATTAGGGTTTACGTGAGTACCTCATGTTGGTAACCTCAACCTGTATTGGTCCTCATTCCTTTCAATTTCATTAGGGTTGAAGTTGTTATAATGTTCCATTGAGAATTATATTTCCATCAACATGGAAATGCAAGGGACATGCATATATTTGTGTCATTGAATATACTCCACACGTGTCCTTGTACCTTCAAACACTTTAGGGTTTTGGAGACCATTGTCTTGCTCATACATCCTAAAAACCTAGACTACCTTGACTAAGAGTGAAAGGCTGAACCATTTTCACTGGCATTACTTAGCTCATACCCCATCAACTATTAATGATATTCCTAGTTGCATTGGTCACATCACTCTTCCAGTAAATACTCATGAAATTAGGCATTCAATTTCAAAGGGTAGTATAGTTTATGCATGAAAGACTAAGTTGTCAAAGCTTTACATTCCGCTTGAAATATCAATATTTCAAGAGAAAAATTTGGACATTCAAGTCAATTTCATTCATAAATTCATGTAAAGGTATTTATTATGATCATTGAAAGATATACATCGGTTTGAGGTAATTGGATCATGCTTGCAAATATTCTTACTTATTATCTCTTCTGTGACTACCAAAGGATGGTCTTTTAAAAGGCAAAAACCAAGTTGAGATGGGATAAATAAATTCTTTTATGGCTAACTTAAGGCTAGTTAATATAAGCACTCGGTAAAGGCATTTGAAATATTCAATCTACACTAATATTTTATTGAAACCCAGGCAGACTAGGGAAGGCTGTATGGAGTGACCCCACTAAGGAAAAAATGCTTATATATATATATATATATATATATATATATATATATATATAATTTCATACATTTATGGCTCTATGATAAGAGGCACAATGCATGGTGCATGATCATGATGTGAATATATGCACAAATGTGCAACAATATTAAGGGAAGATATAATGAATGCACACTACACCTCAATTAAATGTGATGTGGATTTTTCAAATAAGCATATATGTCTATATAAATCACGTTGGACAACAAAGATTGGAAGGCATGGCTACATTGAATACTCGATAAGCTACAACTACGTAATGAATATTGTGGTGTGTATTATATCACATACATCTCCAAAAAAGGGTATTTACTCCATTGTGCTCATTATGGATGCAGTATACGTATATGATTTAGGTATAATTCCCATATGCAATCACATGGAGATGGAATTAAGGGATGATATCCCAATTCGACCAAATAATTCCAAGAATGTCATGCCAAAACCCAACACTAGTAATATATGCATGCACTATACAAAGAGCAATGTCTCTATTATAAAAGTGACATTATTCATCTATAACCCATTGTTAAAATAGTGTTATCATCCAACGCCAGTAATATATGCATGCACTATACAAAGAGCAATGGCTCTATTATAAAAGGGAAATTATTCATCTATAACCCATAGTTAAAATAATGTTGTCATCTTGTGGAATAAGAACGTTATGACCATGATGGTGATGCAAAAATCATACCTAGAAGTGATGGAAGTGTCATGGTGTGGCAAAGGTTTCGTTTCACATAGGAGGAGTTGTGTGAAACGAAATCAGCGTATGCTAGATGCTAATTGGCATTGTAATTACCAATAATGGCATTGATTGATGGTGTTATGTGTATTAATTACGCATAAAATAAGACATAACCAAAGGCTATCTTTTTGTAGCCATTTTGGGAACATTCTGTATAAACGATGTTTCACATGTTTACATCAATCATCTGTATTGTGAATAGAAAATTATGTATGCTATCAAGGTTCTAGGGCACTCAGCTGCAAGTGTTTAGAACTTCTTCACGAACAATATTGAACTAAAATTCTCCTGACAATGATAGATTTTTACTGGTGGCTCTGTTTGGTGTAAAAGGTTAGATATGAATTCAAGACTACATTAAACAATTACAATTTTAATAATGCATTGCAAAGGTGTGCTTGATAGTTGCTACTAGGTAGGATATGCCTAAAAAACACGTAGGCCTGTCTCTTTTTCTTGGAATTTGTGTTTAACGTAGGCCTAAAAAAAAAATTGTACCTACTAACTTACCTAGCCATGACATTTGTGCCATTGATTCAAAATATTTTATGCCTGCAAGATAGGTAGATTGGTTTAAAAATCCCATCCTAGCTCCAGATGCATTTAAGGAAGGTAACATGTCAAATATTTCACCTACCATTAAGCTCAATATTTCAAACAAACTTGGCATACTCGAATAGATCTCACCGGGGGAAAATTAGTCTCAATATGAGGTGGCCTCATACATTGCCTTGTTCCAAGAATATAGGGATATATTTGCATGGGCTTACTATGAGATGCCAGGTATTGGTCCCACCATTGTGGAATACCATATTGACACCTAGCCTGACGCTCACCCTATTAGGGAAAAACAACGTCAATTACACCTCTCTAAGGCAGAAGCGATCAAGCAAGAAATTGATAAACTACATAAATCTGGTTTCATCTATCCTATCACTTACACGTCTTAGGTTTCTAACCCTGTACCTGTCATGAAAAAATAGGGCACCATTCGCATTTGTACTATTTTTTGAGATCTGAATAAAGATTTTCCCAAGGAAAACTATCCTATGCCATTCATCGAATAAGTGTTTGATGCTTGTGCCATTCATGAGGCCCTATCCTTCATGGACGGGTTCTCAGGATATAACCAGATTCAAATTCGCCATACAGATCAATATAAAACTGCTTTCACAACCCCTTGGGGCACATTCGCATATCGAGTCATGCCCTTTGGTCTTAAAAATGCTGGCACCACCTTCCATCGGTCCATGAATTGTATCTTTCATGATCTAGCACATCTAATTCTACCCTATTTAGATGACCTGACTGTACAATCCAAAAAGTGCACCAACCATTTGGAGGACCTTCGCCCAGTATTTTAGAGGCAATGACAATATAACGTGCACTTGAACCCTCTCAAGTATATCTTTTGCATTAAAGCAAGACAACTACTGGGATTTATTATTTCCCAACAAGGCATTAGAGTCGACCCTCTCAAACTCCAGGCCATCAAGGAAATACCACATCTAAAAAATTTCATTAGAGAATTTTTGAGTTCTAAAATGGGCCTCCTAAGAAAAACGTACAACCAAAATAAACTTTATAATAACCAATATGATTCAAGATGATGATGTCAACCATGGGGGATGATTCACCATTTTTAAGGTAAAAAAGTAAAAATATTAAAAAATAATAAAATAACAAAACTACTTTTTCAACTTGTATTTTCAACTTATCTGCTTAAGGTTTTACTCAAATTTCAAGCAGGAGTACTCGTTGGATGAAAAATTTAATTCCTCATCTAAGGAGTACCTATGTTTCATATTTTCGATGGACCCTACTATATGAAAAAAGAAATACATGAAAATCATGATTGCAATCACATTTTTCATGTATTTCTCATTTTTCGCATAGCAGGGTCCATCAAAAGTATGCAACATGGGTACTCCTTGGATGATGAATCAAATTCTACATCCAAAGAGTGTTCCCGCTCGAAATGTTAGTAAACCCATAGGGAGATAAGTTGGAAATACGAGTTGAAAAAGTAGTTTTTTCTTTTTTCCCTCTAAAATTTGATGATGTAATCTAATATTATTTTTTTATTTCCACTATTATTTTATAATTTCCTTAGGAGGCCCATTTTAGACCTCAAGATTCCCCTAATTCGAAAGCAACTCCAAAGCTTGTAGTGTAAGGCCAAATTCTTATGCTACTTTGTCCTTGACTATGCCACATGTGCACAAGGCTTTTTATGCATGCTCCGTTAGGATGTCCATTTCCACTCGGATCAGGAGGCACAAAATTCATTCGAAGCCCTTAAAGATGCTTTATCTCAAGCACCCTTGATTAACCCTCTTAACCAAAATAAGAACTACACCCTATACCTCTCAACATATGACATAGACATCGTTGGGATTGTTATTACAAAATTGGACCTGATAGGCTGCTAATCAAATCAATCTTATGTAACTGTTTCAAACCAATATTTTGATTGAGGCTTATCCTCCTCAACTTGAGAGGGCTCTCTCAAGGGTTAATGATTTTTGATAAAATTAAGATGGCTAACTCTATGTGGGGTAATAATCAGATAGATGATAAATGTAGGTTTAAAATCACTTCAGCAAGTACACATTGGGCTTATGGAGTCACAATAGTTTCAATAAACCCATAAGTATAATTAACAGGGAAGTTGAGGCATATCAGAGTTTTAGTTAAGAGATACACATGTGAAACTATAAAAAACACAATCAGTTCATCTATATAGGAAGTCAAAGCATCAAAGATGAATTCTGAGTAACATAGACAAACTCCACAGCAATGGGATAATAGAGAAATGCAAATAGGATAAGAACACACTAAAACTCCTTATGAATCTCAAGTTGGTTAAGTAGAAATATCCTGTATTAGCTCAAAACAAGTTAATTACAATAAACACAATATTTTTCCAAATGGTCCATCCTTGGTACATTCAACTTCTTGGTCCTTTATAGACCATTTAAAACATGAGATAATCTTATCTTGTGCTAGATACATCGAATTCCTAACTCTTGACACCTTGCATAACCATATGACATGGTATTTATTACAAGAAAACAACTAATCTACTAAACAGTCCTATTACAAATAGGATTCAAACTCCTTATCTCTATCCATAATAACCTTATCTAAACTAAATTACATCATTTTCAAAGTGTATTCACACATGGTCGAATCTGGATGATAGGCTTCAAATCTTTATGACCATAATGCTGACCTCCATCAAAGTAGGAAACAATCCCCTATTTTCTAGGCATAGGGTCCTTTGCACTCTTGAAACATTCTGACCATCATGAACTCATTATTTCTAGGTACTTTGCTGTTAGAAATTGGAGTAACACCTGTGAAAAATCCTCCCTAATATCTAGCTGTCCAAAACCATCTTAAAACTCTTCAAATGAGCTATAATAGACTGCGCTACAAAAACAACATAGTTTCATAGTGCCTTTCATAGCACTGCTCTTTTACCCTTTTTTCTTCAAAATCTTGACCTATTTCCTCCGAAACTAACTTAATTATCTTTAAATACATCCTCCTCAGCATTTTCAGTTCTTGATTCATGTTTTTCCCCCTCAAAATTTGATGAAAAATGGCAAGAAAAGCTACTACAGCAGTTTTGTAGCGCTTTTCTCCCTTTTTACACTGTCTGCGCTACGAAACTGTTGAGTGAGCAGTTTTGTCCAAAATTTTCCAAAATGGAAATTGAAAATGTACCAAAACTCAAAATAAAACTGATTCCATCATATCAAAAATCCATATGAACTGAAAACACAATCATTTCAACCTTCATGAGGTCCCTTCTTCATTTTCACTTGATTTAGCTTTTGACTCTTCAATGATTGTCATTTTAACACCTTTGTTCTTTAACTCGTCCTAAATCAATTTCAGTTGTTGATCCAAGTATTCCACTTGATCTTTAAGTCTTCTATTATTAGCTCTCAAATGAGTATTTATTACTGTGACAAATTTGGCTTCCTTGATGGCTGGAACTGTCCATTTGAAAAATTGTTCTGCACTACTTGGAATTTCAGAAATAGAACCAGTTTGTCCTTCCCATAGTGCCTTCACTATTTTAAACTCTGCTTTCTCAATACTATGCTTTCTAACCCTCTTTCTCAGTACAACAATTTCTTGGTTTTCCAACCTCAATTTCTCCTCAAAATGATGAAACTCTTCATTTCTTCTTTTCCCTTTTTTGTTCTGTTGGCTGCATGCTTTACTATAGGTGATGAGATATCAACCACTTCTTCAGGGGCTTTAGCTGTCTCAATAGGTTCTTGAACTTCCTTGCTGCCTTCCTTGAGTTTCTTAGCATGCCTAGTTATATATTTTCTTGCTTGAAAGATGAAGGATGCATTTTCACCCTCAAACTCAAGCTTCTTTGCAGACTTAGCCTTTTCCTGTTTATGCTCATCTTCTCCAATGAACTCAACTTGAACAATGGGTGTCTCCTCTATGTCAATAACATGCAGGATGTCATCTAAATTTCACTTTATTACTAGGTTGTCCTCTGTAATTATAGCAAATGTATTTCCTTTTAATGCCACTACCTGGATTCTTGTTACTCTTTTGATTTCCTGCTTGCTAACATCTTGTTTTTTTTTTTCCTCTTTGGAAATATTTGACCTCTGTTTTGTAGGTGATGGAGTTGGTGTATCAAGCACTCGTGTCTGCACTGTCCTTTTCTCAACTTGTTTCCTTGGCTTCAGTTTTGAAAATTCCTTTGGTTTTGCAACCACCGGTTGACTAGACTTTGCTAGTGGTGGTGATGGAGTTCCTTTAGTTTTAGCATTTCTAGCAGGAGTTAGGGTTTCCAACTCAAAACCATTTATAAAAAATAAAGGCGACCAATCCCTACCTATCTTCTGAAGTTCATTCAAAATCAATAACTTCATCAAACCATGATGAAACAAGGATGTTTCACAACCTTCAGGTTTGGCTTGTACTTTATCAGCCATTTTTACAAGACTCCTATGCAGATGAAAGGGAAAATCAAGTGAAATCTTACCAGTGAAATGCAGAAGCAGATTGAAATGATACGTGTAAACCTTATGATATCTGCCTTCACATGTAAAATACCTTTGAATGTTGAGCAACAACTTTTCATAAGTGTCTCTGATGTAGCTTCTAGAGATAGCATTATTGAGGTCCATATCTGCATACTCAGGTTTCATAAACTCTTTACATTTCTCCATATCAAATTTGAAACCTTTAAACCACGTTTATTGACCTCTTGGTACCTCTGTAACAACAACAATAATCTCTAGTGAAATTGACACTAGCATCTCAACCTCGGTAGTTGTTCAATTGAAGTTCAAGGCAAATTCTTTGGACACCTGTGTGTGGAAACCCTGCAACTTTTCACAAAACCAAAGACAACCTACTCTTTTGGATGCCTCCATCACTACTGGGTCTTCAATTATGGCCTTCATATCTTCAGGCTCATACCTTAAGCAGTGTCCCCCTCTGTGAACTTTCTTTTCCTCTGCCATGCTTCTCAGAAATCCTGTCAGCCTTGCTTGATAAATTGAATCAACCTCGCTTGAAAATGAGAAACATCAACATCGCTTAATTAATTTATATCAGCCTCACTTGATAAAGATGAAGAAAACCTTTGCATAAAACAGCCACATGTTTGGCTTGACACTTCAGAGCTTAGACACTCTAATGGAGGCAAAGGAAATGAGAATGACCAATTAGGCAAGATTTTGAATTCAAAATTTCATCTCATAACTGAATGATGCCTCATTCATACCCTATCATGAACATGATGACTGCAACATGGGTAAGTACACTGAATCTCATCATTAACTAACTCATCATACCACTAACATACGATTTCCCAACGAATTCTGACATATTTAAGCTCAGATGACAAGACAGTTAAGAAACCGCATTTTCATAGTGCCTGCAATGTATTTTTCCCTGTTTGCACTGTGAAACTATTAGCACTTTCGTAGAGAAAATCACTTTTTTGAACTAGTGGCACTACGAAAATGAGGTTTCTTGGATAATTGACCAGTTTTGACATGAAACTTCAGGAAATGACCCACAAATGGAAATTATGGATACTTGACAATGAATGGACCTTAAAAAATACTTTATTTGAACTTAAGGATGGGCTTTGAACTTATGAAAATCTAACCTACCCTTGATCAAATCCTAAATTGACTTCTAAACCCAATTTTGAACCATGACCAAAAAAAAACTTGACACAATGATGTTTTGAAATTTTTTTGGGTGATAACAGGGATATTAGTCTAAGAGGGGCCTGATAATAGAGAGCACATAATTTATTACGTCATCAAGAACATCGTCAGGCCTGCATTAAAGTATGATCTTGCTAAAAAAACTACCTTAGCCCTTGTATAATCTGTATAAAAGCTTTGAAATTACATCATCCTTCGTGCCACCACCGTAATATAAAATATCAATCACATGCTATATTTTTTCACTCTTCGTATGATGAACCAGAACTATGAACAATGGGTCATCATTTTTCAATAATTCATTCTTCAGTTTTCCTCCCCAAAAAGCAAGAAGGTCCTTATCCTCGTCAAGTTAATCACTGATCTCCCAACCGAGACCCAAGGATCCCCCATTAATAATGATTTCCCCAATGAAAATTTGTTCTTAGTATCAATGTATGACCCCTGGTACGATGAAATCCTCCTCTTTTTACGAACTCAAAATTTCAAACGACAACTTACTCATGACGAACGAAGGTGCATATGTCACCAGGCCTATCATTACCTCTTTTTGGGGGATGTCCTCTATTACGGAGGCATCAGAACCATCCTCCACTGATGCCTCACTCACGAGAAAATTGAGCAGGTCCTAAATGATTTCCACAGTGGGGCTTGCGGTGGTCACCTCTCAGCGATGACCACTACTCAAAAAATCCTTCATGTCGATTATTTATGGCCCACCCTTTTTCAGGACTGTATTCAAGCATTCAAGAGATGTGAGCCATGCCAAATATACACTCACAAGGTGCAAGCCCCACCATCTTCCTTACACCCAGTCATTTTTCCATCCCTTTCTATAAATGGGGCACAAACGTCATGACCTACAACCCCTCATCATCCTAAAACCACAAGTACATTGTGGTGGTCGTCGACTATTTCACCAAATGAGTAGAGGCCATGCCCACATACAATAATACTGTGAAAATCATTGCATGATTTTTCTTTAACCATGTCATAACACGGTTCAGTGTTCCCAAGGCACTGGTATCCGAACATGGAAAGCACTTCGAGAATGAAGTATTCCAGGCATTATCCGAACACCTTTCTTTCTCTCATGAGTTCACTTCCCGATACTAGCCTCATTCAAATGGCCATGTATAAGCTATCAACAAAGTCCTTTTTTTTTTTTTTTGCAATGTATGCTGAATAAACACAAAACCAATTGGCACCACATGGTGTTCTCAACCCTATGGGTATACCACATGACAGTTAAAGCATCCATAGGGTTCACACCCTTCTAGTTAGTCTATGGGGTTGAGTTGTGCTCTCCATTGAGTGAGAGATCCATACCTTGCACTCAGCCATCAAAATTCTCTTCAAAACTAGTCCTTTAGAGCAAGGTTGGTATAGTTGGAACTCTTAGAATAATCTCTATGGGTGTCTCTCCAACATAACGAATCACACAAAAGGTGGGCCAAAGCCTATTTTGACTGCAATTTCACCCCCTGGTCCTTTACTAAAGGGGAGTTAGTTCTACGCTATGATGTTTCCCAATAAGATTTAGGGCCTAGGAAGTTCGAAACATTATGGAAGGGTCCATACATTTTCAAAAATTTCCTCCTCAAGGGGACATGCATCTTATCAGAGTTCAATGGGACTTGCCTAAAAAATCCCATCAATGGATTCTATCTCAAAAAAATTCATCCATAAGCATGTTCAAGTAGCCCTAGAATGTACAAGTATGCAC
Source organism: Pinus albicaulis (assembly GCA_034641835.2). Classification (NCBI taxonomy): domain Eukaryota; kingdom Viridiplantae; phylum Streptophyta; class Pinopsida; order Pinales; family Pinaceae; genus Pinus; species Pinus albicaulis. The sequence continues at coordinate 708,939,410 of CM076577.1, forward strand.
CATGAATTATTTTTATGATGACCACCTCATCATGGATTCATTCTAAATCCTCTCTTTAATTATGTGTCATAGATGGATCATATGTCAGCCTATCATCACAGGTTCGTTGATGGTGCTTCTCGATTTTCACAAAACCTCACTGCAGCAACCTAGGCCATATATTATCCTAACCTCATATCATGTCTCATCAAGGGACTATGTATGGAGTTAGCTACCAACAATCAAGGTGAATACGATGTCAGCATAGGCCTCTTGGCTGATGCGTCCCACCTATGTATCAGTCACTTGCATGTATTCCTTGATTCCCAACTTTTCATATAGCAGTTGAACACAAATTTCAAATTTAATAATCCATTCCTTTTTCAAAAATATATGAATGCAAAAAGGTTAGCTCATGGTTTTGAACATATCACATTTACACATATACCAAGAAATCAAAATAATATAGGTGACTACATAGCTAATCAAATCCTATACTAACATGTATCACATATATATAGCGATTGAAACACATAAACCATCAACATAATATCCATCACATAAATGCAGAAATACATCACATGTATAGAAGCATACGCATAAAGACACATGATAATATCTATAAAAATAATCTCTTGTATATATATATATCCAAAAAATATATGATTACAAAAAATATATACATCCATTGGATCAAGGACAAAAAAAAAAAAGTCATCAGACAGGGGAGCATCTTCAAAATGGGTGATTTATTTGGTACATGCAAAATTATCATATAGGGTTGTAGCCCTCCACCCCATATGCCCCCTGTAGGAGGTCCAACTGTTGCATCTGGTACAAGAATAGGACGTGCAGTCACTACCACCATCACAAAGCGACGAAGGGTTAAATGTCTCACATATTGCATGCCAGAACTATCTCCACTACCTCCTCATCTAGTCCTACCCACCCGTCCTCAGGCATCCCCCGTGCTAGGAGGACCGGTCAACCCCTTGCATCCTCTGAGTCTCTTAGTTGCACCTCTACAACCTTTTCTTGAGCCTCTATAACCTCGACCTAAGCCTATGCTTCCTCACCATACTCCTGAAACCTAGTCATCTTTGTTGAAGTGGAGGAGTTTCCTCCCTCTCCGGAGGAAGCACCGATCTCTAGCCGATGACATTACGCTGGTCTCTCAAGCTCCTCCAAAGCCCTAACATCTCTCTATCAATGTGGCATTGCCGCCGCACCAACTACCCCTATCTGTCAAGGGTTGTTTCATACCAAGTAGGTCAACAATCATCCACACGGACCAAAATATGAAAGCAAACATACATGATATCTTAGATAAATTTATTTCGGATTAATCACATCATTAGGATTAGGTCGACGTTTCGAACCATCTAATGTGGTTCATCCCCAGGAAAAGGTGAAAAATATGATTGATCTCAATGAATAAATAGTTAGGATGCATCATTTCCCAGAGATAGCCATTAAGACTAGCCGTTAAAAACTAGTCATTGCAAACTAGCTGTTAAAAACTAGTTGTTATTTAGTTAAAAAAAAAAACAAAAAAAACATTAATAAATGGTTATTATTAATTAAAAATATTTATACACTTATTATAATAGGATTAATACTTGGATGTTTTGAAATGTAAAAACCGATTTCATAATAAAATATAAAAGTTAATACATAATTTAATTAAAACATAAGTTAAAACATAATTTAATTAATAAATGATTATTATTAATTAAAATCTGTATACGCTTATTATAATAGGGTTAATAGTGAAATGTTTTGAAATGTAAAAACTTATTTCATAAGAAAATATAAAAGTTAAAACATAATTTAAAAATATATTAAATAGAATAGGGTGTTTAATATTATAAAAGGCTAATATAGATTATTATAATCAGTAAATCATTAAAAGCTTATAACAACCGATTATTTATAAATGAAAAAAATCATAAAAAGAAAAGAAACCAAGAGGAAAAGGGACAGGACAACAAAAATATAAATAAAAACTTAAAATAATAAAAGAAGACAATAAAAATAGGGAACAAATAAAAAACACAAGAGGGTGAAATTATTTAGAGAGAGGTGGAGTCCAACTCTGACTCAATTTCCACCCATCATTCTTATTGATATTCTTAGCATGCCTTTCAATCTCAATGGCTTCCCTAAGCTTCCTATGGTGGAAGTGAGCCACACTAGCAAGGACTTTGGAATCCTCAATGCAAACATGGTGACCCAATTTTTCCACATGTTTGGCAAGAGCAGAAGTGCGGGATCGATTATGTCTGATGTCTGCTGCATGCTCCTGGATTATATGTCTAATAGACCAACCTGTTTCCCCAATATAGGGAGTGCCATAGGAACAAGGAATCAAATAAACACCCTTCATGTCCTTAGGGTAAATAAGGTCTTTTACGGAACCAAGTGAGTTTCTAATAGTACAGAGAGGCTTGAAAGAAGAGGAGACATTATTTTGTTTGAGGACATGAGAAATTTTGTCTGAATTACCCTGGATAAATGGAAGATGAACTATGGAGATAAGATCATCTCAAGAGGATTTAAATTTTAATCCTTTATAGGATTTTTGAAAGGCTTTAAGGCCCTGAGATCTACTATAACCATTATTCTCAAACACTTCAAGAAGATGGGATTTCTCTGCCTCTAAGTGGCTATCATCAGAGATTCTAAGAGCACGGGTAGCAATAGTGCAAAGAACACAAAATTTATGAGCAGGAAAATGATGAGAACCAGCATGGAGATATTGTTCCATGTGAGTTTTCTTGCAAAAAACTTAATGGGAAATGGAACCATCCTACCTTATAGACAAAATAATATCCAAGAAGGGTAGGCAACCATCCATCTCCACTTCCATTGTGAATTTAATGGAATTAGATAGGGAGTTCAGGTGCTTAAGAAATTGATCTAACCTTTCGCGACCATGGGACCTGATGACACAAGTGTCATCCATGAACCGGTTCCATTTCCTAAGGAGAAATTAAGCTGAGGCTAAGGCCTTAGATTCAAATTCTTCCATAAATAAGCTAGAAAAAATAGGGGAAAGAGGGGAACCCATAGCAACACCACAAGTTTGTTCATAGAACTCACCTTGGAAACTGAAAAAGGTCGAGGTGAGGTAGAGACCCACTAAAATAAAATATATAGCCTAATAAATGTAAGAACACACAAATATATAAAAATACAACTCACACACCTGCTAGCCCCCACTCATCTTTGAGAGGAAGCCCCATGTATGGATCACCCTTGAAGTTCACATCGTGGTAGGGGTACTCAAGGATCATCTGAGGGTTGAATCTAACCAAATCCTACACCATTACGTTCCAATAACACACCACCTCATTTCCACTAGCTTGTGGCATCACATGATCCCACTGCCTGATCTATGGGTCCCTATCAAGCTCTGGTGGCACTGACACAAAGGGACGTAGCATCACCACTCGCTTGTACAAAATACTACACATGACACTCGCATAGTAGTAACTCCTTAGCTGGATCTTCCGCACCCCTGTCAACTAATCCACCATCCCTTATACAAAAATCTTGCCCAGTCGAAAATGTCGCCAACCTGCAACCTATCCAAAACTGCAATTTGAGGCCCTGATACCCTTTGAGGGCATGTTGACCTTGCCAGTTGTATGATCATTTCCATCATAGCTCGCTGCGAGATATATAATAGTAGCAACCCTGATGCAACTCTCATCAATCACGTTGGGTCCACAGTGACCCCTCACTCATACATGAAGATATATCTGCCCTGCTAGAAGGGACACTTGCAAGACCTCTCTGCAAGGAACCAATCCTTTCATGGAATACACATCTACGGTAGTGGTAATCAAGAGGTCAGAACATCTGATATAGTATAGCTCCCGCTATATATCCCAACATCAGATCACGAACCTGAGGAATGCGTCATAGGATCTTAGAATGGAGTTATGAAGAAACTTCAGTAGCCCCCAACCCGCTAATATAGTGCTCACCCCTGCATATCTAGAAATTGTTGTGCGAAGAGGCTCCTAATAATTCTCTCTCCATAGCACCCCCATCCTACCAACAAGGATGTCAAAATTTCAAAAAATCAACCTCTTAGGTTGAAAAAATCCCTTTTCACCCATCCATTGGTTTTTCCCATAACAGGTGCATAGGTTGCGTGTTTGTGTCTCAAAAAGATGGATAAACCATGCCTTTGTTCACTGAAAAAACAACCTTTCTATGTGCCTGTTCTCATTAGAGGCACACGGACCATGCGGTACTTGAAACCTTAGGCTGCAGGGTCATTCAAACAATGACCCACATATTTTGACCCCAAAGCATACGGTCAGTGCGGTTTATCAACCGATGCCCGTAGAGGCCCCATGGGTGTCCCTGAGATTCCTACGGAGACCACGAGAGTGTGTCTCAGTCACCCACGTGGTTGAAAAATTTCTACCCTAAAAATGTTGTACATGATACCCTTGTACGATCTACCTAGCCTAATCTACCAAATTCACAAATTTAGGTTTTCGTGTTCTAACATGTCTCTCCTCACATGCTACTCGAGTTCACAAGCTGAAAAAAACAACAGGAAATAGCTCATGGAACAAATTTGATATCTAAAAAGAATAAGTGAAAATGAGTTGGCATATGGCCCAATTTTCCCTATATATCGCCCTCTTTGTCATCTTCCATAACTCAGTACAGGAGCTCAAAACCTCCATTTTAAAAACCATCAGAGACACAAGGATAAGGACCACATCATCTTCATCATGGTACCCTGCATTCCATTTTAACCTCAAAATAATTTTTTAGGCCCGCTCCATGCCCAAAGTAACACTTCAGGTGTGCCTTCTCTTGTTTTTAATTCATCTTATTTAACTGATTTCAACTTATATATGATTTCATCAAGATGTTTTGACTTAGGGTATTAGTCATTGAGGTTATAGGTACATCGAAAATTCCTGCCCAGATCAACATCACGATGGCCATAAATAGAGTAGGTATCATTCGTCACTCATCATGATAGGATTCTTTCAAATTTTTGCATATCCTGACATGATTTCTCTGAAATGCACCATAGGGTCCATCATCGTGACCATGATTTCCATTCCCTTCCATTGCACATGGTAAAAAAGCATGCTGGTCTATAAAACCTTCCCACTCATGGATCACCCCATGTCGTAGATCCCTCACAACATTAGATACATGACCATACACTCAGGCCCTTGAGCCACTTCACTTGCATGCCTGGAATATTAGCCTCATTTTTCTCTTCTTCACATATTGATTACCAACCCCATTGCTGGGCCACCCCATGTATTTTGCGACAGGTCAAAATGGATGCACTACCACGTTCTACATTTGGCCTATCATCCCTCCATTTACATAGCCCATTGGCGTCACTTCATCCACCTCATCAACCTCGCATGGAGACTAACCAATGGGGCCCCTGCCCTCGATAAAAAAACACCCTACCTCCATCATCATGTAGGTCACTATTTTTATGGGGCACCCATCATGGTGTATGTACATCCAAACCACCTTTACATTCTTTTGGTAAGTGTACAATTTTTTTATAGAAAAATGGCTCCCACCCATCTTTTCATGTCTTGTACCTGACGGTAGTCCCTAGTCACCCTTGGTCGGAGCTCCCACATAATCCACAATTATTTACCCTCTTCACGCTAGTTAGAATAGGCTCATACCTACCATTGATGCCCTTATGACTATAGGGATATTCCCCCATAATAATTCTTTTGACTACTTCCACTCGCATTACAACCCTGACCTTAGGAAATTTGTACACATCCATTCATATCTTTAGCATTCATTATCATGCCTTGTTGACCCATCTCATTACAATCTATTTCACTCCAAATCTTGATTTACTGAATCATCATGTCCGAAATTTGATGCCTGTCTCCTATCGACTTCAACACCCATCTTCTAAGATTGAGGTAGTACCTTGGGTGTTTCCCCCCCTTAAGGGAAATCCTTAGGTGGTATAGTGGGAATCATTATTTCCCATTGATGTCATTGATCCCCCTAAAATTCAACACCAACATAAGATTTCATGAGAGGGTGGTATCATACTTGATGGGCCTCTAAATTAGACATAAATTAAGGCCCATCTAACCTTTCTTAGGGCCATCTACCTCTCTTATGAACATAAAAAGATATATTAAATCTCTCCTTCTGCACTTAATAACGTTTTCTTATGCTTTAATATTTTCTTAGGAATGTTTAAAGCTAATTTCATATTTGTGCCTAATATTGGTTATTTTTGTAGAATATTGTAAGAATATTTGGCAGATTATGCAGATTGGGAGAAGGAGATAATTTAGGGACTTGCTCCCTGCCACTGGAAGATCAAGAGTGAAGAATAAATGAGTACAATACTAGTAAATTATTGAGAAATCTTGGAGTCAAGTGGATCACCCCAAAGATTCTCTCTAGAAATTCGAGTTCCAGAGGTAGCCGAGCAACTCAATCTCTGTTTACTTGGAGTCAAGTGGACTCAATCACCCCAAATATTCTCTTCAACAGTTCGAGTTCTAGAGGTAGCCAAGAAACTCAAGGATGAGTGCACTCAATCTATGTTTACTTGGAGTCAAGAGGACTCAATCACTATTTTCTAGGGAGTTGTTGGTAGCTACCCTGTAGAATAAATAGAGAAGAGCTAGAGCTAGGAATAGTTAGTCAATTTGGGGCGATTCGATTCCATTCAAAACTTTTGTTGCTAGCTATTAGGCTTTGGATGTTTAAGACATTTAAGATGTAATAAGACTTTATTTTTTGTAATGCAATGAGTAGGAAGATGTTGTTTTACTGATTTAGTTTCAGGGAGCAAGGCTCGTGGGTTAGGGCCCAATCCATGTGCCTCAACTTCTCTGTTGTTTTCGTTCTTTCCTTTCTATCATTTAGCTAGTTTTGTTTTTGTCAATTAGCTATTTTTGTTTCTGTCATTTATTTAATCTTTCTTCTGATAGTTTCAAGTTGTTGTTTTGCATTGCTGCTGTAGGTTTTCATTTGCTTACGGGAGTAATAGAGTAGAGGAAAAATCCAAAAGCTGTGGTCAATCCTTTCCCTCTCATCTCTGTCAATAGAGTTCAAGCAGGGTTGACCTACCCACAGGCCAAAAAAATGCTTTCTGTTCACTGTTTTCATCACGCATTTCGTGTGTTTTTCCATGCATGAATCCGCAAGTTTGTTTGCAGAAATCAATATTAAAGTTCTGGGGAATTTATCCAACACCTCCCGCTTCATTTCCCATCTCCCTTCCATCTCCGTTGTTACGCTTCTATTCCATTCTATTTCACTTATCGCAGCTACCACACCTTTTTATTCCCAAAAACACTTCAAAATGGCTAAGTCTGCCTTTTATTCATTTGTTTTCACGTTTTATGGCTATTGCAGCCATTTTAACAAAAACACACTTAAAAACCATCAAATTTTGACCTCTTCCTTTCCTCCTCGAAATCCTCGCTACCGTACTTCGCTCATCGCAGATCACAGTTTTCATTTGGTTCCTTTTAAGACTTACCACTATTTTTTCCGATTGTGATGTTGCGATATCACATATTGCATATTGAAACATTTTCCCTTTTCACAATCACACTGCGCACATCGCACCTTTTCCCTTTTTCCTTACGACTTACTGCAATTCCCGTATCACACTTCGCATGTCACACTTTTTCCTTTTTCTTTAAGACTTACTGCTCCTTTTCTCTTATTGCAATAACTTTGCCGCATCACACATTACACTTCACATCGTTTTCCTTTTTCATATGTCCTTATATAATGAGAGTTTAAGGAGTGGTAATACCTGCCAATGCATTACACGATATGGTTGGACTCATTTCTTCTTCTTCTAGCATTGGTTCCTGGTGTATATCCTCTTCTTTTGAAGTAGGCTTTTTCATTTTCTTCCTCCTTTTCACAATCTATATAAAATAATTTCTTCTCAGCACACTTATAACCTTTAATGTATTTTCTATCACAAATGTAGCAAATCCCTTTTTCTTTTTTTTTTCTTCTAATTATTGTGGTGTCAACCTTGTAGGTTCTAGAAGTATAGGAGTAGAAAACTTCCATCTTTATAGATGTGAGTGGTAGGCTTCCTTGTCGCCATAATTTTACATTCAATTTTTCTTGCCAATCTGAATGCCTTCTCCAATGAATCAGGTTCCCAAACGCGAACTTCATGTTGGATGTTATTCTGTAAATTCCCTATGAAGACATAAATCCTGTGTTCCTCTGGAATATCAGTTACACTTATATTCAATTTTTGGAAGTCCTCAATGTGCTCCACCACTAAACCCTTTTGTTTGAGATTTATCATTTGGCTAAAGAAGGTGTTTCTTTTTGTATCCTCATAATGTGCTATCATTTCCTCCGTAAAAATTGACCAAGTGACAATTATTTTATGGGAGAAAAGCCATCAATACCATGCAAATGTATTTTTTTCTAAAAATAATGTTGTAATGCGTACCCTTTGTGTGTTTTTCACATTATTGAGATCAAAATATTGCTCCATCTGTAGTATCCATGTTACGGGATCCTTGCCATCAAACTTCCTCATATCCATCTTTGGAATATGGTGGTTCTTCCATCCAACATTAGATTTTATAAAATCATGATTAACATTTATTTTTTTCTCATCATGAGTTTCCTCTACTATCTTTTCGCCATTAGGAAACATTTCTTGTATCAAATTTTTCAAACCTTCCAGGTCTTCTTTTAGATCATTCTTCATGTTTTTCATGTTGTCTTTCATGTCATCAATATTAGCTTCCATGCCAACAATCTTAGCTTCCATTCCATCCATATTAGCTTCCATTCCTTTCTTCAGATCATCCATCTTAGCTTCCACGCCTTTCTTCAAAACTTCCATTTCATTTTTTGTTGCTCTTTGCGAGCGAAATTTGGTGCACTTTCTTTTGTAATTTTGACATGTCATGTTGCAGTTCTTCTTCTTCATGAGTCATATTAGAGCCTTCCAAAGGCTTAATGGGTGTTGAATCCTTTTTAGGGGCATTTTAAAACCTGTTGAAGCCTCGAAAATTGTTGCGACAACATTGGGGGATAACCACCCGGTCCGGACCTTAATACAACTCCTTTTCCGTTTATGATAGTGGCTCCGAATGGTTTAAATAGGTCCAGTTACCTTTTCCCTATCGCTATTGGTTTACGATGTTTCTTTAACTACCAATAGACAGGGATATCAGATCACTTCTTCTTGCTGATCGGGCAAGAGAATGACCCCTAAGCTGATTTGGGTTCAACCAAACCACAACTAAGATTTTGCCTCTTTGAGAAGAGGACTTAAAAGAATGTAGAACTTAATCTAAATGCAAACTTATTCTATAATGCAAGAAAAATAAACTAATCTAAATCCTATCTTAATTAAGTAGTTATAAATCTAACCCAACTAAGAGCAAGATAATTAAATAATAAGGATTTAAATATGTCTGGATTTTAATTAATATCAAGCTAACAAAGAAATTCAATTAGCTGACATTTGTGAATACCGAAACACATCCTATTGAAACCATTTAACTGAAATAATAAATCAACAACACTCCAGAAGAAATTCACAAAAAGGATATTGATTGTCAAATCAGTCAAGCCAATAATTAAAAAATAATATGTGGAAAAAATTCGCAACACATTACTATTTAATAAATCAGTTTTATAAGATATATTTCTGAGTAAATAGTTACTTAGAAATCAGAATTTAATTCCTAAGAGCAGAGATACATAACAATATTGGGACAAATTATCCATATCAACAAAAATGCATAAACATGAATAAAATGAAGCAACCATTTTATTAACATAGAATTAAAACTGGTATTTGATACATAAATGCCAAAAATACCAGTTAATTGAATCCTCTTCTCTGATCCTGGTCTCTAATAGTCCTTTACATTACTTGAATTTCTTCTTTCAAAACTAGAGCTACAGAAATGCAAACTATGCCCATCATACATAATTCAAGATATAAAGAAAAACCCAATAATGTTCAGATTTGAAATTTTCTCTCCTCCCCATCTACAACTCTAAATTCCTATTACAGAAATGCTTTTAGAAGTCCGAAATTGCAGAGGAGAGCCGCCTTTTTCACATTCTACAATCTTCCATTTATAATATTTCCAAAAGAATTTTGAAGGGAGAGTTTGTTGAAGAAAAATCTGTCCAATCCAATTTTAATTGCTCAAAAATTCCAATCTTTAATTGCTGGAGCCTTCTCATTTATTGAGATCTTTTTCTCCATATCCCTTCTACTATTTTTCCTACAAAAAGAAATCAAAATGAATTAAGATGCAACAATAAAATCAAAATATCATTTTTGGTATTAAAACAAATACAATCAAATTATATTTGAATAAATAATTAAAAATAAAATATAAGCGCTCTATTTATGCCTAGAATGGTTCAATTGGTTAAGGATATCATTGATGAGCAAATCTACAATTAGAAGAGGCTTTGGGAAAATGAAAATGAAGAAAATAAAACTCAAAAAATTGATTTTGTTTTAGAAATTTGGAGCTTGATTTTCTGCTTAATTTTTGACCCAATAAATGACCAAATCTGTTAGTGAAACCTCCTCAAAAATGTTCTCCTTGATTTTCTCTTTCCAATGAGCCGTCCTGGGCCTCATTTGGCGAAGTAAAACTCAATCTACGAGCCTCCAAAGTTGATAAGTCAAATCTGATATAAATCTGGAAATTTTGTTGCTAGGCTAAAAATCAAAATTTTAATTAAAATTTTAATCTTAAATTAGACTCTAATTATCTAGTAATTAGTCCTAATTTAATTTTTAATTATAAACTAAACTAATTATTTAAATTAATATTAATCTAACTAACTAATATAATTAACTAAACAAATTAATCTAATTAATAATTAATTATGATTTAATTAAATTAATTAGATTCTACATATTAATTAATTTAACTAATCTAAAATTAATTATAAATATTAAATCTGTTATAAAATTAAAACTAAACTAACACTAACTAATTTTAAACTAATACTAAACTAATATTTTACTAACATTAAACTAACACTAACGTATGCTAACTATTAAACTAACATTCTACTTACATTGAACTAACACTATATTAATCCCCTTATACTCACGTGTGAGTGAGTTGAAAATAAAAAAGAGTAAGGCAAAGGTTATAGCATTGCAATCGGCCATCGGGAGGGTGAGGGCTATTGGGTTTTCAAAGAAATGCAGCCACAAAAACTCTCGATGCGATGATGAACTCCCGATGCGATGTAATTTTTATTTTTATTTTTTGTTTATTATTTTTTTCTTTTTTATATATATTTGTTTTTTATATTAATTTTTAATTTAATTAATTTAATTATATAATAATTAATTTAAATAATTTAAAATTTAATGTTAATTTTTTTTTTTTTTTTTTGGTTTCATTTTAATGATGTTTAATTAAATTATGAATTTATCTAAAGTGTATTTTATTATCTAAACTATATCCATTTTGATAAAAATGAACTATAGCCACTTCGACATTTTGGATTTTTTCGAAATTAGTAATTTATTTGAAAATTGGAAAATTGGAATAAACGACTGAAATTTCGATGCTTTATGATTTGGCTGTATAAGTAAAAATAAAAATTGTTAGTAATAACTAACTAGGGGTTAATATTTAAACTAAATGCATTATTGAACTAATTTAATTAAAAAAATGGAATATTGTACATTTTACGCATTTTTAACCCAGGCGACATAAATGATTATACTTCAAAGGAGTGCCATTTACAAACCAGTTAACCAAATGAGGTGAAACAAGCATCAACAGGAAGCTTAATAAAAAATTGATTTCAACCAAGCAATCAAAACAAAAATCTAAAGAAGATAATAAAATCATGAGGTAATTAACTTAATAAAAATCCTAAAAGGTATTTAGCCAAAAAATTTATAGAAAGGGTCCCCATTATTTGAAGTAATGAAGCCAAAAATGGGGGGGTTGTGTTTTACCACAACAGAACCCAATACTGATATCTATTCTACAATATGCCCTTGGAATCAATACAAACTGATTTTTCACACAAAACTTATGCAATTCGAAAAAAAATACACACTTTTTTCTTGATTTTAAAGAGCTCAATAATGAAATTGAATTATTTATGTAATTGCGGATCTTCAATATCTAAAATTAGGCCTTGTAGTATCCCTCTAAAGCCTATTTCAAATGCCATAGGTCTAACCTGATTTGAATTCTTCAAGACAAAGTTATGCCCAATCTCCCACAATGACCTAATTATGGACTGGTTAAGTAGAGAAAACTTGTACGATGTACCATGTGTCACTATTTCCTCCTTCAGCTCTGAAATTGCTATACAGGAAACTAAAATCTGTGTACTTGCGGCCGCTTTTACAGAATTCCAATCCAATGCTCAGAGAGAGAGTTTTGATGATTTTCCCACTATCACCTCTTTGAGATGAAATTTTGGAGCCTGAACAATCCCTAACTTCCTCAGATCATATCTCCCCAAATATTGCGAACCAAGATCTAAAATTTTTACACATCGTTCCTCAGGAGTTCGGCTTCACTCTGTAAACATTTCAGCATCTGAACCTTAATATAAATAAAGTTATATCTAAACTTCCACGATGACCTATTTTAAGTGAAATTTAGGAGCCTGAAAAACCCTAACTTCCACAAATCATATCTCCAAAAATATTGCGAACTAAGATTTGAAATTTTTACACGACATTCCTTAGGATTTCGGATTTTCTTTGTAAAAGTTTCAGCTTCTGAACCTTCGTAGAAACAAATTTATAGCGAAAATGCCACGATGACCTATTTGGAGCAGAGAAACCCTAGAATCCAAAGCTATGATACCAAATGTTATGAAACCAGCTCCAAAAATAGAAGAAAAGAGAGATCAACGCCTTATAAATTAGCCACTTCAAGGGGGAAACCTCCAATACATTACATAAATGAAAAATTGTTGGATGATACAAATGACAAAACCTCCTTCTATATATAGGAGTCCATGGGATCACAATATAATCCTAGCCAACCTAACAATAATAATGTAAGTGCACAATAATAACAATATTGGGGTTACAGGGGTACAAAAATAACAATAAGTGGGTCACACTATGTTGTGCTATACAACAACCCCCCATTTATTTTTATAAATAGGGACCCTTTAAAAATAAAATAGGAAATTATTTTTATTTCCTAAAACAAAAACTTAGAAAATAAAATTTATGTTCTTTTATTTTAAAAAGCGCATCGCATATTACATATCTTATTCCAAAAAAGAATTATGAAACGTAAGATATGCGAATTTCGAAATGCACTCGAAGCCTTTCTAAAGTAAATAATTAAAAAACCTTGTAAATATCAAAATCATCGTTTCATTCTTCTTTTTTCGCATCTCATTTTAATTAATCAACAAAGCCATAAGAAGCAAATGATATAAGTCGCGATACCCGCAGACCCGACATACAGATAAATTAGGTAATATAAAACCTTTTGCGACCGCGTCCACTTTAATTTTTTCGCATTTTGCATCACGCGCAACTTATAATATACATTCAAACATTATCTTATAAAAGTTGCGATCTGTGATTTGCACAGATCGCATTTCGCAACCTTTAAAGATTAAGTATCGCGAAATATTATAAGTAATAATTGCGAAACGCATCTTAAATGAATTTAGCGTGTGAAAAAAACTTATGTCATATCAAATGGAATTTAGGATATTAACGGCTTTAAAACGATTGATAGATCTTATGTGCGAAGCCATGTGATATATTAAATTAGGAATTATGAAATATGATTGATAGATTGACATCTTCTCGCGTGCATTAGAAGTAAATGATTGATTTACTCTTATGAGACTCCTTATATGCTAAATTTTCTCTCCTCTCAGGAAATCAATTATTTGGTTGAAGAAGTTCAAAATTAGCAAAACATGCAAGGAAATTTCTCAAACATCATCCACAAAAGACGCAGATATGTCTTCATTATTTTCAGACACCGTCTACAACAAAGATTGTGATATTTTTTCATGGGAGGCAATGTACAAACTCTTCGAAGATGAAGGACCAAGGGCGATAGACAAAGTTTCTTCTACAGGCACTGATTCGATCTCTGATGTAACCCTTTTTGATGTTGCATGCTCGCACATTCACAGAATAGCAGAGAGACCAAAGATTATTCCTTATACAGACATGGTCAAGTGGGCAATTGACCACTTAAAAATTGAAGTTAGAATTTTCAAGAATTCGAGAGAAGAGATTATGGGTTCTTTCAAAGCAGAAGATTTAGCAGCAATGTATCATCTACCAACCTCGCAGTAGAGACACGAAAATAAGTATGTGCATAATTTCAAAGCAAAACATCCAGATCTTATCAAAGTCATCCATGAATGGAAGGGAAATGAAGGGAAATTGAAGCAAGACAAGTCCGGTACGTACCCAATTGCACAAATTCCCAATCCTTATTGTTACACCACTGGTATGTTGTGTAGAATATTTTCCAAGCTTGATAGTACTAGATTTTCAAGAGATTGGGTTCCCTTAATTGACACAATCATCAATTCTTCTATCCTAAATTGGGCAGACATTCTATCCAATTTCCTAGCCAAGCATATCACTGAATATAGGAATAAAAGAATTGTTTCTCTCTAAGAAATACCTCTATTTTATATGTCTGTTTATGTCATGGATGCCATTTGTTTTACTTCTAATTTTTCTACCATGGGTTGGAAATGGACCATCAAAAACCCTACCCTGATTCATATCTACCATAAAGAATTCTGGGATCCCGAGTTCCACTTACACTTCTATAAAATTTTCTACGGAGTCATATTTCCCATGCATAAAATGATTTTCAACAAAAAGGCTCCAAGGGTTTTTGAAGAAGCCAATGTAGATATTCTTCCCGTAGCAAGATGGTTTGCTGAAGAAAATTTCACATATATTATAGTAATTGGGAGCTATGCTTCTCCCCATGTTTTACCTTACTATGTTCCAGACAAATTACTTGCAAAAGAAATAGCATATCAGCTTGTCAACAGTATCACACAGCAATTGAAAGATGGTAAAAAGGCTATTTGGCCTACTTTCCCTCTATAGTACGGCACCTTTTCTCTGGCTAATATTGGCCATACATACAAATAAGTTCCTAAGATTCAGTTGTTGAGATTGGCATTTATGCCAGTAATATTATATGATCCCAATGATTTGATTAAAAATTACATCACAAAGCTAAAAATGAAGCCTTTTGTAAAGGAAGAAGATAAATTTGATGATTTCATCCAAGGCATGGAAAATTTATCTAATGTTATCAAATATGTTTCTAGTCAATTAAGTTAAGAAGATGCTGACGCTTTTCAAACATATAGAAACAACAGACTAGAAAAGGTTCCTTTGAATCTGTTGACTATTGGAGATGAAAAACGCACTTCAAGTGTTAGTATAGATGATGAAATGAAAGAGGTATCTGAAAATGAATCAGGTCAATTACATCAACAGTCTGATAATTTGGATAAATCTGAGGAATCTCAACCTAAGAAAGAAAATTCAGAAATTGACCAAATCATTCAAGAGATAGAAGTGCTAGAGAAAATGAAGAACAATGGGACAAAATCAAATTTAGAAACAATTAAACATACTCATAGAATGTTAGATCAATCCAAGCCCTCTCAAATGAGAGACTTGGTGAATGAATGGGAAGAATTTTCTCAAGAAATAAAGACTTCAAAAGAAAATCGCAATATTGATCAGACATCAAGTTTTCAAACACCAGAACCTTCACAGAAAATAGTTGAAACTGTTAATCCACTACAATTAGTTCCAACAGTACATGACAAAGAAACCATACCGGCCTACCCTACAGATTAGATAGTTCTTTAGATTGAAGATATTCCGTCATTAGAAATTTTCTATAGTCCTAGCTACAAAGCTGTGGTTAAAAGGAATAAAATAAGAAGGATTGATGAAACAACTCCAAAACCAACAGATGAATTAGTTGATGTACTTTGGAAGGATTCCTCAGATGATCCCACTGGACATCTAACCAAGTTATCACAATATGCAAGGGCATATGCCACTACTGCTGTTGATAAAGCTACCGAGGTTAGAATATTGTTGAAACAAAAGGAAGCCAAAGTACAAGAATTAGAACAGTTACTAAATGAAGAGAAAACCAAGTCCATTGAAAAGATCAAAATAAACACATCTCAATTTCATGAAGATATTGAAAACCTCAAACTGAAGTCTCAGACTGAGCTTAATGAAAAGCAAGCACATCTGGAAAAAGTAATGTCTGAATTACAGAATCAACCACTGTTAGAAAAATTCATCAAAGAAGCACTTGATGTAAATACTATGTTAAAGAAAGAACAATAAATGTTTTGACATAAAGCTTCTATTATTGATTCTTATTGTGATTCGAATAAGATAATAATTCAGCAAATAGCAATTCAAAAATTGGAATGTGAAAGACTTGAAAAGAAAATCGAAGAACACATTCAGTGGAAAATTTAGGACACAAGAAAGCAAGCTAATATACCACAAATAGATAAGCTACACAAAGAATTGTTATTCATAGAATGGAGAGCACAAATTAATCAAGCAGAGAAAGAAGCAACCAAGACATCCAAGAAATCAAATGAAATTATTTAGTCTATATGTGTTCAATTATTTAAAACA
Source organism: Pinus albicaulis (assembly GCA_034641835.2). Taxonomy (NCBI): domain Eukaryota; kingdom Viridiplantae; phylum Streptophyta; class Pinopsida; order Pinales; family Pinaceae; genus Pinus; species Pinus albicaulis. The sequence goes on from CM076577.1 coordinate 708,956,082, forward strand.
AAACTTCTTAAAGAAAACACGTCTGGTGTATTTTTAGGAACAAAGGAAGTAGAACTAAAGTGGAGATAGAGAGCAGATACACAAGAGTAATTTATCAAAAAAGTTGATAAGTTTGATCAGGAAAATTACTGGAATCTTCTAATCAAACCTTACCATCAACATAAAACTCTTCAGTCTCTTACAGATTAAGCAAAAATATCTCAGTCAGTAATTTCAAATGTTATTTTCAAGGGATAGATTCGATCATGGATATCACAGCCAGCTCAGCTTAAAGCAATGCTAGATATTTTTCAACTTCGTGATCACACTCAGAAAGAAAGGCAGGATTTGCAAAGTTAGGATTGGTCAAAGTTCCTAGATTATTGTTTAAGTTAAGTTTTTAGAGGAAGGTTGTTTGAAACCTCCTCTACATTTTTGTAATAATTTAATTTTAGTTTGTAGCTAGTTTAGTATTTAAACCCTTCTCATGCATTTAGAGAAGGGTCCAGAATTTTATTGAGAACATTTGAAAAGAATGCTTAATTGTAAGTAAGTTTGTGAATGCCTTGATAAAGTAATGGAACACAACCTTTTCAGTTATATATATCATTTTTTTGATCAATGATGATGCATTTTTGTATTCTTTGAAAGACTTATTGATAGAGGAGTTGAATGTGGCCTATTATCACTGATCAGATGAACATAGTAGTACACATCTGGTACTATTATCATGTATACTAAATCTGTTTATGAATATTAGTGATGAATTCAGTTTTCATGAATTATATATGAAATCGATTGTTTTCTTTTATCTAAAATATCAGTTGCACTATTGTATGATATAAAGATAGAAATTGGTTTGTTTTATATATGATCATCAGATATGTGCGATATGTTTCTCATTTTATTTTGATTAACTATTTTTTCAAGAGAATTATCTTACAAAGTAATAATTCTATTAAAATTGTGGTGATCTTCATCATCACAGATTGAATAGATATCATTTTATATTTCATTAAACTAGTATTATCCTGGGTTGGATTAAATTAGGTTTAAATTCATAGTTTTTCATTTTAGAATTAATTTGTTTTAGTTTTTAGTGATTCTTCATGTAAATCCTTTGAGAGAAACCCAACAATCAAACAAAAAACCCAAATATGGGAAACTGGTCCCATTATATCTAGTCGGAGCCACTATCCCAAATGGAAAAGGATTTGTCTTAAGGTCTGAAACTGGTGGTTATCCCCCTTATTGTTGCCATAAATTTCTGAGGCCTCAACATTTTTGGTGCTAGAAGGAGGGCTATTATGAATGGAATATAAGTCTAAACCTCAAACTATAAGCCCTCATAAGAGTCAATCTCCCCAAAAGCATTCTACAACTTCCCAATCACACTCTAGATCACCAACTCAGAAATCAGAAACAATAGAAACCTTTCCATCATCTCCTGAAGTATCTCAATAGTCAACTACTTCAGAATTCACTCCCGAGTCTCCCAAAGTTCAGTATTTAATTCAGAAATTAGAAGGAATATCTATTTCTGTTGAAAATCCTGTTAACCTAGAAGCTTCTGAGGAAAGTGTTAATTCTGTATTTAGAGAAACATGTATATTAACTAGATCTAAAAGTGAGAAACTTGGAATTCCACCTTTTGAATTTCCAATTGAATCATTTTGCAAAAAATTTCCTATATCTAGATCTAAGTCAGACACAAGTGGAGTTACATCAAATTTCCCTTCAGTTACTTCTTCACATCCTCTGATTCAATCTCCATCTTCTCAGTCTTCCATTTCTTCTACTCAAACAATCAGTGTTGTTACAAGTAGTACTGTTCTAGCTGTAAGTTCTTCATTCATTCCCCCTACTTATGGATCTACTTCTATATCTTCACAAAGTTCAAATACAATTATGGCTAATCGACCTTGGACAAATCCTGGTGCTATATTAATAGCCAATCCAAATCCTCTTTCAGATCATCCAGAAAAATGGTTACCTAAATATAATCCAGATGATGGTCTTCATGCCGAAGAACATATCAATAATTTTATGTTAGCCATGAATCTAAATGGATTTTCTCATGAAGATATTGTAGTTAGATTGTTTCCCTATACTTTACAGGGATCTGCAGGATCCTGGTATTTTTAACTTCTAGCAGGATCTATTGCTGATTGGGAAAATTTTGAACAAGTTTTCCTTGCAAAATTTGGAGATGATAGAACTGTTGCATCCCTAATCAATGCTCTTTCCAATCTTAAAAAAAATTCAGGGGAAAGGATCAAAGATTTCAACTCCAGATTTAACAAGTTATTAAGAAAAATTCCAACTGCTTCCAAACCTGCTATTGATGTACAAATAAAATGGTATATCTCTTCTTTGCCTTCTAATATAGCTATTTTTGTAGATAGAGCTGGTAAAGCCACCCTTTTAGAAAACATGAAATAAGCTCTTGCTGTAGAGAAAAGAATTTTAGCATTAGAAAAACGTTCAAAAACAGAAGACAGGAAATCCAAGAAAGTGACATTCAGTCAATATTCAAAAAAGAAGGTCTCAAAAGATCTATTTGATCTTGAAGGTCTTCAAAATGTATTAAAGACTATCTCAAATGATATGATTGAAATAAAGAAACAGGTTGCTGAAACCTCAACCCCTAAAAAACCATTTTGCCTATTTAAGAGAAATCCTTCTTCAACATCTCAACCCCCAAACGTAATTTCGAATGCTGAATCTGATCAAGATACTGAAGACCCCTCAACATCTGAACAAGAGTTAGAATCTGAAGAAGATCAAGTTGACTTAAATGGTTTATGGGATTTCATTCTTCCCACGGAGGAAGAAAGTGAAGCTATGCCTGTCTATACAAGAAGTAAACCTTCTTCTGATTCAACTGTATCAAATCAGAAACAAAAATCTCTCCCCACCAAAGAGAAAACAACAATTATAAAATTTAAAACTGTTCAAACAGATTCTATTCCACCAGATCCCAATACAACTTCTAAAACTTTGATAGTTTCAGATACATTGGAATATAATATAATTGAAGATATGAAAAATACTAAAGCAAATATTTCATTACACGAAATGACCAAACTCAAGCAACAACATAAAATTTTTCTTAGAGAACTCAAGGAAATTCTAGTAGAACCTATACGACCACCAGTTATAGCACAAGCTTCTAAAGATATAGGGAAACCTCCATCATCTTCGAACAAAGTAAATCCCAATGATCTGATTTTAATTGGTGATAGATTTATTTCACACACTCTTCCTTTACTTTTGACTTATGAGATTTTCAACAAAAATGTTCATAACTGTCTTATTGATTCAGGAGCTTCTTCAAACATTATGCCAAGAAAAATATGTACAAAATTGAATATTACTCCTCAAAATTCAGTTGTACATATAGTTTAGTTGGATAGAACAAAAGTTGAAGTTATTGGAGAAATGTTGTTAGTATCCATTAGGTTATCATCTAATCCCAAGGTACTGCAAGTAATTGATATCTTGGCCTTAGACATCCCTGAATTTTATGGTCTTATTTTAAGCAGAGATTGGTTTGAAAAGTTACATGGATATTTTGCTACCGATTGGTCACACATGTGATTACCATACAATGGAAAACCAAATCAAATCAGAATTGAACGTGAAAAATTCATGAAGCATACAGTTACTGAACTAGAAGAAGCAAATGAACCTGTAGCCTTCACCACTAATATCATAGGAAATTATTCATTTGAATCATTTCCTAGATCATTGAATGCTCAAGTTTTACCTTTTTCAATAAACACTGCTATTTCTCAAATTGAAAACTTTTCTCAAACAGATGCTTCTAGATGTGTTAATCTTAGTAATCAAATTCCAAAACAATCCTTATTTTGGACTCTATACTTTGATGGTTCAAAATCAGAAGATGGTACAGGAGCAGGTTGCATTTTAATTGATCCACAAGGAGAGAAGACAATGCTAGCTTTTAGACTCGAGTTTCAGTGTACAAATAATACTACTGAATATGAAGCATTGATACAAGGTTTGTTGTAATATCCCAAAATGGGAACAACTACACTATTGGGAATATCTTGATGTATTACCAATGTGAAGCTTCAGCAAATCATGAGCATGACATGGTAAAACATCTCATTAGATGTAAAACAACATCTCAACAACATATAAAAGAACCTCAACAAGTGTATGGCCTATATTCGCCTTCCCAAGTATGCAACAATATAGGGATTTTCTACAACAATAAGAATACCCTAAGGTATCCAAAAGTCAGAGAGAAGCAAGAAATAATATTTAACTGATTCTAGATGGCATATCCTTCATTCTAAGCAGCAACAACAACTTTACTTCACTTATTGACTCAAAGGGGCGGGGAAAAGCAGTGATTTAGGACCTAAAATGAATAATTTCAATTAAGTGCATAAAAATAAGGAGGGATGATGGTTGGATCTTCTAGCTTCGGTTATTTGGGACCCCCATACCGAATTTCAGGTCAAAAAAATAATCCTATCTATATTAAACAGTTCCTCCAATCCTGACTAGGCTTAAAATTGCTGATTTCCCATGACCTAGAGTATGCAGAATGTGAATGAAGCATATGCAGTGTAATTTATGAAGGAATTAAATGAAAATAAGTATAAAAATTGATGGATCAGACTTATGATATGATTTATGCAATGTATTAGTGAAAGACAAGAGTTTTGCATGGATCCAGGCTTCAGAATGAGTCACTACAACATAAGAAAATGTAGAAAGAGATTGACAAAATGATTTTCATTGATGATGCATGTAGTGGATTACAACTCAGATATACAACAGATATATACATAAAATGTTAGATCTATATCAGATATGTAATCAATAAATGATCCTTTATACACTCCCCTTGGGGATCTCAGCAAAACATGAAGGTACAAGAGTAGATCTGAGATATAAGTCACATATCTACAAAATTATTCAGAAAATTCTGAATAATAACATATATAACAGATCAGATCTGAAATAACATGGATTGGTTGGCCTATCTACGGATCACCATAGTGAAATTAAGGATCCAATCACCAGAGATCTTTCTCCTCTAAAATGATGCCAAGACACCCTGCAACTCTGCTTTTGCAAATAACGCAGCCATGGAAGAGGGACTATGCTATAGGCCCTATAAATTCTTTGGCGTACTGCCAATGTATAGATCTGAAGCTCAAACTGTGGATGCACTCTTCTAGGAGGTTAAAAGACACACTCACTGAGAAGAGGTTCAAATAGAAGCTAGATCTTCGCAGATCTAGAGTTCCACTTGCTGTAGCTCACATGGAAAACCCAATACTAAGCAGACCTACGTTGTAGATGCAAGATGAGGCTTGGCCAAATGCCAGATAGTGGACTAGACAAACAAGACTCCTCCAAGAGCTGCTCAAGGAAGGAGGTGGGGGTCCTAAACAGGAAAACCCCAAGAGGTGTGTCTCAACAGACAAACCCTTCAGAAAATAATAGCATCAACAACCTTCTCTTGTTGTCCTCCTCCTTCTTTTATAGGATGAAAGGCTTGCCAAAACCTAAACCATCTTAATGAGTTAACCCCTTTCACATGAGGAGCCTCCATCTAGAACTGCGTTGTGTATCCATGAGGTTCATTGCACCTAGACTGCGCTGTTGATTTGGTCAAGGTTGACCCAGTCTTGTGATTTAAGCCCATTCACACCTGCAAGGTATTATTTACATGGCCCAGATATGCCTATGTTTACATAGGCATTGATTTATTCATGGTTTTTAGGAGTTTTACATGTCCTCCTTCATATTTTATTCATAAACATGAAATGAAAGATAAAATAAGGCAAAATAAGATTTTCCCATTAGCTTGGGCTAAATGGGAATATTACAGTCCTCCCCTCCAAAATGTTGCTTGTCCTCAAGCAACTAATAAGGTGAGTGCTGCAAGACTTCTCCTCCTTTGGTGACATCATCAAAGATCAAGCTCCCCTCATAAGCTAGATGCTCACCAATCCAAACCCCCATGAACTATTTCCCCAAAGTCAATATGAGATGTCAAAAATTCATCCCACAAGGAAACAAGATCTCATGTGAAACATCCATGGGTTTCCTAATGTCCCCTCTGAAATATATGATGCAAGACACATGGATATTTTTCAGCTCATTAGGCACATGCATACTTCCCATCCTCCCTCCATAAAATCCCATAAAAAGTACAAGCATGTCATCAACGTATGGGAGAAAAACAATGTACAAATAATCAGCAAGGTGCACATATGGAGGTGGGTCATAGTCCCACATGTGGAACCATCGTAATGCATCTCCTGCCTGAATTAAACCAAGATGTGGTAAGTGGTCTTCCCACCACTTACTTGCAACCCACGCCATCTCACTGTAACTGAATGTGTGAGATATGTTTGGTGCCTTAGGAAAGCACCCATCATGAAACAAGATCTCCCTTTGTCCACCAAGGGAGTGGCCAAGTACAACAAGTGTTGTGGCCCAAAATTTTCCATGAGATTGACAAGGTAAAACTATCCTCCTTGGAGTCATGGCCTGCATAAACAAGGTGGAAGACTGCATATAATTAGAAAAATAAACTTTTCTCACCTGCGCATATTCTTCACCCCTGGTCCTCCCCATTAATTTGGAGTGGTGCATAGATCTATCTCCTCCCTCAAGAGGGGAAAGAGAAGGCTGAATTAACTCTCCAAAAGAGCTATGTTTCTGCCCCATCTCCACCAGGTTCATGCATCTTTGACAATGTTGATAGAGTTATTCTTCAAAGCCCTCCCAATAGTAGCTCTTCAAGATGGTGTTGTTGAGATTCATAAGATACTTTTGGCTGAAATAGAACTCCTCAGAGGCCCATTGTAGTAACTTATTCTTGAGCTTGGAGGCTCTAGATAAGAAGATCCTATCATGATTATAGATGTCTCCCTCAAGGATTGAACAACTCCCCTCATGCAACCAGTCATTCAGAATCATGCAAGTATGAAGATCCTTGGAATATCCTACCAACAGTTGGGATTTCCCATAGGGATCTTTGTACCTCCCCCATACTCTTAATGCTATAGCATGGTCTCCTAATGCTCTCTTCCTTCTGGGATCTATGGAAGGAGCATCAATGCATGAAACATATCCCATCAAATCTGAATCAAGTGGTTTTCCAGGGGGTACACCATAAGATAAAGATGTCTCATGGCTCATTCCCATGTGAACTACCGATGGGAACATAATATGACTACTTCCACTGCGCAAATCCACCTCTAAGTGCTATGTGGAAGTACCAGGATAGGGAGAGGTTGGAGCAAATCTCCCATATTCTTCTTCATTGCCCACCTTCTGCAATATTCCACAGTCTAAGGTGCTTCTTTGTTTTGTCTCATTTTCTATCATCATAGACACATGTTGCTCATATTTTCCATGAATAAGATCCTGGGGACCTCCTTGCAGAGATACAAGGGTCCTCATAGTGGAAGCAATAGCTTCAATTCCATATTTCAACAAAGTTAGATTCCCTCCTGCTGTCACAGCGCTGGAGGAACCTTTCAGTTCTACTTCTTCCTTCTCAAAAATGGAGTATGCCCCATCAATAAGAGATCCTTTTCCTTGACTTCTCATTGAGGAAAGGGCATTCATGTCTTCTTCTTCGGGAGAATTATCTTGCTGGAGGAAGGCCTTTGCCCTTGGAAAATCATTTAGCAGATCTTTACCCCTCCCAACAATGTTCTGAAATGGAGTTACCTTCATGGATCTTCTCCCCTCTTTGAGCTGACAAAACTTAGGGAAGCCTAATTGTTCTTTGAATCCTTTAGACCAAGATTCATATTCTTGGAGGTAGTCACCAAGGGTCTCCTCCTCTGGTGTCTCTCCCTCTTCTTCTCATTTTGCAAAGAATGCAAGCATGCTGCAACATTGTAGATCAGATTGTGTGGATGCATGCTCACACACATCAGATGAAGTAGTGGGGCTACCCTCTTGTGAAAAACTCATCAAGAGATATGTTGATATTCCATTCTTCACTCCCCTGATTTCTCCCTCTAGCTCATGCAAAGCTTGAGAAAGAATATTAAAGAACTCTACTCCTTTTATTCTTCCATACAAAGGGGTTTGAATGGTGTAATCATTTTTCTTTTGTCCTCTTCCATGATACCTCTATTATATGTCAATGAAAGGTTATCCTCCCTCTGAAGACATATTGGCTCCAAGAATCCACAGGCTGTGCCAAAGATCTTGCTTTGATACCACTGCAATATCCCAAAATGGGAACAGCTACACTATTGGGAATATTTTGATGTATTACCAATGTGAAGCTTCAGAAAATCATGAGCATGACATGGTACAACAGCTCATTATATGTAAAAAAACATCTCAGCAGTAGATAAAATAACCTTAGCAAGTATATGGCCTATATTCTCATTCCCAAGTGGGGAAATGCATCAATATAGGGATTTTCTACAACAGTAAGAATACCCTAAGGTACACAAAAGTTGGAGAGAAGAAAGAAATTAGATGTAACTGATTCTAGATGGAATATCCTTCATTATAAGTAGCAGCATCAACTTTACTTCACTTCTTGACTCAAAGGGGTGGGGAAAAGCAGTGATTTAGGCCCTAAAATGAATAATTTCAATGAAGTGCGTAAAAAAAAGGAGGGATGAAGGTTGGATATTCTATATTAGGTTATGTGGGACCCCCATACCGAATTTCAGGTCAAAAAAATAATCCTAGCTATATTAAACAATTCCTCCAATCTCGACTAGGCTTAAAATTGTTGATTTCCCATGACCTAGAGTAGCAGAATGTGACTGAAGCATATGAAGCATAATTTATGAAGGAATTAAATGAAAATAAGCATAAAAATCAGTGGATCAGACTTATGATATGATTTATGCAATGTATTAGTGAAAGACAAGAGTTTTTCATGGATCCAGGCTTCAGAATGAGTCACTACAACACAAGAAAATGCAGAAAGAGATTGACAGCGTGATTTTTATTGCTGAAGCATGCAGTGGATTAAAACTCATATCTATATCATATCTATACATAAAATATTAGATCTATATTAGATCTGTAATCAATAAATGCTCCTTTATACACTCCCCTTGGGGATCTCAGTAAAACATGAAGGTACAAGAGTAGATCTGAGATCTAAGTCACAGATCTACAGAATTATTCAGAAAATTCTGAATAATAACATATATAATAGATCAAATCTGAACTAACATGGATTGGTTGGCCAATCCACAGATCACCACAGTGAAAGGAAGGATCCAATCACCAGAGATCTTTCTCCTCTAAAATGATGCCAAGACACCCTGCAACTCTGCTTTTGCAAATAACGCAGCCATGGAAGAGGGACTATGCTATAGGACCTATAAATGCTTTGGCGTACTGCCAATGTATAGATCTGAAGCTCAAACTGTGGATGCACTCTTCCAGGAGGTTAAAAGATACACTCACTGAGAAGAGGTTCCAATAGAAGCTAGATCTTAGCATATCTAGAGTTCCACTTGATATAGCTCACATGGAAAACCCAATCCTAATAAGAACTACGCTGTAGATTCAAGATGAGGCTTGGCCAAATGCCAGATAGTGGACTAGACAACCAAGACTCCTCCAAGAGCTGCTCAAGGAAGGAGGTGGGGTCCTAAACAGGAAAACCCCAAGAGGTGTGTCTCAACAGAAAAACCCTTTAGAAAATAATAGCATCAACAACCTTCTCTTGTTGTCCTCCTCCTTCTTTTATAGGATGAAAGCCTTGCCAAACCCTAAACCATCTCAATGAGTTAACCCCTTTCACATGAGGGGCCTCCATCTAGAACTACGTTGTGTATCCATGAGGTTCATTGCACCTAGACTACGTTTTTGATTTGGTCAAGGTTGACCCAGTCTTGTGATTTAAGCCCATTCACACCTGCAAGAGATTATTTACATGGCCTAGATATGCCTCTGTTTACATAGGCATTGATTTATTCATGGTTTTTAGGAGTTTTACTTGTCCTCCTTCATATTTTATTCATAAACACGAAATGCAAGATAAAATAATGCAAAATAAGATATTCCCATTAGCTTGGGCTAAATGGGAATATTACATATGTATAAAGTTATAGAATTGAATGTTAAATACTTGCAAGTATATGGAGATTCTGAAATAATTGTTAAACAATTTAGAAATATGATTCATTATGTTTCAGGACATTTAAAACATTATCAAACCTTAACTCAAAATCTTACTTCCCATTTTACTGCATTCAATATCTCTACAGTTCCTAGATTACAAAATCAAAGTGTTGATTTACTTGCTAATGCAGCATCTAGACTCATACTAGCTGAAGAATTTAGCCCATATAGATTTTCAATTGAGTTACTTTTTAGGCCTTCCATTCCTGATAATGTAACAAATTGGAGAGTATTTAATAATGATGCAGATATAGTAGACTTTCTTACATCTAACAAAGCTTATGAAGGCCATATCATAGATGAACATGAACATAATTTACAGATTGAAGATAAACCAAATACTAATTCAATTCCCAAATCTGTAGTCAAAATGGAAGATCTCTATGATTTGAAAGATAGGTTTAAAAGGGTTACCAATTCAAAAATTCAAAGTTCTACTTTAAAGTTTGAATTGATTAATCTTGGTACACCAGAAAAACATCAAAATATCAACTTAGGTCTTGGTTTAAAGCCTGAAGAAAGGATGTCATTCATTAAATTGCTGAAAACTATAAAGATATCTTTGCATGGGATTATTCAGATCTTAAGACATATGATACGTCCATAATTCAGCATACCATACCTATGATCTCAGATGATAAGCCTGTTCAACAATAACTGAGAAAAAATCATCCCAATTTAGAAAGTCAAATTAAATCTGAATTAAACAAAATGCTCAAAGCCAAAGTCATTTTTCCTGTTAGACATTCGAAATTGGTGTCAAATATGGTTCCATTTAGAAAAGAGAATGGAGACATTAGAATTTGCATATACTTTTGAAATTTAAATAAAGCCTGTCAGAAAGATAATTTTCCATTACCCACCATGGAACAGATATTACAATCAGTTGTAGGATCTGAATTGATGTCTTTTCTCGATGGATTTTCAGGATACAATCAGATCATGGTACACCCAGATGACAGATTAAGGACAAATTTCAAAACAAAGTGGGGAACCTATGCATATCCAAAAATTCCTTTTGGACTGATTAATGCTGGTGCTACATTTCAATGTGCTATGGATATAGCTTTCAGAGGATTAATCAATAACTTAGTTTTTATATCCTTGAATCCAAAGAAATGTTATTTTGCCTTATTAGAAGGTAAATTATTGGGATTCATTGTTTCTAAACAAGGAATCCATATCGATCCTAATAGGATTCAAGAAATTGAAAATATTCCTCTACCACACAATAAAAAAACGATGCAATCATTTTTAGGACAAATTAATTTTGTAAAGAGGTTTGTTCCAGATTTTTCCCAAATCATCTTACCCCTACAATCAATGATCAATAAAAAATCATTTTTTAAATGGGGAAAAGAACAAAGAAATTCTTTTGAGTTGATTAAAAAATCCATCATTGAAGCTCCCTCCTTGACCACTCCTAGTTTTCTTAAAACATTTGTATTATATACATTTTCTTCTAATACATCATATGCAGCAGTTTTGACACAGTTAAATAATTAAAACAATGAAGCACCTATTACATTTTTTAGTTCTAACCTTCAAGGTGCTGAGTTAAATTATTCAGTTGTGGAAAAACAAGCTTATGTTGTATTTAAAGCTTTGAAACATTTCAGACCTTTTCTCCCAAAAACACATACTAAAATAATAGTACCTTACTCAGCAGTAAGGCAATTATTAGTTCAATGGGAAGTAGGAGAAAAGAGAGCAAATTGGGTTATAGCACTTCAAGAATATGATGTTGAGATACATCCGGCTAAAATTGTTAAAGGACAAGGTCTTTACAAGATGTTAATCGGAGCCTCTCATTTACCAAAAAAAGAAGATCAATCAAATGAAATACAACTGTCCGAGGTAAGCCTAAACGATTCACAATCATAATATGCTAATTTGAAATTTTTTCTTGAAAAATGGATATGCTCCATTATATCTCAATTATACAGCAAAGCGTGCTCTGAGACTTAAAGAAAATCAATATCAACTCATAGATGATGTGTTATTTAGGAGAAATTATGATTCTATAATATTGAGATGTTTAGAAAAAACTGAAGCTGAAAAAGAAATGCAGGAATTACATGATGGACCAGCTAGTAGTCATTTCGGAGGAAACACTACAACTCATAAAATATTGCATGCTGGTTATTATTGGCCAACTCTGTTTAAAGATGCACATGAATATGCAAGAAAATGTAAAGTATGTCAAAATGCAACAGGAAGAGAAAGGAAAGCATCATTTCCATTACAGCCAGTAAATATCCAACAACCATTTGAACAATAGGGGTTAGATATTATAGGTGAAATAACTCCTAACTCTTCAAAACATCACAGGTATATTCTAACTGCAACTGATTACTTCAAAAAATGGGTATAAGATATCCCATTGAAGGTGGTTAATACAAAATGTATTACATATTTTATTAATCAGTTTATAATCACCAGGTTTGGTCTCCCATCAGCTTTAATATTTGATAATGAATCTTACTTTTCTGGAAATGCCATGATAGAATTTTCTTTGAAAAGAGGTTTTAAATTAAAATACTCAACTAACTGTTACCCGCAATTTAATGGATTAGTTGAATCTACAAATAAAAACCTTATCAGAATCATTAAACGAACTATAGAACAAAATCATAAAAATTGGCATAAAGCACTACTATTTTCTCTTTGGGCTGATAAAATAACTCACAAAGCTTCAATAGGTACTTCTCCATTTGTGTTAGTTTATGGGAAAGAAGTAATTTTATCCATAAACGTACCAATACCATCATTTGCTTTAGTACAGTTTATTGAAGAGAATCCTTCCTCTTCCCTTCAACTTAGACAAGATCAAATTCTTAAATTAGAAGAAGAAAGAGAAAAAGCCAAACAAACTCATATACATCATCAACAAATAATAAAAGCTTCATTTGATTCAATTTCTGCCAGTCCAAAGAATTTTCAAATTGGTGATTTGATATTGAAGTGGGACAAAATGCATGAGGAAAAGGGTAAACACATAAAGTTTCAAAAACTCTGGCTAGGTCCATTTCAAATAATTGAAGAAATAGGCCCATAAAAATTTTTGTTGCAAGAGTTAGCAGGCAAAAAGGATTCTTTGCCTGTTAATGGGAAAATTTTGAAAAAATATTTCTCGTAGGAGGTAATCCCTTCTATCTTTGTATATTAAAATCTTTTGTTTTTCTTGCAAAAATAAAAGCTTGATTAGTACTGATACTTGGCCTTTCAAAATAAGCCTCAGATAAATTTCTTTTGATTTTTATTTTTACTTATAAAAAATAAAAATGTTAAAGAAAGAAAATCGAAAGATTTAGAGAGATAGATTGATTCTATCTTTCTAAAAAATGGAATTTCAATAAAACACTTATTTGTTTTGATGAACTCTCATTTTTATATAGCGTGAATATTCTTTTATCAGTCTAGAAAAGAAAATTTAATATAGTAAGAAACCTTCTTGCAGAAAGGCAATTTAAAGCTCGACATTATCATCCAGTATCTTAAAAGGACCTATGATTCATCCCATCCATAAAATATTATAAATTTTCAAAAGGAATTCAAAAGAAAATAAAAAAGAGATGATTTGAAGAAAATCTTAAAAGATAATAAGTCTCATCACGAGCTTGTTTACCATGTTCATAAAGAAATAGTTAAACTGACATTACTAATATTGTCTACCAAAACAGTGTAATGACTTGAGATTATATCATATAGACAAGGGGTCTCATCAAGAGCCAGCTTGATCAGTTTAATTACTATTTGTGAATGGCATTGTCATTATTTAGTTACCAAGCCAAGAAAATGGCTTTTAAGCAGATAAAAATATATAAGAAAAAGTTTTCATAAATTAGAATTTACTGATGAAAGTTATGAGAAATACTGGATGGAGAGATGGATCATAGCTGGGTAAAAGGTAACCCTACCAAAATATTAAAATTTCCTATTGGAATAGAGGCTCTATCTCTAATAAAAAGAGTAAATTTATATAAAGCTGATCTGCAAAGGTTATTTAATTTATCCTTTTTAAACTAAGTAAGGATTGATATAGATTTTCATACTTATATATTTATAGAGGAATTCTCATGAATAAATGAATAAAAGAAATTTTCATTGTTTGGCAAAGGTATTATTTATTTGAAATTTCCTTCCTTTAAATATTTTGTTTTCAAAAAAGGTTCAGAATTTTGAACTTTTTTTTATCAGAGACATCTTGTTCATCCAAGTGAATCGCCAATTGTTGTGCTATACAACAACCCCCCATTTATTTTTATAAATAGGGACCCTTTAAAAATAAAATAGGAAATTCTTTTTATTTCCTAAAACAAAAAACTTAGAAAATAAAATTTCTGTTCTTTTCCTTTAAAAAACGCATCGCATATTACATATCTTATTCCAAAAAAGAATTATAAAATGTAAGATATGCGAATTGCGAAATGCACTCGAAGCCTTTCTAAAGTAAATAATTAAAAAACCTTGTAAAATATCAAAATCACCGTTTCATTCTTCCTTTTTCGCATCACATTTTAATTAATCAAAAAAGCCATAGGAAGCAAATGATATAAGTCGCGATACCTGTGGACCCGACTTATAGATAAATTAGGTAATATAAAACCTTTCTCAACCACGTCCACTTTAAGTTTTTTTCATTTCGCATCGTGCACAACTTATAATATACATTCCAACATTATCTTATAAAAGTTGCGATCTGCGATTTGCGCAGATCGCATTTCGCAACCTTTAAAGATTAAGTATCGCGAAATATTATAAGTAATAATTGCGAAACACGTATTAAATGAATTTAGCATGTGAAAACAACTTATGTCATATCAAATGGAATTTAGGATCTTAACGGCTTTAAAACGATTGATAGATATTACATGCGAGGCCATGTGATATATTAAATTAGGAATTATGAAATATGATTGATAGATTGACATATTCTCATGTGCATTAGAAGTAAATGATTGATTTAATCTTATGAGACTCCTTATATGCTAAATTTTCTCTGCTCTCAGGAAATCAATTATTTGGTTGAAGAAGTTCAAAATGAGCAAAAGAGGCAAGGAAATTTCTCAAACATCATCCATAGAAGACGCAGATATGTCTTCATTATTTTCAGACACTGTCTGCAACAAACACTGTGGTAGTTCGTCATGGGAGGCAATGTACAAACTCTTCAAAGATGAAGGACCAAGGGTGATAGACAAAGTTTCTTCTATAGGCACTGATTCAATCTCTGATGCAACCCTTTTAGATGTTGCATGCTCGCACATTCACAGAATAGCAGCGAGACCAAAGATTCTTCCTTATACAGACATGGTCAAGTGGGATATTAACCACTTAAACATTGAAGATAGAATTTTCAAGAATTCGAGAGAAGAGATTATGGGTTCCTTCAAAGTAGAATATTTAGCAGCAATGTGTCATCTACCAACCCCGCAGCAGAGATACAACAATAAGTATGTGCAGACTTTCAAAGAAAAACATCGAGATCTAATCAAATTCATCCATTAATGGAAGGACAATGAAGGGAAATTGAAGCAAGACAAGTCTGGTACATACCCAATTGCACAAATTCCCAATCCTTATTGTTATGCCGCTGGTATGTTGTGTAGAATATTTTCCAAGCCTGATAGTACTATATTTTCAAGAGATTGGGTTCCCTTAATTGATGCAATTGTCAATTCTTCTATCCTAAATTGGGTAGACGTTCTATCCAATTGCCTAACCAAGCATATCACTGAATATAGGAATAAAAGAAGTGTTTCTCTCAGAGAAATACCTTTGTTTTATATGTCTACTTATGTCATGGATGCCATTTGTTTTACTTATAATTTTCCTACCATGGGTTGGAAGTGGACCATCAAAAACCCTACCCTGATTCATATCTACCATAAAGAATTATGGGATTCCGAGTTCCACTTACACTTCTATAAAATCTACTACGGAGTCATATTTCCCATGCATCAAATGATTTTAAAAAAAAATTCTCCAAGGGTTTCTGAAGAAGCCAATGTAGATATTCTTCCCGTAGAAAGATGGTTTGCTAAAGAAAAGTTCACATATATTAGAGTATTTGGGAGTTATGCTTCTCCCCATGTTTTACCTTACTATGTTCCAGACAAATTACTTGCAAAAGAAATAGCATATCAGCTTGTCAACGGTATCACAAAGAAGTTGAAAGATGGTAAAAAGGCTATTTGGCCTACTTTCCCTCTATAGTGCGGCACCTTTTCTCTGGCTAATATTGGCCATATATACAAAGAATTTCCTAAGATTCAGTTGTTGAGATTGGCATTTATGCATGTGATTAAAAATTACATCACAAAGCTAAAAATGAAGCCTTTTGTAAAGGAAGAATATAAATTTGATGATTTCTTCCAAGAAATGGAAAATTTGTCTAATATTATCAAATATGTTTCTAGTCAATTAAGTCAAGAAGATGTTGAATATTTTCAAACATATAGAAACAACAGACTAGAAAAGGTTCCTTTGAATCTGTTGACTATTGGAGATGAAAAACGCACTCCAAGTGTTAGTATAGATGATGAAATGAAAGAGGTATTTGAAAATGAATCAGGTCAATCACATCAATGGTCTGATAATTTGGATCAATCTGAGGAATCTGAATCTAAGAAAGCAAATTCAGAAATTGACCAAATTCTTCAAGAGATATACGTGCTGGAGAAAATGAAGAACAATGGGACAAAATCAAATTTGGAAACAATTAAAAATAATCATAGCATGTTGGATCAATCCAAGCCCTCTTAAGTGAGACCTGGTGAATGAATGGGAATAATTTTCTCAAGCAACAAAGATTTCAAAATAAAATCCCAATATTGATCAGATATCAAGTTTTCAAACACCAGAACCTTCACAGAAAATAGTTGAAACTGTTAATCCACTACAAAGAGTTCCAGTAGTACATGACAAAGAAATCATTCTATCCAATTGCCTAGCCAAGCATATCATTGAATATAGGAATAAAAGAAGTGTTTCTCTCAGAGAAATACCTCCATTTTATATGTCTTCTTATGTCATGGATGCCATTTTTTTTACTTCTAATTTTCCTACCATGGGTTGGAAATGGACCATCAAAAACCCTAACACGATTCATATCTACCATAAAGAACTCTGGGATTCCGAGTTCCACTTACACTTCTAAAAAATCTACTACGGAGTCATATTTCCCATGCATCAAATGATTTTCAACAAAAAGGCTCCAAGGGTTTTTGAAGAAACCAATGTAGATATTATTCCTGTAGCAAGATGGTTTGCTAAAGAAAAGTTCACATATATTAGAGTATTTGGGAGTTATGCTTCTCCACATGTTTTACCTTACTATGTTCCAGACAAATTACTTGCAAAAGAAATGGCATATCAGCTTGTCAACGGTATCACAAAGCAGTTGAAAGATGGTAAAAAGGCTATTTGGCTTTCCCTCTACAGCGCGACACCTTTGCTCTGGCTAATATTGGCCATACATACAACGAAGTTCCTAAGATTCAGTTGTTGAGATTGGCATTTATGCCAGGAAGATTATATGATCCCAATGATGTGATTAAAAATTACATCATAGAGCTAAAAATGAAGCCTTTTGTAAAGGAAGAAGATAAATTTGATGATTTCTTCCAAGGCATGGAAAATTTCTCTGATGTTATCAAATATGTTTCTATTCAATTAAGTCAAGAAGATGTTGAAGCTTTTCAAACATATAGAAACAACAGACTAGAAAAGGTTCCTTTGAATCTATTGACTATTGGAGATGAAAAACACACTCCAAGTGTTAGTATAGATGATGAAATGAAAGAGGTATCTGAAAATGAATCAGGAAAATCATAGCAGCAGTCTGATAATTCATATCAATCTGAGGAATCTGAATCTAAGAAAGAAAATTCAGAATTTGACCAAATTATTCAAGAGATAGAAGTGTTGGAGAAAACGAAGAAAAATGGGACAAAATCAAATTTGGAAACAGTTAAACATACTCATAGCATGTTGGATCAATCCAAGCCCTCTCAAGTGAGAGACCTGGTGAATGAATGGGAAGAATTTTCTCAAGCAATAAAGACTTCAAAAGAAAATCCCAATATTGATCAAACAACAAGTTTTCAAACACCAAAACCCTCACAAAAAATAGTTGAAACTGTTAATCCACTACAAAGAGTTCCAGCAGTAAATGACAAAGAAATCATACCGACCTACCCTACAGATCAAATAGTTCTGTAGATTGAAGATATTCCGTCATTAGACATTTTCTACAATCCTAGCTACAAATCTGTGGTTAAAAGGAATAAAAGAAGAAGGATTGATGAAACAACTCCAAAACCAACAAATGAATTAGTTGATGTACTTTGGAAGGATTCCTCAGATGATCCCACTAAAAATCTAACCAAGT
This sequence comes from Pinus albicaulis, assembly GCA_034641835.2. Classification (NCBI taxonomy): domain Eukaryota; kingdom Viridiplantae; phylum Streptophyta; class Pinopsida; order Pinales; family Pinaceae; genus Pinus; species Pinus albicaulis. Next base: position 708,974,626 of record CM076577.1, read on the forward strand.
TATCAGGGGCATATGCCACCGCTATTCTTGATAAAGCTACTGAGGTTAGAATATTGTTGAAACAAAAGGAAGCCAAAGTACAAGAATTAGAATAGTTACTAAATGAAGAGAAAGCCAATTCCATTGAACAAATCAAAATAAGCACAACTCAATTTCATGAAGATATTGAAAACCTAAAATTGAAGTCTCAGACAGAGCTTAATGAAAAGAAAGCACATCTGGAAAAAGTAATGGTTGAATTACAGAATCAACCACAGTTAGAACAATTCATCAAAGAAGCACTTGATGTAAATACTATGTTAAAGAAAGAACGAGAAATTTTTTGTCACCAAGCTTCTATGATTGATTCTTATTGTGGTTCCAATAAGATAATGATTCAGAAAATAGAAATTCAAAAATTGGAATGTGAAAGACTAGAAAAGAAAATCGAAGAACACATTCAGTGGCAAATTTCAGACACAGGAAAGCAAGCTAATCTACCACAAATAGATAAGCTACACAAAGAATTGTTATTCATATAATGGATAGCACAAATTAATCAAGCAAAGAAAGCAGCAACCAAGACATCCAAGAAATCAAATGAAATTATTCAGTCTATATGTGATCAATTATTTAAAACAGAACTTCTTAAAGAAAACACGTATGATGTGTTTTCAGGAACAAAGGAAGTAGAACCAAATTGGAGATAGAGAGTAGATACACAAGAGGAATTGATCAAACAAGTTGATAAGTTTGATCAGGAAAATTACTAGAATCTTCTGATCAAACCTAACCATCAACATCAAACTCTTCAGTCTCTTACAGATTCAACAAAAATATCTCAGTCAGTAATTTCAAACGTTATTTTCAAGGGACAGATTCGGTCACGGATATCATAGCCAAGTCAACTTAAAGAAATGCTAGATATTTGTCAACTTTGTGATCACACTCAGAAAGAAAGGCAAGATTCACAAAGTTAGGATTGTTAGTTCAAAGTTCCTAGATTATTGTTTAAGTTAAGTTTTTAGAGGAAGGTTGTTTGAAACCTCCTCTACATTTTTGTAATAATTTAATTTTAGTTTGTAGCTAGTTTAGTATTTAAACCCTTCTCATGCATTTAGAGAAGGGTCCAGAATTTTATTGAGAACATTTCCAAAGAATTCTTAATTGTAAGTAAGTTTGTGAATGCCTTGATAAAGTAATGGAACACAGCCTTTTCAGTTATATATATCATTTTTTTTATCAATGATGATGCACTTTTGTATTCTTTGAAAGACTTATTGATAGAGGAGTTGAATATGGCCTATTATCACTGATCAAATGAATAGAGCAGTACACATCTGGTACTATTATCATGTATACTAAATTTGTTTTTGAATATTAGTGATGATTTCAGTTTTCATGAATTATATATGAAAGCGATTGTTTTCTTTTATCTGAAATATCAGTTGCACTATTGTACAATATAAAGATAGAAATTGGTTTGTTTTATATATGATCATCAGATATATGCGATATGTTTCTCATTTTCTTTTGATTAACTATTTTTTCAAGAGAATTATCTTACAAATTAATAATTCTATTAACTCTGTGATGATCTTCATCATCACAGATTGAATAGATATCACTTTAGATCACATTAAACTAGTATTATCTCAGGTTATATTAAATTAGGCTTAAATTGAAAGTTTTGAATTTTAGAATTAATTTCTTTTAGTTTTTAGTGATTATTCATGTAAATCTATTGAGAGAAACCCAATAATCAAACAAAAAACCCAAATTTGGGAAAATAGTCCCATTATATCCAGTCGGAGCCACTATCCCAAACGGAAAAGGAGTTGTCTTAAGGTCCGGATCGGGTGGTTATCCCCCTTGTTGTTACCACAGATTTCTTAGGCCTCAACACACTGAGAATAATAAGGCACTATACTAGTAATATAGGGACCTAACACACACTTATCCCTCTCAGACAACTTCTACACAAAAGATAGGGCTGGATTTGCGTAGTATAAGCAAGGACCGAACAATCCAATCAGTTATGCAGATGACTTTGGCCCATGATACATTAATGTTTAGAGGCATTCCACCTGGGAGGCCACCAGATCAGGAGTTGATGAGAAATGTCTCATAACAGGTTGCACCACTCATAGATCCATGAGGTGTGAGAACCTTGGGAGGACTTGGTACAACACAGAGAGTCTTGTGTAGGCTCAAGGAGGAGGGAGACATTCTCCCAATATTAGTATCACCCACTCTCACCAAACATCTTGCGCTAAGAGAAGATATTTCAGGGATGGAGGATGGCACCATCATGGTGCAAGGAGACCACTCCATGTCTTTGGAGTCTCAGAAGATAATTCCACATAGGGAGAAATATTACACATATGTAGAGGTTGGTGGCCACTCATGCATACATTGGCCAAAATCAGAAAGTTTTGGATGGGTGATAGCTTCCCATGGAAGGCTAACCTCCAAAAACTTCAAACTTTACTTGAGCATGAGAAACTACAGGAGGAGTAGCAGAGGCAATATATCAGCACCCTGGTGTATGATTTTGGCATGGGAGATGTCAAAGAAAAGGGCAACAACATGACTGATGCTATACATGGTATATTAGCAAAGCTGTCATTAGGGAGTATAGATCCTTATTGGAGATCCCAGCTATTGGTGAAGTACTCCAAGGATTTCTTTGCATGCAGGATACTTGATGGCCAGTCATCTATTATCATAGTAGGATCTTCTTCAGGGAAACTTTTAAGGGTGGAAGCTTATCTTAAAGTTTAGCAACCTTGGCAAATCTTGGTAGTCCCTAATATCAAAATTTTAAAATTTTTGATGATAATTTTGTAAAAATGTTTATATCTAATTATTTTATATTTTACAATATATAATATTGGTGATTTTTATGGTAAAATAGTTTAATACTATAAAATTTGGGAGAATTAATTTAAAAAATATGGAAATTGGAGAATCTTTTTTTTTTGGAAAAACCATGGAATATTAACCCATCTGCGAATATTAGCCCCTAAAAATTTCACTGATCTTGTTGAATAGATCATATAAGCTTAAGGAGAAGCTACTACATGCAACATATGAGGGTTTTCTCTCCAGCCACACTAATTTCATGAGAGCATATCATAATATCATGGAGGGATTCACTTGGAGAAGCATCAAAGAGGAGATACATCAGCATATTAGGAGATGCATGGATTGTTTGGAGATTGGGGGAGGACATAACTATTTTATAGAGTTATAAAAACCACTTATTTTCTCATTGGGAGTGAGAGGAGGCCCATCTATGAGCCACTTCTTTAGCTTGATCAAAGTACATGGTAAGGTTTTTATTTCTGTGCATCATGATTTACTTACTATGTATTTGCATTTTATTTCCATCCATGTATAGATTATTGCTTCAAGAGGGGGCACTCTTTCTTATAGACTTCATGGTCTATTTGGGGCTATGAGCAGTGATGAGCATGTCCACTCCCTAGGATATTTTAGGGAGATGATATATACTTCAGGGTGTACTCCATTGACACCAAACATCATTCACCTTCTCCAAGCATGTGGGAGGTTTGTGGTAGCAAACAAGTGGTGGGGAAACCACTTATTATATCATATTATGAGGCAGTCAGGAGAAATACTGCATTGGTTCCACATGTGGGACTATGATCCTCCTCCGGTATTTCATATGGTAGCCTGTGCGTCTTTGATTTTGATCCCATTTATTGATGATGTTCTTATCATTGTTGTGGGTATGATTGGAGGGATGACATATGGATTGTATGTGCCCATTAGGAGTGAGATTCTCCACATTTATTATGCTTCATGCTTCAGGGAGAAAATTGGGCAACACATGATTTCTACATTGGATATCTTGTTTCCTTATGGGATGAGCCATTTGGTTAACTTGAGCACTTGGGAGGATAATTTCATGGATGGATTGATTGGGGGACACTTGGTTCATGAGAAAATATTATCACATGGAGGTGTCACCAGGGAAGGAGGAAAAGAGTTGCAACACTCACCTTTACAGTTGCTTGAGGACAAGCAACATTTGGGAGGGGAGGACTGTGATATTCCCAATTAGCTTTCAGCTAGTTGGAATATTAATTTTTTTTTTCTTCTTAGTTGGAATATTAATTTTTGTTTTTTCTTCTTAGTTAGAAGAATAAGAGGGTAGGGGGACCCATAAATCTCCTTATTAGGAATAAAATCACTCCTAATGTTAATGGGGGTCATCAAAGTAGCTAGATTAAGCACCCTTATGTGTGAATAGGGGATGGAGCATGTGGACTGGGTCAAATTTGACCAAATCAACAATGCTGGTATGGAGGGAGTGGACATTCATTGAGGGATAACGAAATTTTGGAGGGAGATTCCTTGCATGGAATTACTAGATTTAATGAGTGGGGCCCAAGGTGAGGAAGCTCACCAAGCATATAAGGAAGGGGATGAAAACCATCGAAGGTATGATTGAGTATTCTTTTGGTTATGGTCTGTTATGACTTTTTTCTCTCTTCAGTTGTTTAGTGGAGACTACAATGTTGTTTAGCACAAGGGTGTTCCCGAGCAGGAATCCCACCTTAATCCTCAAGGGACTTCAAGTGCCCACTCAGGAGAAGTTATTGGGCTACATTTCCACATTCTGGCATTTAGCCAAGCTACAACTTTCTTCTATAGCACAAGTTCTATTTAGAATTGTGGTGTGTTGCAGGGTACATCAGTAGAGGATTTGTTTGGGCCATTTCTGAGCTTGTATTCAGTGGAAGAAGCATTCCTTCCATTGGGAGGTTAGTAAGGAGGGTCCATGGGCATTATTTCAGCATTTGGCACCAGAACAAGTCATTATCATCCCCTACAATGCAGTTTTAGTCTTGGAATGTGTTATTTTAGGGAGGAGTTGCAAGGGTGGTTTCAGTGCATCATTTGGGGAGTTGGATCTTCAGTGGAGGGATCAGCCTTTCACCCATAGAATCTATTGGAGGAGAGGCACATACTTATACATCAGCTTCAATCATATCTTCCAATTTATTCTATTGTAGTGAACCTTCATCCCTAAGGTTGTAGTTCACCACTTTATTTTTGGTGTATTTTCTGGAAACCCTCTTGGGTTGTCTAGGAAAAGTGATATAGAGCCTTGATCTTTATGTCTAGCATCTCTTGAGGCATATATCAGTTATTTTGTATCATTATATGCTCCAATGTTGTATTTATGTTCACTATGACTGCGCTGTAGTAGCTCTCCGGAATTTTTTTTAGTAGCAACACTTCACTTTTGAGAGTGTTTGATTATTGGAGGCTTGTTTGCTTATATCACATGATTTGTGCCTCAGTATTTTGTACTTATTTGTTTCTGATATGATTAATATAAATGGCTCCATATTGGTCTCACATCTTGATGTAATGTTATTCACTGCTATTTCCAATTTTTATGTCCTCTATTTTTGCTCTCCCAATTTTGGGATATTACAGAAATTCAATGGAATTTGGTGGCTGCAAATCTAGAGCTTAGGAGTCTTGATAAAGGATTTCATTTCCCTCTTGATTTTCAAGATCAAAAATTAATGACGGTTGATTTCTGATTGCATGAAATTTGTCTCTGGTGAAATAAAACAAATTAAAACAAAAGAGGGAAAGATCCTTCACTTACTTCTAAATTTTCTGCACTTTCCTCCTCATTTCCATAGCTAATATGCATTGGTTGATCACTGTATTTGAGCTACTGAAACTGAAATTCCCCCTCCCAAAAACCGGATGTTGATTGGTCCGCAAGATTAGCTTATGTTTTGAGAACATAATTTTCTTCATACTAATCATACTTAGGAAAATCATCAAAAGAAGGAATGTCATCAAACATACACATTAGATTAGCAAATTATTTCTCCTCGGATTGATCTAAAAATCCATTTTTTGATCTATGGTAGCTAGGATTAGCAGGAAAGTGTTTAGGGCCAAAAAATTCTTTTTCTTTTGTAATAAGTGAGACATGGTGATCTTGAACAGAAAATTCATCTCTCATGGTGATATTTTGCATCATTTCCTCTATTGTACTTACCAAAATGTCGAGTTTTACCTCTGAAGATGTCAGGTTCTCTGCAATGTTCTCCCTCTCTTCTTCCTTCAGCTTTGCCCTTCCGATCAGAATATTAACCTTTACATCTACTACATTGTTCTGCATCTCTTCAAGTGTTGCAAGATTCCTTTCTCTCAACTGAAACTCCATTTTCGTATCAAAGGCATCCGAGTAATGTAAGAGAGATGAGCCAGGAGGAGGTCTTATATTAGCAGGTATCAAACAATAAAATTTATTGAATATGGCAGAAAATTGTTGTACTGTATCCCCTAGCTGTATTTTCAATTGGTCATACTCTTCTAAAATCAGGAAATGGTTTTCTTTGACCACCCACTTGTTGAGTAAAACTTTGACGAAATGTGGGAAATATGAGATGCTCGCAGCAAGCAGGTTTTTGAACCAACTCTTGACTTTTCCTTGCAAAGAAAGAGAAAACAACCTAATACTGACACCCTCTTTATCAACTTCAAAAAGGTCGAGGAAAGTATCAAAATTCTGCATATGTCTCTCAGCAGTGATGTTGTCACATTCACCATCAAACCTTGGCAGATATAGGTAATGAATTTCAGGGAAAGCATGGAGTGTATGAGGTGAGATGAGTGGTTTGTATCTATCTAGAATTTTACAAGGTGTAGGAGTATGTACAGAAGTTGTCGGATCAGTCTTGATCTATTGAGGTTCATCAATTTGAAGATGGTCATCATATGATTCAGAAAAAGGGTCTAGACCAAGATCAAAGGCGTAAGGGAAATTTGTATTTACAACCTTCAAAGGAGAGGAATCCAATGGAGTTCCATGATATTTTCTCAAACATAATATACCTTAGAAAACTTTTTGGACATTCTCAGGAAAAGGGAAGAAATATTTCATGATAAAGAACATGATGTCTTGAATGAAGTACAAGTTGAATACCCAATATTCTCATGTTGTCCTTTCATATTTCTTGGCAAGTTTCATCCTCCAATGGAGTCTTTGGATTTTATTTCAAAACTGATTTGGAGTCTCTATATGGATTATTTCAGCCTTCATGTGCCTGATCACTATCCACCATCAACAATCATATCTGATCTTTGTCGTTATTTCCAAGGGAATATTTGTCTTTTCGCCTCCCTGAAAATGGTGCCAGTATGTTATCACTCCGCCATATATCTAAGGCTGAAGAAGAAATCCCAACAGAGGTAACCAAAAACCAACATTTTAGCTTGGTAGCTAACCTCACCAAACCGGATAGAGCCCTCTATGGTTCTCTTCGGTTTGGTAGGACTAGCTACCAAGCTAAAATATTCGTATGTGGTTACCTCTGTTCAGATTTCTTCTTCAGCCTTAGAGATCTGGCAGATTGATAACATGGTGGACCAAGATATGTACGGGATGTATTAGGGTCTACTTGCACTACCAGATATTTTACACAAGATGCCAAGGAACCTGGAAGAGTTTTCAATGAAGTATGACCCTGATAAAGCAGTGAAAGTGGAGGACCAGTTCAACAACTTCTACCTACATTTGCAAATGATAGAGGTACGTTACAATGATTTTATATGTATAATTTTTCCTTGTACCTTAGATGGCAAAGTAATTGTATGGTACCATAGTACTTATATGAACTTGTAATACCCTCCTCCCACATCTGCCTAAGTAACCGACCAACCGAGGTAAACATGTGACGAGAGGCTACTATGATATGATTCAAATCCCCATGTATATTTAAGGAAGTGGAACTAACACAAAACAACCATTATAACCTTCTACACATCCTACAGAACCTCTAGGAGCTAACCCACCCTTCCAGGTTGTTATCACTCAGATTTTCCTTGAAATTGTTGGGAAGAGGAAAGGGGTCCGTGGTAACCACAAACCAACTTTTAGGTATAGAATCTAGCCAATCTGTACCCAGAGAGGGCTCTCTCTTTAAGTTTTAGCTTTGTTTTTTGAAAGATATTAGGCTAGTTATGAAAGTTTAAGGATTTTGATTGTGTTTGGGTAATGGAATTCAATAACAGAGGGGTAGGATTGAGTAGTTTAGGCCATTGGGCTAATGGAGTCAAAGAAGATGGCTTAACTGGATTTAGTTTCTTAATAAGGGATGGTTTCATAGGGCAAGGTAATCAAATAAGGAAAAATTAAAGATATAAAATGAATGGAATGGACTCAAAATGGGTGAAGGGCAATTAAGAATCCTTCATCATATTCAAAAGAGGGAACTTGAATGATTATTAATAAAGAGAAATTAAGAATTCTTTACCAAATAATCAAAATGAATAAACTAGGAAACAGGAGCAATTAAGAATTCACTGTTCATACTAGTTCAGAGGAAAACATTAAGAATAACAAAAATTGAAAACATATTTCACTTAAGCACTTTCTGAATTATTCTTTTTCGTTTATCATTCAGACATGAAACATAGATGGTATCATAAACAAATATAAAACTTTTAAACATAAGAGATAGAAAACTTAGTGATCCGGTGTTTGACTCAAGAATCCTGTGAAAAGTCCTTTGTGTCAATTCTTTATCCAGCTAGCCATGCGAAATTTTTCCAACAGCACTTTATTCCAAATTAATCAGTGTTACATAAAAGTCTAAGAATCCACCCCCAAAATACTTCCAAGATTGAAGTATTTATACAAATTCTAAACTAAAATATCTTGAAAAAATATCAAGATTAGTTCACAAATCTCTCCAACTGTTTTACATAAATAGAACTTAGGTAAAGGACACTCAAACTAATGCATCTATTTGGCACTATTTTTTATGGATAGGTGATGACAAAGAGGAGAATTCGAATTTGATCCAACTCTTAGTTGATGATGAGGCATCCAAGTCACTAACTGCTTCCTTTCTTTGTGCATTCTGCTCCAACAATTCTGCAAACTTGGGGTCCAATGATACATTTTTATTTCTCAATCTGCAATACATATGTAAAAATTGAAAGACATTATTGTGGATTAATATGTTGGTGAGATAAACCTCTTTCAGTTTCCTAAAATTCCTCTCCAGTTGTGCACAATAGGCTCTGAAAAACGATGTGTAAAACAGAGTTTTACAAAGTATGAAAAATAACCTGTAAAGATTCACATGTATCTCTTTTTCTGTAACACCTGTGAGAAACGTGAGATAGGTTGTTGTATATGGTTCCCTTAGTAACAAAAACCTCCTTCTGTTTTGTAAAATGTACTTCTGATTTTCCACAATATTCTCTGCAAAATGATGACTTAACTGGTATTTTCTGCAAAAACGTGCTTTCCAACATTGTTTAATATTTCCAAAACCATAATAGCTATTAGAAAAGTGAGAGAGGATTTTGTAGATGGTCCTCTTAAGAACATAAACCTCCTTCAGTTTTTTAAAATTAATCTTGGATTGATCACAATAGTTTCTGCAAAACAATGATTAAAACATGAAATTTCTGCAAAAATGTTCCTTCTTGTTGTGTTTTTCATCTTTTCACCTTTTTGTTCTTTTAATTGTTTTACTTTCACTTTAGATAAAATTCATTGTTGGTGAAATTATTTTCATCTCTTTTTACCATTTGACTGCCTCTGTAATTACTTTTACTATTTACCTTTGACTGCTCTGTAACTTCATTTTAACTTTCACTCTGACTTTTACCTGATACACTTTAACCACTGATACTATTTAACTGTTATGCTCTCTGTTTATTTTCCGTTTATCCTTTTTACCATTACTTACTGTAGTAAATAACCAAAATTCATCCAAGGATATCTTTTACAAAAGGTTGAACTTGTCTTCACATCATTGTGCTTCTGGTATTTTGGTCTTGTGAATTCATAAAGGAATTTGGGTTTTCAGTGGAAAAATGGGCAAAATTACAAGTCTGGGAACTTATGGGGTGAAACAAAGACCGAATTGTACTGTTTTTTAGTTTTTTTCTATGGAATTAAAGTAAAAACCAGGACTTGCAGGGTTCGATAGAAATTGGATAAATACTTGTTTTGGAAAGTGAATAGTGAGGAAACAAGTGCAGGAAATAGCTGACTGGTTTAGCTGAAAATCGTTTGGCAATGTGGCGGTTGGAAATATTCAACAACTGATTTTGACGTTTTTTGCATGGGAGCACTGGTTGCAGGATAAAATGATGAAAATGAAGTTTTATTCATTTTATTCACAAAGTCAAGGTTGGCAGGGGTTTTGTTATTTCGTATGGATGACATATGTGGGAAAGGGTTTGGAGGGCGGTAAGTGGTATGTATCGCACCGCTTTTGGGGAGAGGCGGTTTTTAGCCAAGAGCCAGTGATTCCATACATCTTACGACGTGTGGGGAGGCACTGTTTGGAAAACCGCTTTGTGATCACGCGTTATTGTTCAGACGTGGGGGTGATGCGATATGGTCGACAGCCCTTGGATGTGAAGGGATAGATCGAACGGTTGTTGGGGAGGTGAGATGAGGGGAGATTAACAAGGGGGGGCCCAACACAATTAAAGATTATTTAATCATATCGAGAGCAATATGATTGGTCGGTAAGTTATTAATTAATCGTGGGGGTTAATTAATCCTTATTCAATTTGGCGGGGAGTCGGGCTCTTAATTAGTTACAGATTTAACTAATTAATCCCAATTAACACAATATTAAGGTTATATTTCAACCAAAGGGGCGGGATATGTAATATTTGGGAGTTTTATATAGTTAAAATAATATGGGAAAGGGTTGATTTATATAAGGAAATAAATAATAAAGTTAAAAGTTAATATGTGAAAATGAATGAAAAGCGCTAAGTATAAAAACATTAGGATTATGCATTTAACTTATGCTTGAATGAAAAAGGGGTTTTATGGTATATTGTGCAATTTTCCTAAGTAAAATAGGATTTTACTTAGGAAAATATTTATGGAAGTAAATGAATGATTTATGGATGATTTTAAGGACTTAGGCTTTTTAAATTGTTGGGTTGAGGGCCTAGTCCCTCCAAAAGTCAAGGAAATGCCTTGAACCCCTCTAATTTTCAAATGCCTTAGTACTTAGGGGAAATTAGCAAAATTTTTAGGGAAAAATGAGAAGGGAAGTTAATTATTTGACTTTTTTTTGCTTGAAATTCTTCCAGTGTAATGTCTGCCTTGCACTTGTGATGAAATTAAAGATTAACACATTTAGAGCTATTATCCATCACATGTAATTCTGCAACATCATCTACCTACCCTACCTACTTTAACCTAGCATTTTTTCTTCTTTATTAGGGTGCACTTAGACTGGCAAACCCTTATCACACTTTCTTTTCTTTTACATGTAGAAATATATCTAAGTCTAACCTTATTACATCCAAGGGCTCAGATTAAGCTATTGAGCTCCTTTTATTTACTCTACCTATCTATTTATCTGCCAAGATTAAATAGTTTGGTCAAATTTTATTCTCTATCTCTAAAACATAAAATTCAAATATGAACAAGCCAAGTTTAAGTTGTCTGACTGTTCACTAATTGTGGCATAAGATACAAGTTGCACACAATTTGTTTATTACATAAGAGCAAAAAGTAGTGGCATTTAGACTTGCACACTTTCCTTGGCCTTTCTTTTGGTGGGGTTCATTTTCTTTTACTTTTTTGGCCATTTTTTATTCTTTTCACCCTTTGATTTTTCTTTTAGGGTATACCCTCTTTAAATTTTTAAAATTTTTCGATTTTTTGACAATATGGAAAACCTTTGCAACAAGGAAAGGTATGAACGTATTACATAGCCCATCAAGTCAATCATGATATATGACACCTATTGGTATAGGAGCATAACACAGGTGACCAACCCCTGATGGAACTCAACAATTCAAGGAATTAAACCCCCAATCACTCCCTTTCTAAGGCCTCCATGTGACTGAGATCTCCAGTCGCTCCCATGATCTTGCTTGACTGCAATTGTAGCCTTTTTCTTCTAGTGCTAAGCTAATGACTACGATATTTGATGAGATCCATCATTAGGTACATTTGGAGGGGTTAATTGTCACCTTTTTTCCTTATTAAGTCTCTTCTTATCATGTTTATTTATATTATGGTCTTATGTTGCTGCTGTAGATGGTAATTAAGGATTTTCATACTTCGAATGCTTAACATGAGTTAAATGCATGAAAATCGTGAAGATATTGCATTTTTTATGAATATTTTTCCATTAAAAATCAGAGTAGATAGCAAGGAGAGATTCTAGGGGGATTTTCCACCTCCTTAACTCCCAAAGGTAGCCGAGGGATCCTCTATATTCCCTCCAACAACTTGAAATCAAAGGCAGCCAAGAAAATTCAAGATCAAGTGCACCAAGGCTACACTTCACTTGCAGTCGAAGTGGACACATCACCTAATTTTTAGGGAGATGTTGGTAGCTACCCTTTAGGTAAAATAGGGCTGAGCAAGAGCTCATTAGGATTCGAAATTTGAAGGAAGCTAATAGACTCTTAGCTCTTGTAATAGTTTTTTGAGACTTTCATGTCGATGTAATGAGACTATTTTCTGCAATAAAATGAGTATTCAGACTATGCTTCACTGATCTAGTTTCAAAGGGCTAGGCTTGTGGGTTAGGGCCCAATCCATTGGCCTTAGTCTCTCTTGCGTATTCATTATTTACTTTTATGTCATTGTAGCTAGTTTTATTATGAGTATTTAGCTACTTTTATTACTTTTAAATTCATTGTTTTTAGTTTTCTTCCATTTGTCTTTGCTGTAGATTAAGCTTTATTACATGTTGGTAGAATAATTTATAAACTCAGAAAGTTGTGTTTCAAGCCTCCCTCTCTCATCTCTTTCATTGGAGCTTGAGGAGGGTAGATCTTCTCCACGGGCCAAAATTTCTTTTTAGTTTATGATTTCTTGGAATGAATAGTTAGGTGGCTGTAGTGCTATGGAAATGTTCAGAATTTTGAGTTAGATTTCTGTTTGTAGGCTAAAGTAGGCTTGCTTTCCAAATTCAACTCATATTTTCCATTTCATTCATTATGAATTTGTCAATATTTGTTGCATGAATAGGTAGTTTTCTTGCAGGTTCAAGTAGCATAGCAAAGGAGTACTTCACCAGCACCTTCAACTTCATTTATCACCCTTCATCAACCTTATGTTCATCAAATCACTATCAGCCTTGTTTTTAGTTTTTTCACCTCAATACCGTGAGAAAACCCTAGAGGTGAAAGACATGCTTCTCAAGAGGTTTTGAGCTTGGACAAGGGGTTTCCCACCTTCTACTCATCTAAACACACCTTCAATCCACCTTCCCTATGCTTTTCTCACCCATTTTTGGCCCCGGATTTCCCTCGGACTATTTCTTATAGAAATTCAGGACTTTCTATAGCACTACAGGAAACTTGTAGTAGCACTTGCAACAACACTAGTGGGCCCCTCATTAAACCTAGAAACCAGCATCCACCTCATCTAGACCTGCAAAAACCACCCATACACCTTCAACCTTGCACCCATGAGTTCAAGCCCTTCATAAGCCACCTTAGCACTTTCTCCTCCTAGCTACAAAATAGTGCATTTACAAGCATATTTAGGTCATGATTAGATGCATGAGTAAAATATGATAGTTAAAACATGAAGTAGAAAAATTTTGGTTAGCCATTTTCCCTAGCAAAGTGTGACTAGGTTAGTTTCCTTTATGCTATTTCAATTAAGAAATTTACTACATGATGTTGAGATTGCAACAAGATGATGAGCTTAGTGGAAAGAAGTCGCCTTCACTAAGTGGGCCCGCAGGCTATTTTTGGCGCAAAGTCTATTTTTAGACTATGTCTATTTTTAGACATGTGGATCATATTCTATGAGTTGCAGGATGCTATTTGTGGATGGTTGGTCAAGTTGGAAAAATAGATGGACTTCTATTTTTAGACATATTAGGTGGAATCTATTTTTAGATTTCCAGTCTAAAAATAGATATGTCGAATATTATTAGCTCTTAATAATATTTGGACTCTAAACATTATCTTATTCTCTTGGAGCACTTCAGTTAAGTGCACAGATGTGGCACAGAAGCTGACAGAAGGAATTACGCTATTCCTGAGGGTTAAGTGGAGCTATTGCATGGAGACTTCAGTTAGAACTCATGTGACAGAGTTTGGTGGAGTTATTGAGGTAGTTGGTGGAGTTGTGTTCAGTTTAACTCAGTTAAACATAGTTGAGCTAGTTGTATCTAGTCTAACTCATTGATACACTAGTGAGAGTGGTGTGAATTAATTATTAATTAATTCACTAATTATAAACTCATTAATCAACTAAAGAATACATCAGTTAACTTCAGTGCATGGACAGTTTCAGTGGAGACCAGTGAAGAGATAGGTGAAAGAGCAGTGTGACTATCAGTTGTGACTATACAGTTGCATGATTGCAACAACCAGTGATTGGAGAAGCCAATGAAGATTGCGCAGTACAAGCCAGGTGGTTCGAAGTTATTTATGAGCCATTCTACAACATTGATTACACAATAGAGGCAGGCTATCAGGTGGCAGAGATTGGAGCATGTGTTTTGCTAGATCTAGCTTAATTAGTGTGTAGCAATTGGAGATTGTACTGAGAGCTTGTGAGGAGCTTTGTATAATGATTGTTACATGATCTCTATGACATATAATATACAGATAGTTGGGGGTTTTCAGCTTTAATATTTCCCATAAAATACTGTGTTCATATGTGTGATTGTTTATGGTTTTAATGTGCGCATGTGATTGTTTTTATTTCCGCAATTAATGATCAATGGTAGAAGAGATTATGTATTGTGCATGAAGTTAAAATAGTGTGTGATCAGGAGAATCTCGGTGAATAATATATCAGTTATTCAAATTTCTACATGGTATCAGAGGGATATTGATCATTGGAGCAATTGCAAAACATTGAAGCGATTGAGTTTTGTGCTGGTGGAATTCGAATTTGCAGCAGTGTTTTCTTGGTGTCGAAGTTGAGATGTCTTTCAACGGATTGCGATTGGAGTATGCCATTGAGGGAAACTCAAATTATATTTCATGGAAGGACAGGATGGAGGCGGTGCTGGATGACAATGGGTTGAAGGAGTTCATAGATGCAGAAATTCCAAAACCTACTTCTAGTGATGCTGTGGTACTTGACGCATGGCAAAATAAGACAGCAAAATGTCAAAGAATTCTGTTGGAAGGTGTGAAGGATCACATAGTGTCCAGCCTTCATGGTAAAGCTTCTCCATTCTTGATGTGGAAAGCATTGACAGACTTATTCCAAAGCAAGAGTTACCAAAGGAAGTTGGCGCTCAAGGATAAACTCAGGAACATAAAAATGGAGAAAGGCGACAGTATGCCCAAGTACCTCATGAAGTTTTTCCAGTACAGGGACGAGATGGGAAGTGTGGGGATTAATGTTGATGACGAGGACTTGGTGAACTTGGCTCTCCTTTGGCTTCCGAAGAGTTGGCATTCCTATCAGGACTCTGTCAATGGTCGAGAGAAATTTCCAGGATGGGAGAAAATTTGGTTGGATCTTGTGCAAGAGGAGATAAGGCGAAATACCAGGGATGGATCTTCATCAAAGAACTCATATGAAGAAAATTGTGCTTTGGCTGCCAAAGAAAGGAAGGGGAAGAGCAAGAAGAATGCTTCTCAATCCGGTGCGAAAGGCAAGAAGCAGGGCATGCCCAAGGTGAAGTGCTTTCACTGTCACCAACATAGACAATACGCCACTAATTGTCCATAGAAGAAGAAAAATAAGCAGGCTGCTGGATCTACAGCTGGAGAGGCCTTAGCCTCACAGTTTGAGCTAGATTTTTCGCTGATCGCATGCTTGGTCTCAAGTGTGATGGGTTCAGTGTGGTTTCTTGATAGTGGTGCGTCTTTTCATATGAATGGAGACAAATATTTGTTTACTGATCTGGATGAGAAAGATCTTGGAGTGCACATCGAGATGGGCGATGATGGTAGATACAGTGCGACTGGTATTGGTACCATTTCCTTTGAGAGGGAGTCTAGTAAACCCTTCGTATTGAAGGAAGTGATGCATGTTCCAGGATTGAAGAAGAATTTGATCTCGGTGGCCATGTTAGAAGACAAGGGATATGATGTTGTCTTTAGCGAGGGAAAGACTTTCCTGCGCAATAAGGCAACTGGTGAAATTCGGAGGATAGGGGTTCGAGTTAAGAACCGTTATCAGTTGCAGGTAGATGGCTGCACAACAATGGCAGGCAAGGCAGAAGGAGTGGTGAGCTGGGATGATGGCGAGCTGTGGCACAGGAGATTGGGCCACCTTCACAATGGAGCTTTGAAAATTTTGCAGCAAATTTCTACCGGGCTTCCCAAAGGTACACTTGCACAGTCAGATCAGTGCAAGGGATGTACTTTGGGAAAATTTGTGAAAGCCACCTTTCACGAGAAGGATAGTCATGCCATGACGATCCTTGAGAGAATTCACACAGACGTGTGTGGACCTTTCTCAGTAGCTTTGACAACAAAGCACAAGTATTATGTGATATTTTTTGATGATTTTTCTCATAAGTGTTGGATCTTCTTCATGCAGAAGAAGAGCGAGACATACTCAAAGTTCTGTGAGTTCAAGGCACTGGTTGAGAAATAATCGGGGAAGCAGGTGAAGGCTCTTAGGAGTGAAAATGGTGGTGAATTCATCTCTGGCGAGTTCAAGGACTTTTGCAGCGCAGAAGGAATTCAAAGAGAGCTCATATCACCTCATAACCCACAGCAGAATGGGGTTGCAGAGCGAAAGAACAGAACGATCGTGGGTGTTGCATGGGCAATGTTGCATGATCAGGGCCTTCCCATACGCTTGTGGGCTGAGGCATGCAATACTATGGTTTATGTGCAAAATCGTTGTCCTCACAGGATACTTGGCATGAGTACACCCGAGGAGGCGTTTTTTGGTAAGAAGCCTGATATTTCCCAATTGAGGATTTTTGGTTCACCTGTTTACATTCATGTGACAAAGGATACCAAGAAGAAGCTAGAGCCTACTGCAGAGGTTGGGATATTTTTGGGGTACAATGATACACCCCACAACTATCATGTGTATTTGCCACAGTCACAAGACTGTTGTGCAATGGGATATCAGATTTCATGAGGAGAAAGCCATGAAGTGGTTGCTTGAGAGGGAGTGACACTTGCATGCAGATGAGGAGCTATTAGTTCCTAAGGATGAGTCTCTGGATGTGGATCAGCCACAAGAGGAGGTTCATGGAGTGGAAGAGAACACTCATGCAGTGCCAACCATCAGAGGGCAAAAGCGCACTACAGAAGCTGAGCGACTGGCTCAAGATGCAGAGAGGATTGTAGGAGCACCTACATCATAGCGCAGACAAAGACGGTCACCTAACCAGTATACTCGATACATGGCTCTTATGAGCAAGTGTATCGTGACAGAGCCATCCTCTTTCGAGGAAGCTATGGAGGATCCCGCATGGGTAGATGCCATGGTGGAAGAGTATGATTCGATTGTCAGAAACAGTGCATGGAAGATTGTCCCAAGGCTGGAAGGGAAATCAGTGGTGGGTTCGAGATGGATCTACAAAGTGAAGCAAGCAGCTGACGGGAGTGTGGAGAATTACAAGGCAAGATTTGTTGCCCGAGGCTTCTCACAGATTGAGGGGATCGATTATGAGGAGACCTTTGCACCTGTCGCAAGGTATTCTTCCATACGGACGATTCTTGCTCTCTCAGCGCAGATGGGGTGGCACATTCATCAGATGGATGTGAAGACTACGTTCCTCAATGGGGTGATTGAGGAGGAGGTGTACATAGAGTAGCCCGAAGGTTTCGAGATCTTCAGCAACGAGTCGCATGTGTGTAGGCTCAAAAGAGCATTGTATGGGTTGAAACAAGCACCTCGTGCTTGGTACACATGGATCGACAGTTATTTTACCGGACTTGGATTCTCCAAGAGTGAGGCGGATCCAAACCTGTACCATTGCAGGAGGGTGGAAGTTGCTGACCACAAAATCATAGATGATTTTATTTTGACAGGTGATGAACTATTGATACACTCATGCAAGGCTGATCTTGCAAAGGAGTTTGAGATGAAGGACTTGGGCCTCCTTCATTATTTCATGGGATTGAAAAATTGGTAGCGCAATGATGGACTGTTTTTTTCTCAAGGCAAGTATGCCCGGGAGATACTGGAGAAGTTCAACATGCATGGATTCAAGCCTGTTGATACTCCTCTTCCTGGTGGATGGAGGAAAGAGGATGCTACATCGGCAGAAGTAGTGGATTCCACTGTTTATCGATAGTTGGTGGGGTCGCTTATGTATCTGGTCAATACACGACCCGACATATGCTATGTTGTTAACCAGCTTTCACAAGATATGGTTAAGCCTACCAAGCTCTTTTGGAAGGCAGACAAGCATGTATTGAGATATCTCAGAGGCACATTAAGATATGGATTATGGTATAGACAGTCAGATGAGGTGAGGCTATGTGGCTTCACGGATGCAGATTGGGCAGGGAGCCCAACGGACAGAAAGAGCACATCTAGAGGGATTTTCAGTATCGGGTTGACAACAGTTTCTTGGTACAGCAGGAAGCAGAGATCTGTGGCACTCATTTCAGTAGAGGCCGAGTATATGGCAGCGAGTTTGGCTGCATGCGAGGCTATATGGATGAGGAAGATCCTGGTTAGATTGTTCGGTTCACACTTAGATCCTATTGTGATTTATTGTGATAATCAGAGTTGCATTAAACTCTCGTTTAATCCAGTATTTCATGATAGATCTAAACAAATTGACATCTGGTATCATCATATCAAAGATTGTGTGCAGCGGAAGATCATGTTACTTTCATACATTCCCACGAAGGATCAGGATGCTGATATCTTGACGAAGGCGCTCACCAGGAGCAAATTTGAATACCACAGAGGTAGGATCGGGGTGGCAGATAATCACTATCTTATAGAGAGGGAGTGTTGAGATTGCAACAAGATGATGAGCTTAGTGGAAAGAAGTCACCTTCACTAAGTGGGCCCGTAGCCTATTTTTGGTGCAAAGTCTATTTTTAGACTATGTCTATTTTTGGACATGTGGATCATATTCTATGAGTTGCATGATGTTATTTGTGGATGGTTGGTCAAGTTGGAAAAATAGATGGACTTCTATTTTTAGACATATTGGGTAGAATTTATTTTTAGATTGCCAGTCTAAAAATAGATATGTCGAATATTATTAGCTCTTAATAATATTTGGACTATAAACATTATCTTATTCTCTTGGAGCACTTCAGTTAAGTGCACAGATGTGGCACAGGAGCTGACAGAATGAATTACGCTATTCCTAAGGGTTAAGTGGAGCTATTGCATGGATACTTTAGTTAGAACTCATGTGAGAGAGTTTGGTGGATTTGATTGAGGAAGTTAATGGATTTGTGTTCAGTTTAACTAGGCTAAACATAGTTGAGCTAGTTGTATCTAGTCTAACTGATTGATACACTATTGAGAGTGGTGTGAATTAATTATTAATTAATTCACTAATTATAAAATCATTAATCAACTAAAGAATACATCATTTAACTTCAGTGCATGGACAGTTTCAGTGGAGACCAGTGAAGAGGTAGGTGAAAGAGTAGTGCGACTATCAGTTGTGACTATAATGTTGCATGATTTGCAACAACCAGTGATTGGAGATGCAAATGAGGATTGCACAGTCAAGGCTGGACCAATTTGAGTTCATTCAGAGCCTACATTCAATAGGGATTGCGCAGTAGAGGCAGGCTATCAGGTGGCAGAGATTGGAGCATGTGTTTCGCTAGATCTAGCTTGATTAGTGTGTAGCAATTGGAGATTGTACTGGGAGCTTGTGAGGAGCTTTGTATGATGATTTTTACATGATCTCTATGACATATAATATACAGATAGTTGGGGGTTTTCAGCTTTAAGCTTTCCCATAAAATACTGCATTCATATGTGTGATTGTTTATGGTTTTAATGTGTGCATGCGATTGTTTTTATTTCCACAATTAATGATCAATGGTAGAAGAGATTTTGTATTGTGCATGAAGTTAAAATAGTGTGTGATCAGGAGAATGTCAGTGGATAACATATCATTTATTCAAATTTATACACATGAAAGATGCCTAGTTTTCTTCCATTTCTTATCATAGATTAATGTGTAGATTTATTTTATTGTAGAGTAGTTATGTGTGATTTCTTGCCGTAGAATAGTTATTTTCTGGCTAATATAGTAATGGCTTTGAATCATTTGTAGCCCTAGGTCTAAATCTAGAAGTCTGACAGAATTCATTCATAAACCCTAGAAATAGCACCCTTTCGTAGAGCTTAGAAGAGGATGGCATGAGTAGAATGCATATGCTTTGTATATAGCATTGTCACCTCCAAGTTTGTACAAACCCCTAGGTTGATAAAGTAAAGTAGGGTAGCTTCTGGGAGTTGCAACATTCTTGGTGCAATACCAGGGCTCACCACTTTTTGGCGTCGTTGCCAGGGAGGTGTCTACTAGATGCTTTGATTTTGTTTTAGCATTACTTTCTGCTTTAATTTTACATGGTGTTTCAAAAATATTGAAAAATAAAAAAAAATTTGATTTTCATGCCTCGTAGGAGTAGGGATACTCAAGGAATTTTTTTACCTAAAACCCCCACATCACCACATAGACACCCTTCACTCTTCTTCAATGGCTGTGAGGTTGAACACACCATAGGTGAGCCTTCTGAAAATTTTGAAGAACCTATTGGAGAAGAAGAAGATCTTGTTTCACCAGAGGAACCTGCTTCACCTATTCAAACCAAGGCTGAAACTGAAGCCTAGGGAGCCTTCATTAGAGGAATTTTGAGGTCTAAAATGGGCCTCCTAAGAAAAATGTACAACCAAAATAAAATTTATAAGAACCAGTATGATTCAAGATGATGATGTCAACCATGGGGGGTGATTTTCCATTTTTTAAGTAAAAGGATAAAAAGATTAAAAAATAATAAAACTACTTTTTCAACTCGTATTTTCAACTTATCTACCAATTTTTTTACTCAAATTTTGAGTGGGAGTACTTTTTGGATGTAAAATTTAATTAATCATCCAAGGAGTACCCATGTTGTATACTTTTGATGGACCTTGCTACACGAAAAATGAGAAATACATTTAAAAACGTGATTGCAATCACTTTTTTTAATGTATTTCTCATTTTTCTTGTAGCAGTGTCCATAGAAAGTATGAAACATGGGTAATCTTTTGATGAGGAATGAAAATTTTCATCTAACAAGTACTTCCACTCGAAATTTGATAAAAAGATTTATGAGATAAGTTGAAAATACGAGTTGAAAAAATAGTTTTTTCTTTTTTCCCTCTAAAATTTGATGATGTAATAAAATACTATTTTATTATTTCCACTATTATTTTATAATTTCCTTAGGATGCCCATTTATACCTGAAAATTCCCCTAATGTCCCATTAGAGAGGCAGATGGGGAAACTAAAATGAATAACATTAGCCCCTCAACCCTTCCACATTTTCATGGACTTACCTCTAAAGACCTTGACACATTCATGTTTGAATTTTCTATTGTCTATAGGACCTATGGCTATTCCTCAAATTATCAAAATCTGAATCTATTCCCATCTACCCTTAAGGATGCAACCTTGCGCTGGTTCATGGGTCTACTTGGGAACAACATCACTACCTGGGCATAGATGCCAGAAGCCTTCAAAAACAAGTACAGGGACTACTGTAGGTCCAAGGAAACTAAGGATGAAATATTTAGGATGACTCTAGGGCTTGATGAATCCCTATAGGACTATGAAGAGAGGTTCCAGTTAAACTATAAGAGATCCAATTGTACCCTTGATCTTGGATCACTTAAACTAGTACTTCTTTGAGGGATCAGGGAGGAGCTAATAGAAGCCCTCAATATGTTATCAGGAGGAGATTTCTACCAACTGCCTTATGAGACAATCAAAATTGTCTTCAAGAACCATTATAGGATAGCTAGGAAGAAAGGCAGAGCTATCCAAAGTACAACCAATACCCCTTTCTCTTCCACCTCCATCAAGCATGATATTGGGAATATGTTGGAGGACTTCAAGACTGACATGTTGCACACATTTTCCTTGCAAATGGACACAATGTATGTCAGGAGGAAGCAAGAGGAAAAAGAAAGGGCCTTGTCTATATTTTCCCCTATATGTACTAGAAAACACCCTAGAAATGAATGTCCATTAAATGTCATAGAGGTTTTTTTAGTCTGTGAGGAGAATCATGCCATAGAAAATTCTCCCTCCTTACCTGGACTCAAATTTGTATATCAAGGTGGGAATCAGGACTAGAGAAACTTTGTTTCATCAAACAGAGAAGGCCTTAAGACCCTAGGTCATATCATCAGGGTATTCAAGGTGCACCTTATTCCTACTATCACAACAATCAGAATGCACCTATTCAATCTTGTTACACCCCCACTCCTCCATCCTAGCCTACACCTCCTACTTGGCCTTACAACCCTCGAGATCATCCTCAACCTATGAACCAACCATTTCAGAAGTATGTTCCTCAACAAACTTAGTGGAACAACCCATCCCAAGGGTGGAGGCCTCAACATAATCAACCACATGCTCTAATGCCTCCACCCCAACCTCAACCTCAGCTTACTCATGTTTCTCCACCCAAGCTGCCTCAGATGCATGTAAAACCCAATCCAAATCCGGACAATAGATAATCATAGCAGGTTTATAGTGGAGACATCCTATCTAGCTTATGTTGTGGAGATACAAGAGATTAATATCAGGTCAGGAAGAGTATTCTTAGACAACCATCCTCCATATCCACCTGTATAGGTTGAGGAGGAAGAGGAAGAAAGTAACAATCAAATCCAACAACCTCATTTTCCTGAGCACTTGATCCATTCCAATTAGCATACCCCAGAGGAGACCGAACTTCTAGGAGAACTAAAAAATTTGTGTGTAAAAATACCCCTTCTCCAAGCCATCAAGGATGTCCATATTTGCAATAGGCTCATCAAGGAAAAGTGCTTCAATAAACCTGGTAGAAAGAAGAAAGATACCCCCACCATCAATGTAGTAGGACAACTGTCTGAATTAATGTTAGGAAGGGTGATCTTCCCAAAGTACCTGGAACTTGGCAGTCCAGTTGTAGATGTGCACATAGATGGTGTCATAGTCCCCAATACTCTGGTTGTTCTCGGGGCTACCATCAATGTTATGACCAAGGAAACTATTTAAACTCAACCTCCAAGGGACTTTGAGGAAAACCACAACAATTCTGCAACTTGCAGATTGGTCCACAATAACTCTAGAAGTAATTTTTGAGGATGTTATGGTTTAAATTGACTGTTGGGATTATCCTACAGATTTCCTAGCTCTACAGCCAAAAACCAAGTTTAATGTATATCCTCTCATATTAGGGAGACCTTGGTTAGCCACTGTCGATGTTTATATCAGTTTTCGAGCCAAAAACATGAATATTAAGAATGGATCCTTGTCTAAAAAGATGGTATTATATCCTCCAACCCAACCTTCGATTGACCATGACCTACCTATATGGTTGGAGGATGAAGAAGAAGATTAAGTATACGACACTACTCCCATTTTTACCATATATGTTGTTCTTAGAGGGGGCAACTTGATGAATATGAACGCATCAACCATGTCATTTAAAACCAGCCTCCCATTAATAGCCTACTTGAAAACCTAGTCAAAGAATCTGAAAGCCGCCCTTGGATGGAACTGCACTCAGTTGATTCAACCTCTGAAACCACCAAGGCTATGGATTTTGGCCCATCCAAATCTCTGAAAATCAACTCAAACCTCTCAGATAGAGAAGAAGAGAATCTATGCTAGCATTTGAAAGAAAGCCTAGATGCATTTTCTTGGTATTACAAGGACATGAAAGGGGTGCATTGCTCGGTATGCATACATCATATTTACATCAAGGGAGGATGCAAGCCTGTGCGCCAACCCAAAAGGCAGATCAACCCAACTCTAAAATACATAGTCAAGGAAGAACTATAGAAATTGTTTGATGTAGGTTTCATTTATCCTATATCAGAAAGTGAGTGGGTATATCCTCTTGTCCTAGTCCCAAAGAAGAGTAGAAAATGGTGAATCTGTGTTGATTATCAAGAACTCAAAAAAGCCACCAAGAAGGACCATTTCCCTTTGCCCTTTATAGATCAAATCTTGGATGGACTTGCATGAAAGAATTCATTTTCCTTATTATATGGGTTTAGTGGGTATAAATAGATCCAAATCAGCCCTAAAGAATAGGACAAGACTAATTTCACATGTCCTTGAGGTGCATTCGCTTATAGAGTCCTACCCTTTGGGTTGTGCAATTCCCTAACTACCTTCCAAAGAGTTGTCTTGATAATTTTCTTTGAGCTAGTCCATGACTTGGTTGAAATCTACGTGGATGATTTCACACCCTATGGGGATGACTTGCAGGAAGTTCTCTCCAATTTGGGAAAAGTGCTGAAAATATGCATTGAGATGCATCTCTCCCTGGCCCATAAAAGTGTGAATTATTGAAAAGAGTAGGAGTTGTATTGGGACACTCAATATCCTAAGTAGGAATACAGGTGGACCCAAAAAAATCACCATATCAAAAGGGTACCTTCTCCTCAAAAGCAAAGAGATGTTAGGAATTTATTAGGTTTAGATGGCTACTATATAAGGTTCATCAAAGATTTCAGCAAGTTGGCTTCGCCACTATTTGGTTTTTTGGCCAAAAATTCTGAGTTTACTTGGTCTAGTCTCTGTCAAGAAGCTTTTGAGCTCATTAAGGGAAAGTTAACTACTTCCCCCATTCTCCAAGGTCCAAACTAGACTCTGCCTTTCCACATCCACACAGATGCATCAGACAAAGTTGTGGGGGAAACATTGGGCAGTTAGAAGAAAAATTACCTTATGCAATCTATTTCATCATTTAGAACTTTTCCAAGGCCGAAATCAATTATATTTTCACAGAGAAGGAAATGTTAGCCAATGTCCATGCTTTAAAGAAATTTAGACATTATATCACTAGTTATCATACCTTTGTACACATTTCCCATGAAACCATCAAATATTTAATGAACAAGCCAGAGGTTCATGCTACACTAATTAGATGGTTGTTACTATTACAAAAATTTCACCTAACCATTGTTGATAAACCTGGAAAGGAGAATGTTGTTGCGGATTTTTTTATCCAGGTTAGCTCTATCTACAGATGAAGAAGAAATGGTGGATGACTAGTTGCCAGATGAACATCTCATTGCTATCTCAGGACTCTCACCATGGTTTTAAAATAGCTAACTACTTAGTTTCTTAAAAGTTCCCTCCTAACCTCTCACCTAAGGAGAAGAGCAAGATCATCAGAAAAATAACCCCTTTCACTTGGATTGGGGGAAATATCTTCAAGCTAGGCCTTGACAAAATTCTCAGAAGATGTGTGAGGGAGGAATTTTTTTTTGATATCCTCTCTGCATGTCATGATAGCCCTTGTGGAGGCCACTTTTTTTCAAAAAGGACTACTTTAAAAGCTTTGTAAGCATGTTACTATTGGCCTACCCTTCACCAGGATGCCAGAAGATAAACTAGCAGGTGTGACCAATTCCAAAGGACAAAAGTGAGTCACATAAAGTAGTTTTTTTTTAAGTACAACTTCATCATCAACTTTCAACCCATCATGTAATTATTCAACATCTACTACACCTTTTTTTCAAAAAGGCATAACTTCTTCATCCAAAAGCTATTTTCAGAGCCGTTTTTTTTTAACCAACCTAATTTTTTGAGATATTTTCATTAGAGCAGTTAGTTTCATCATTTTTAGCTTCAGTTTTAAAAAATGGAAAGTGCATGCCCAGTTATTCTTAAAAACACCAATTATTTCCAATGGCTATCCTACATGATAGACTTACTTAAAAGTAAAGGGCTTTATAGAATAGCCTCAGGACAAGAATCTACACCTACCGATAAAGATAAAAAGGATAAATGGTAAAATAAACAAGATCAAGCACGAGGGTTGATAGGAATGTCCATTTATCAAGATCTTAGATTTCATATCCAAGAAATTGACTCCCCTCATGAAGCTAT
Organism: Pinus albicaulis; assembly: GCA_034641835.2. Classification (NCBI taxonomy): domain Eukaryota; kingdom Viridiplantae; phylum Streptophyta; class Pinopsida; order Pinales; family Pinaceae; genus Pinus; species Pinus albicaulis. The sequence goes on from CM076577.1 coordinate 709,000,651, forward strand.
GAAAAAGCTAAATATTATTTTTGGCATTGAAAATGAAATCAGAGCCCATGAGCTTGAAAATGAGTTTCTTAATTTGGACCCAATAATTTCTCCTCTATTGAAGATTTTTTGTCCAAATTCAAGACCCTTAAACTTCTGTAGGAAGGTTGTAAGGTCAAAAAGGAAGATGGTAGTCTGATATATTCCATTCTTGCTAAGCTAGGCCCTGCATACTCTGTATTTATTTCCACCTTCCATTCCACAAAATAAGGCCTCATTTCTTAAGGGAAAACCTACAAGTCCCCCTCTTTTGATTCCTTTTGTGATTATTTGATAAGAGAATAAGAAAAAATCTTACACCTTGGTCTTATTAATACTAGAAACTCTTCTAAGAAAGCCTTAGCAACCTAGCAGCAACCATATCCAAAGAATATTAAGAAGCATCATCCTAAAAAGAATGGTCCTAAACTAAACAAGGGTCTTAAGCAATTTCAGCCACAAACTAAAAAGGAAACTCAACAAACTTATAAGGAAAATAAAAACAAAGGGAAGAAGAAAAATAGACATTGTAAATTTTGTAATCGTGATGGCCACGTAGAGTCAAAATGTTTTAAGAATATGGAAGCCTTGGAAGCAACAATGAAGAAGAAAAACACCCAATTGGAGAGCTCTTCAACTTCATCTTCAGGAATGACACTTTCTACATGTGTTTTTCAAGCATTAAGATTTGGTTATGCATTAAATGTGTCTTCTTCTTCTCATTCTCATGAGTGGCTCATTGATTCTGGAGCCTCTTACCACATGGCCACAAATAAAGCCATGTTTTCTTCTTTAAATGATTGTAACACCAAAAACAATTATGTTGGTTATGATAGATCTCTTAGTGTTGTAGGTTCTTGAACCATTCATCTAGATAATGGTTAGTTTAATGATGTATTATGTGTTCCTACCTTGTCCTACAATATTCTATCTGTTTATCAGATAACTCATTTAGGTGAAGGGAAAATAGTAGAATTTTCACCTCATGATGTTGTAATTAAGGATCTAAGAGATCCTAGACATATTTTAGCTATTGGAATTTCTGATGATTCCACAAGGTTGTACAAGTTTGGAAACTTTGAGTCATCTTGTCTCCCCTCTGTTTTTGTTTCTCATAATGATGAAGTGAACAAACTTTGGCATGATCGATTTGGTCACTTAAAATATTTCTCTCTTAAAACTCTATGCAAAGAAAATTTACATAAGCTTATCTCATAAATGATTACCAAAAAAAGACCCTCCAATATCTTTAACTAGATATCTTAGGCCAATCGGGTGCTAAGCCATGGATCAAGTGTCGGTAATATCGGGGAGAGAGTGAATCGTCATATCACTACATATCGTGACCATCATATTATAAGTTACAAATGTACATAGTAAAGAAACAAATTTTACCTAACTCTACTCTAAACCAAGTTATTCTTAACTATTTCATATGTGTTGGAATATCCTAACAAAGTGATGAAATCTCACTTGATCAGCTTGGCCAAAGAGACTACTGGAATTATGTTGGGATGAGTTTTTATGAGAGTTGAAGTTTTTCCAAAATAAATATTGTATATTGTTTTTTTGTGTTTAAATAATTTATCTTCTCTATGATAATTTATGCATTTGTTATAAGAGCCAGATATTGGTTTCAAAGCAACACCTTTGTTTCTATGAGTTTAGATCTCCTGATGAATAACACAATCATAGGAAATTGAAGATGGTGAGATCAATGTTGGTGAATAATGTTTGTGCCAAGCCTTGGATTAAAAAGGAAAGTGACTATGCCATGTTTGTTTTGTTGACAACAGAGAATACAATTGTTGCCACTAGCTTGAACAACATCTCATCCTCAAACAACATGTCGAGTATGGAACAATGAGATTTAAGTCACATGTTCCAAGAATATTTTTCGAACAAGTTGTAAGGGTAATTTCCTACAAAGTTGATGTGGTTGATTCCTTGCAAATTTCATAGTTATTCAACATGGGTCGAGCAGACCTTATAATGGGACCTGAGAGGCCCATTGTGTCTTATTGAAGTTGGATTAAGAAGTTGAAGTAGAGGACCTACTTCGAGGTCGAGAGGATGAGTGTCATTGTTGTCATCATGGGGGAGAAAAATCATCATTGGGAGTGTTAGTGACTATTGTGTTGACCATTTTTTTTCCATGTTGTTGTTGTTAGGTTTTTGGAGGAAAACCATGGAATAATTTTTTCTTGATCCACCTGGATTGAAAACTAGAATGGAAAAGGCTTGTTATGAGGATAATGAAATAGTGAGCTAAGGTTTGAAATTCACCTTGAAAAAATGCTATGAGGTCAGAATGGTAAAATAGATTGAAGTTGTTTTAGTGCTTGGCGAAATAGTGAATTCATGGAAGTGGATTTACTAGTGTAGAGAGTTTAAAATGGAAGAGATATTTTAAGAAGAGATCTGGGCACAAAATAGGGATCAAAGTGAAAAATGAAATGCAATGGATGGTGAGGCATCTAAAGCTAAGAAGGATTGTGTTCATAAAAAAGGAGTTAGTGCAAAGATGGAGATTGGTTATCAAATTTAGATTTCATTATCCTCTTCGTGGGATGCATAGCGCCCTCAGACACTTAAAAAATCTGGAATCTTAACACAAAACTCAAGATCAATACAACGATTGTGGGTTTTGATGGGTTCAACATATAGAGGTAATATTAGAGCTTCTTTTTTTGTGAAGGGAATAATAATGGAAGAATTGTGCGCAGGTGGTTGTTGATATTGGGCCACAAGGAAAAAGAGATTATGAATACATTTTAGAATGCTCGTATTCGACTTTCAAAAGCCAAGCTGAAGCAAGAGGCAGAGGAAATGAATCAAACAAATGCATATAGGCTTGGAAGTGATGTCACGAATGATGAGTTTGTTTCTTAGATGAATTGAGGTATATGCATCGTGTTATGTTGAGTTTTTAAGTCTATGAGAGTGTCAGGGTGGAAGGAGAATCATAATAATAAGGATGCAAATGAAGATTATGCTAAGCTATTGAGTGAAGATGACATAAGGGATGGAGGATACTGACAACTAAAAAAAGGTTTAGTTTGTCTTTCTTTCTTTTTTTCTTTTTTTAAATAACAAAGTTAAGAAGAAAAAAAAAACATTGCATGTAAATGGGGATATTATTATGAGACTAAACCTAGGTGACAAGGGGCACGTCAGGTTAACAAGCACCTTGGGTTTAAACTTTGAGGGGGGTAAGGACTAGAGTGAGTGGGGTTGAATCACTTGGAAGGTTTGGTTGGATTTAGTCAACGAAAGCCAAGTAAGTTTTAATGGGGTAATGTTAGGTAAACTTGACTCGGGGAAATACTCAAATTTTACCATGTCATTAGTATGTATTTTGGGCCCATGGTTTTTTGTTTCCAATGGTAATTTTCCCATGGATTGCATCTAATGGATCCCCTTGGAAGACTCATTGTAATGGGGCCAAGGGATGTGAGTGGTGAAAGCTCACTTGGTTGGCTTGGTCATGGATTTAGCGGAGGAGACTAATGGAATTATTTTAGGGTAGGTTTTTCCCTAGAGTTGGGGTTTTCGCGGGGTAAATACTATGAATTGTGTTTTGTTGGACATTGGATAAACCAGGGCTCCTCGTGTGTTTTACGACGTGGAATAATAACCTCTATTGGATCCTTACCTCTAGCGATGGAATAATTGACTGACACTTAGGGATTTTGATCTAATGACAATCATGATTCCCAACAAGTTTTCCAATGACTAAGGAAATTTTGTTAGGCTAGGTTTTTCCATGGAGTTGGGGTTTTCCCAAGGTAAATATTGTGCATTTTATTTATGTTTTTTATTTATTTCTATTAATTCTTTTGATAAATATTTTATATTCTCTCTAGTAGTTTCACTAACAAAAAATGGAAAATTACAATGAAGCATTAGGCTCAAATATGTGAAAATAATGAAGCAATACAAATAAAACAACTAGGGATCCCCTTAGGAATTATTTAGAATATATATGAAAAAGAAGTATGCAAGTTTAAACTCAAATTCATGGTAGGATTAATGGTGCTTTCATTCTTATTAAAAAACTTAGGGTGAAGACCAAATAGCAAGCTAGGTCCTTCTAGCGTATCCCATGATAAGTAATCATTACCATGTAAGTTGCAACAAGGGGCCATTGAAAAGTGGTTTATGGAGAGAAATTTGGTGGGATCAATCCAAAGGTGAAATGAGAGAAAGTCAAGCTACTAAGGCATAATGGGTAGACAAAAGCCATATCCCTATATGCTAGTCAAGAAAAAATTACCTCAAAAAATTACTTTTGTTGTGAGTCAAACCACCCTAATAATATGAAAGAATATTTAAAAACTAAAAAACACTCTTAGAAAGTCAATTGGAACAAAGTAAAACATTAACTAATCTGCAAACATTTATTGAAAAAATAGATCAAAAACTCTATATATAGGTGGAATAAATGAATATTTAAAATAATTTTACCATTTTCTTACCACTAAGAGGTCCAAAGTTGTTTTGTGCATCTAACTTCAATTGTAGCTTTTAGGAGATTCTACTATGGAATTTTACTAAGAGGTTTAGGTAACCCACACTTATAATTTTTCAAATTTTTATAGGTTTCCAAGCCCTTGAAAAAATTAGGGTATTCTATGCATGGAGCCACTAAAAAAAGGTTTTGTGCACTAGAGGTAACATTCACAAATGAAGATGACTATTTTCTAGAAAAAAAAAAGAAAAAATCTCAAGGCACTATATTCCTTCTATTTTTCTAATTAGATAAGTACCATGGACTTGAGAGATTGGTGAGAGTGTGACATGAAGTATACCATATTTATATTATGAGGTATATTATGGTGATATGGGAATTATTCACTTGTAGGATCCATAATTTTTTCAAATGTGTGAGGATATGAAGTCACTTGAGGCTCCTACAACACCTTGTCCATATCTGAGATCCTGAGTCACAAACATTCCATATTGACGATAAGATATTAGAGACAATAATGAATGATATATATTTTTTGACAATATTATCCCAACAAGGTGAGAAAAAAATTTTGCATGGAGGAGAACAAGGAGGAGCTAATGAAATTGCGAAAGCATATATAGAAATATATGGTCAACTAGACACACTAAAGGATCGAGACTAAATTGTTGTATCTTCCATATGAAATGTGAACTCAATGAGGGTCATGTATACCATGACCAAAGTTTTTAGCTCTACTGAGTCACACTAGACCTCCTATCTCCTTATGCATTATGGATTTAATGTATGATTTAAACATCATTTGACTAGTAAAATGTTCTTCTAAATAACCTCAAAGAGTAGCTAACGAAAGTGAGATTGGGTGAAAAAAAGAAATTTGACTATAGGAACATAATATGTAGTGTATTCTTTGATAGACTTGCATAGGCATAACCCATTTGCGTTATGGCAGTAGAAATAATGAGGGAACCCCATATGTATATATTTAATTCACCACTTAGGTGGTGGTCACCCAATTTAAATATATGATGATTACTTTGACCGGTTCACTAGTCAACCATCAAGGATTATCATTATGATGGGATTGACTTCTAGCAAGACCCAAATCTTTGCATCCCTCTAAGAAATTGTTGAGGAGATGTAGTTAAGACATAGTATGCTATATTTTTCTCAATTTTTTAATTCTTTTAAAGCTTTTAGATTTTAAATATGCACAATGTTTTTGTATGCAATGATAACACTAAAAAAAATAACTTGGGTGATGTAGATATATGATTAACGATATTTACCAATTTCCCTTAGATTTTTTGTCACCATTATTTTAAGGTGGAGATTGCATAACTAACATCCACATCAATAGATCCATGGGAAACACATACACTATTAGAGGTATATAAGAGCATTGAGAATTTTACTCTAAATATGCTTGAGATTGATATGGAAGATGTATAAACTGATCTATAGTGATTATTTGTCAGATTGTAACCATTATGGTAGAGCATTTGTTGTACACTAGTGATAACAAGCATCTACTTCCATGAATTTTGAAACAAGGTTCTAAGTTTGTCAACTAACACCATCGACAAATCCTACTTAGATGGGGATGTTCATGGAAATATTGTAATTAAGATTAAAGAATGATAGCATGACTCACATAACCAAAATAAAAAATAAAGTAAAACTTAAAACTTAAACATAACATGTACACAGGGATAATGTGGCATTATTTCTAATGCATAATAATTCTTTAGATAGAGTATATTATGAGGCTAATATAGAGGGTTCTTTCATAGTCATCAAAGATTTGAGAGGGTCCAAAAATCCTAGCCCTAACCCTAGACAACTATAATGACATGTTAAATATAGGGTTGCTAGGAAAGATGAGAGTTCCGTTTGTGTTGTATTGATTCACTATTCCATACTTTAGTAGATCAAAGGAGTTAGATATTGTAGGAAAAAAAGATGAAGTAGAATTACCTGTAGTAGCTATATAAGATACAATGAATATGGCAAATCCATAGTGATTTCATCTTTCTTTGTATTTTCATTTTGTACCTATGAAAAAAACAAGGCATATTCCTCACCTTCTATCTATGTTTTTCCCATATTGGGTTTCTTAGAGTATAAATTTTACTTATTCTGTTGATTGTGTGGTGTTTATTACTTTAGATAATTTTAATAAATTCTTAGTTTATTTCAATATATTGAGTGTTATGCTAGTAATATTAATCTAGGTGTATCTTTACAACTGAAAACATTTAATGGTCTAAAATTTTGAATAAAATGTGTCCATGATGTAGAGCTCGTCAAGATATTTCCAACAAAACTTGAATGAGGTCAAACATACATCGTATGAGAAAGTTATGGCCTTTTGAAGTTTTTCAAACAAACAAAAATATTGTAGGACCTAACACGTGGAATCACCATAGGCTAACACATGGTTGTATGAACACTAGCATGGTTGTACGAATGGTGACAAGTTAAAATACAAACATGACATATGGTAGTGTGGATGTTGACATGGCATACTAACAGGACTGTACAAATGCTAATGTAGCATTTTGATTGCACTGTGTGGATGTTTACATGGTAGGTGTGTTGATTTGGTAAGGTGACATGGCATGTTTATTGTGCAAAATTTGATGTGGCTTTAATGTGGACTAATAAGAGGATGCTATATAGTAGCCCCAACGTGCCCAATTTAGGTCAAATTTAGGAAAACAACACTACAAAAATGAAAGTTGGGAAAGTTTGATCCCCCAACCTCTCCACAACAAACATATAAATTCATTGTCAGACCAATGACTATCCATAGGAAACAAATTAGAGGAACTTATATTTAAACTTTAATTTTTATATGATGTTTAAAATTGGTTTCAATAGGAGTTGACCCTGCAACCTCTACCCAATAGCCAACAACATAACCAACATGCCAACAAAATCACATGGTGTGGCAAGATGGTAATACATATTTGAAGTTTGTATGCTATCTAATGGCCAAAAGTGGACAATCTACAAGTTCATCCCTGGAACCTCTTCCTGAAAACAAAACCATTTAACCATTATATAACCTTATTTCTTTATATTGTAGGAGAAGAATAAATTATTTTAACTGTAAATATTTCTATAGCCTGAAATATCACCAATAGTATGTGGTTTTGATCTTGTGACCTATCTGATATAAACACAATGTTTTCACAATTTCATCAGTGTGTTGTGTGGCAAAAGGATTCGACACAAATTATTTTTAAGTCTTATTTTCTATGTAAAATGAATAAAGTGAGGTTTTGACATCATTTATTTGTATCCCAAGAGTGGGAAGTGATTTCTAGGAATGTTGCAACCCCTGTAGCAGATTTGAAGATAATTTTGTTTGCGATTTGGAGACCAAGTTGATGTAGTCAAGATTTTTGTATCCAATTCCTCATCTGAAGTGGACTCGAAGATGTAGCCCAAGATGTGTGAAAATTTTTATCAACCCCTTTGTCTTGTCTATATTATTTTCTTTTGTTTTTTTCTTCAATTCAACCTTTCAATTGTTCATTAAGATTTAAAACTTAAGTTAAGTCAATTCACATTTATATTTATTTTGACAATCATTGAGTAATAAGTTATAACATTAAGTATACAACACAAAATAGAGATATTTTGCATAAAATTGTAAGATATATTATAGAAAACTATTTTAATGGAATATCCGTGGCAGTTTACAACTTATAAAGTATATTTATTGAGAATGTATGTAGTGGCTAATGTTACACATCAAAATATAGAATTGTACATGCTATTATTAATACTAACGATTCCTTGAGAAGATTCGTTGTTGGATTTTGAACTTAAAATATAAAGGATGTAATGAGGATTTAATGCTTTGTTTTTTGTGGTTGACGAGTTCACAATGATTGCACTCTTTATTTCTTATAGTAAGACCAAGGATGCAACCCACTGCACGAAGTTATTCTCCAAGAAGGTGGTATATTTTCATGTATTGCTAAATACTACCACATTGGATAGAGATACAAGGGTTCTAAGTCATTTTGGGAAAATTTTTGGAAGAAGATATGGATGAATATGTAGTTTAGTTCAATGTATCACCTATAAATTTATGAATATAATTTTGGAAACTATTTGAGGTTGTTAGCTAGAGAGAAGCAAAATAATGGGATTTCTTTTTGGAATATCTAGGGTTGGATACAACAAATTTGTGAATAGGTCATTTGGAAAATCAACATATGAGGTTGTGTATGAACACAATCTAGAAGGAGTTACTGATTTAGTTGATTTTCAAAGAGATGTGTAGGAATCATGACACTAAACCATTAACAAAACATATGAAAAGTGTGTATGTTCAAGTATAAGATAAACTTAGATAGAATGACAAAAAGTATAAAGAATATGTAAATGAGCATAGAGTATCTAACACTTTTGATGTGGGAAATGAAGCAATCATGGACTTGAAATAAGAGGCTTGCCCTAGCGATGCATATAGAAAATTGAATGTAAAGAAGATAGGTCATTGGCGATACAACAAATTTGTGAACAAGTCATTTGGAAAATCACCATATGAGATTGTATATGAACACCACCCACAAGGAGTTACTGATTTAGTAAATTTTCAAAGAGATATGTGTAGTAATGATGGGAAATGATTAACAAAACATATGAAAAGTATATGAAAGTATAAGAAAAGCTTAGATAGAATAACAAAAAGTATGAGGAATGTGTAAATGCACACAAAGGATCTAACATTTTTCATGTGGGCGATGATGCATTTGAAGCAAGAGGGCTACCATAGGGTGTGTTTAGAAAATGTAGTGTAAATAAGATAGGATGTTGGGATACATATGATATTAGTGATAATGCATACTAGATAAAGTTTTCTAAAGGGTTGGATATCTCACCATTATTCAATGTGCCATATTTATATGATTACAAGGTACAAAGGGTGAATATGCAATATATGTAGGCTATAAAAAATATAGATTAGTGCACCCAAATGTTGAAGAGAAAGGAAAATAAAATCCAAGTACTATGTAGCAAAGTCTTAGACACATGTAATGGAGCCTATAAGTGGTACATGGTAAAATTGAAAGATAGGAAAATTGAGGAAAGCACTTGGATTTTTGAAGAAAAGTATCAAAGAAATTACAAGGGGGCATTTCTTGAGGATGATAAAACTTCCATTCACCAAGTAAATTAATTGGAATGTCCCTTGTAGACCTAAATAATACAGCACAACAAACATAAAGGTTTTCAAAAAAGGAAAAAAATGAAAAACAAAGAAACAATGGAAATGAGTAGTTCACATCAAAATAAAGTATGGGAGATGAACATATGAAACATAAGGAACTTTGGAAGAATTTATATGAAAACTATGCTAATGTGGGAGAAGTGGACCAATGCATGAAGCATCAAAACATATAATGTAAACGTTCAAGCACAATTGATAAGCATGCATAGGGTAATATAAATTATATGGAGAAAGGATTAGTGTAGAAGATAACTCAATATGTTGCAAAAAGAAAATATAATATGAGAAGCAAAGCCATAAGAGTAGCACAATAAAGATAACATGCAAAGAAGCTAAAATTACATGTAGGGATTGAAAAATTAGAAGAGGAATTGATATAATTAATCAACCAAGAAGGTAATTGTAGGGTAGTAACTATGAATGTTACAATTGGGATATGAAAAAAAGAGATCAGGTTGGGTATTTAGATTCAAGAGCCTGACATTGAGATGAAGTTGAGAGTAAGATTGAGAGAAGAAGAGTGTGAAGAGTAGGAAGAAAATTTGGTAAGGTCGGTTATGGAAAGTGAGTAGGGCATAGAGTTATGAAAAACATGAATGGTGTATCGAAGGCTAAGGATGAGAAATGTATCTACTATAAATAGCCTTGAATAATAAAAATGAGTATAGCAATTCCATTTCATCAAGTTTCCTTTATGTTTGAATGTTTATTTCTCACATGTATATATATCATTAAATAATTTTAATTGTGTAAATTGCATAGTATGATATATATTCTTAAAGAACTTGGATTCAACCCATGAATGCAAATGATAAGGGGCACATTGCACATTTGGCTACATCAAAGAAATTTCATCTCTTTTTTCTCTTCATACTAGACAATTTTTCCTATACTACTCCCACAAATTTGATGAATTTGAGCCATTATCCCAAGATTCCTCTTGGAGTTTGTGATCCTTTCACTCTTGTTATTTTGTTTCATGGAAAGGATTTTTTTCATTGAAAATTTTCTTGTTTTAGTTAACCATAGCTTCTAGATGATGAATCTTAAAAAAGGACTCCATCACTTTGAATATATTATGTACCCATTTATTCCATAAGGCGTTTATACATAAGGAAATAAGTTCTTAATGTTCTAGAACCTATAATTAAATCTATATAATTTTCTTTATTATTTTTCATTCAATTTCATTATCATCATAAAATTGTTCTTTTTATTAGTTCTAATTTAACCATATATCTCCCTCTTTATGCAAGCACACTCTAATTGCACAATTTCATTACATATTTTGATTGTTATCTTTAAGGATGGGTGAAGTGTTCATTTAAAACATTAGTCTATAAATTAGTATATAACCAAAGCAACACTCATAATTATTAGAGTGATGGAGGAAGGTTGAAACTTGTGGCGGTTAGTGTTTGTTGCAAGGCGAGATCAGTTGTAGTTTGTCAATTGTGTTCTCTGGCCAACACTGGGTAAGGTTAATTCACCACCTAGGGAGTGGGTGGTAGTGTTTTTGTTTTTAATTTTTACAGGAGGTTTTTATAGGTTTATTTCACATATGGAGTAACATGGTGTGGGGAGGCAATGTTAGTGTTGCAAGTTGAGGTGGAAGGAATCCTTGCTCTAAGAACCAGTGGATTTGGTTGACTATGAATGTGAAATACCTATCAACGGGTCAATCTTTACCACTCCAATGAGTATTAGGGTGTAGGGTGTCGAGAGGGAAGCATATCAAGGTACAGATGGATTTTCCCAGTTTTAGGTGGGCAGATCATATAATTTTGGGGGGAATTTTTATGTTATCGACCATCTGGTAGATGCGGCGGTGAATGCTAGAGGGAAGGTGGTGTCTTCGGCCATAAGAAATAGTGTTCTCTCTATTATTTGCAGCCTTCCTTCTAGAATTCTGATAACAAACCACTTCGAGAATCAGGGGGCAAGAGTTGGTGTTAAAATTATCCATTAGGTTTTCTATCTAAGGGTCTACAAGGTCTTGTGCCCTTTAATTTATCAAGGGATGGAGGTCTCGCGGACATTTTTTTTCCTGATAAACCAGCGGCTAGCTTGGGGAAAGGGATTAAATTTTGGGTCAACTATGAGGAGAATTTGATAAAATATTTGGTTCAGTAAAGAGATGAGGCTCCAATTCCCTGAGTTCAAATCCCAACCTCAAATGAACTCCCCGTGAGTTGCGCTGAAATGGATGAGGTGGTTGTTCATCAACAAAACCTTAACCAGGTTGAAGGAGGTGAGGGGATTTCAAATGAGGAGCATATTCCTAAATAAGTTCCTGGTGGTGCAGTGCAGGAGACTCATAAAAAAAAACCCTAAAAAGAAAAATAGGGTTATGGAGAGTGAAAGTGGGTCTATCAAATATAATTTGTGCGTTGGAGAAGACATGGAGATGGCACAGGCAATGAAGTTAGTAGATAAATCCTTGGTTGGAAGGGCGAGAATGAGGCTGTTTAGTGTGGAAAATTTGGAAGCATGGAGAGATGAAAATATCAACGGAAGGGTCTCGGCTCCTTTATAGGTGAGCTTTCTTGAAAAGGGGTGGTGAAATAAATTTCAAATCTAGGTCGGATGCAAAGTAGATTGTAAAAGAGGCATGGTTTATTGATTCAACCCTTGTTGCTTTTAATTTTTGGTCCTCGTTTTTTGCACTCACGGGAAAATAATGGATGTGATTCCCATTTGGGTACACATTCCAGGACTTCAAATGCATATGTGGAATCAAAAAAGTTTCATGAATATTGGTAATACCCTGGGGAAGTTTCTGGGGGCATATTATTCCTACAAGGAGACCAAGGAGTGGTCGGTGGCTAGGATATTGATCAGATTATATATGAGAACAAAGTTGTATCAAACCATGAAAATTGGGAAGGAGAATTAATGGTTAGTTGATATTCACTACAAAGGGATACCATTAGGTGCAACAAATGCCATAAAAATGGCCACCTTTTAGGAAACTACATGATGTCTTTTAAAGAAAACCAATTCCAACCTAGGCTAAATAAGAAGCACATGAAAATCAGTGGGGTTGGGGTCTCAAGGTAGGCTAAATAAAATTTGGCAAAGGAATTAGAGGAAAAAAATGAGGTTACAGTGGAGGTCCAAACCAAATTGTTGGTCAAGGTTTAATTTCCTAGGAATGTGGGTTTGGTTCCGAGAGGGGAGGACACTGTCGCTTTTGATGAGGTAGAGGTTTTGAATTCGGGCAGAGAGAATGATGGAGGAATGCTTGGGTTTTGGGGCATGGAGTTAGGTGAGGCAAAGGACCGTATTCCAAATGCTCCTGGGTAGAGGTCTCAGATTGAGGAGGATGAAGAAATGGACACTCAGCTGGACACTAGTAGAATTTTGAAGGGTTCTTCTCTTCCCTTCTCCTTTGTTACTTTATTTTCATGTTATTATTTAGTCATTAGAGAACTTTTGAGATATAAAATGGGCCTCCTAATAAAACTGTACAACCAAAATAAAATTTACAAGAACCAATAGGATTCAAGATGATGATGTCAACCACGGGGGATGATTCACCATTTATGGGGTAAAAAAGTAAAAATATTAAAAAGTAATAAAATAATAAATCTACTTTTTCAAGATGTATTTTCAACTTATCTCCCTAAGGTTTTACTCAAATTTTGAGCAGGAGTACTCATTAGATGTAAAATTTAATTCCTCATCCAAGGAGTACCCATGTTTCATAATTTCAACAGAATCTGCTAGACGAAAAATGAGAAACACATGAAAAAAGGTGATTGCAATCACGTTTCTCATGTATTTATCTTTTTCGTTTAGCAGGTTCTCTCGAAAGTATGTAACATAGGCACACCTTATATGAGGAATCAAATTATGCATCCAACGAGTGTTCCCGCTCGAAATTTGAGTAAACTCATAGGGAGATAAGTTGAAAATATGAGTTGAAAAAGTAGTTTTTTCTTTTTTTTCCTTCTAAAATTTGGTGATGCAGTCTAATGTTATTTTATTATTTCCACTATTATTTTATTATTTCCTTAAGATGCCCATTTTAGACCTCAAAATTCCCTTAATGTTTGGAGCATAATTGGGATAAGAATTTTAATGCTGAGAGTGTGGAGGACATAGAAAAACTGGTAACTTCCTTATCCTTATGGAAAGTGGCATGTTACCTCTTGAATGGTTCAGGAGGGTCCTCATCCACAACCTTAACTTTCTAATTTGTCTTCTCAGAAGAAGATGGTATTAATTCCACTCGATATAATTTGATATTAAGGCATATTCCCCCCGATCCAAATGGTAATGCTTGTGGGTTAGGTAAACTTATTGTTTCACTGATTCCAAGAAAAGGTAGGTGGAGTAAAGCACGTTAATATTTGGCAAAAGCTTGGGTTAGATAAGAGATAGTTTTGGGAAGACAATCCTCTATTTACATGGCCCTTAGAGCGTTGAAGTCCCAAGGTGTTGTTCTCTAATGAAAATCAGTTCATTTAATTGCAGAGGGTTAGCAAGCAACCCCAAAAAACTTGCCTTTAACATATTGGTTTAGATAGAAGACCCTAAGGTTATTTTCTTACAAGAAACCCTAGGATATGGGGATATTATCTCAACTTTCCTTGAGTGCACTCTACCTTTATGGAAGTTTATTGGGCTAGATGTCAGAGGTCTCTCAGGGGAGCTATATTTTGGGTGGGACTCCCACAAAATTCAATCTCATAATTCCTAAAGTGTATGCCCTGTTCTTGGGATGGAAGGGTTTTATTTTGAGTTGGAGACAAAATTTACTTTTTCAAAATATATGGTATGAATGAAGAAGGAATTTTTTTCTAGAATTATTTGTTTTAGAAGTCAATGGTGTAGTGAAATAAATTAATTATGGGAGTGGATATCAATTTCTCGAGTGGTTTGGTTGAATCATGGGGATAGAGGGATATAATAGATGTCCTTTCATATTTCTTTTCTCACCACTTATACTCCTGAAAAATTATTGATCTAGACCCCATTAGGCCCAAGCCAAATTGGAGGAATAAGAGAGTGGGTGAGGAAAGAGTTGCAAAAAACTTTAATAAGTTCTTGATAGCAAGGGCTCTTTTGCACAAGTTTTGTTTTCTACGACAATGGGTTGGGTTAGGTGGAAAATTTTACCATTCTCCAATTCCGTTAGAACTTAAGGGCCAATCTTAGAATCTTGTGATCCCTTTCAATATGTGTGTTGGGTGGTTACAGGATGATAGTTTCATGACCTTAGTAAACACAAACTGGAGGCACATTTTTTAGGGTCCTAAGCTATCAGTAGTCCAACAGTTTGAGGACAATATAAAGAGGATAAAGGTGTTGACAAAGGAATGAGAATCTAAGAAGTGATTCAAGGAAAATGAGGAACTTAAAAATATTGAACAATAGTTGTGTTATCACCCAAAAAATGATCACCTCTCCATGTCTTACTAGGTTGATAGAAATACACCACATAAGATGGGTTTTTACATATTAAAACCAATTTTCACCTTAAGAAATAATTTAGTGAACCATTTTCCTAAATTATTACTCATTAAAACCCATGAGAATAATTAGATAAATCATTATTTATTTAATATTTTCTCAAAATGATTAGTAAATAATTATTTAATAATTATTTATAACCTATTTTGACTCAACCACTCAGGAATAATTAAATAACTCATTATTTATTTATTATTCCACTATTTCCCTCATGATATAATTGTTAAATCAATATTTAATGATTATTTATAATTCATATTTGACTTAATTACCATAAAGTAATTAATAAATCATTTTTAGTTGTTAATTAATTTAATCGCTTTCTAAATAAATATATTTGACCAGTTCAAATATATTTTCCCTCTCAAAAAATATAATAAAATATTCATAACAACTAGGATTTGATTTAGTCTATAAAATTTTATTATTTTCTAGATCTCAATCTATCTCAATACTTTTTTATAAATAGAGGGTTTTTCTCCTCATTCTTCATTATGGTCATTATCATCATCCCCATTATCTTCCTATGACATTTGAGCTCTCACTTTTGAGTTTAAGCCTCCATAACCATGTTTTTCCCATTGTATACAACCTTTTAGAGAAAGATATGAATCACAAGGCCATCAAAAGGACCCATCCCATGGAGGGGGATTTGCAAACCCAATTATACAATCTCTCCATCAAGTGTATTTGATTTAATTTAGTAATAATACAATACATTTTATCATATTCCATCGGTTTATTGTGTTATTTTTTCTGCTGTATGTTTTCATTTTCATATTATCTTTTTCAAGTTTCTACTCTTTGTTGCATATATGAAGCATTTCAATAGTCATTTCTGTTGTGAGGGTTACTAGTCACCAGCAAATTAAGTGAAGGGATTTTCATACAATTTTAGAAAAAATTCATAATAACAGGCTGAGTTTTGTTTCAAAATCATTGGAGGAAGGATTTAGGGATCATGGCTCTAGGGAGGAGTTGAGAAGGTTGTTACCCAGGAGAAAGGAGATTATTGCTGCTAGGGAGGCCAAAAGGCGGTTGAAATGTTGAGTCATCTGGATGGAAAAAGGAGATGAGAATATGAAAATTTTTCAAGCTTATGTGAAGAGTCAGAAAATAGAAAACACAATTTGGAAAATGGAAGACCAACTAGGAAGAGTGGTCTCCAATTTTCAAGGTTTGGCCACTTCGGGTAAAAATGAATTTTCAAATCTCTTCACATTTCTTGTTGGTATTTAAATAACTGAATTCATTCGGGTGGAAAATCACTTCCCCGGGTTTTTGGAGGAGGAAGGTAACCAAACCCTCATGTAGGAGGTCACTAAAGATGAACTGAATTTTTTCCTTTCAAGCTTCCAAAAAGAAAAAAGACCTGCCTGGTGTGGGTGGACTATGGAATTATTTATCAAGCTCTTTGAATTGGTGGGGGGGGGGGGTGTATTTTGAAAGTGATCAATGAAAAAAAAGTAGAGGAAATAATTCCTCCAAAATTTAATTCTACGTTTATAGAACTAATTCTAAAAGTTGATAATCCTTCCTAGTTTGAAGAATTATGCCCTATATCTCTTTGTAATTGAATTTTACAAAGTAATTTCCAAGGTGATCGCTCTAAGAATCAAGGCCATCCTATCAAAGGTGATCTCCAATGAACAATTTGGATTTTTGGAAGGGAGATAAATACACGAGGTGATAAAGGTAGCACAAGAAGTTCTTCAGAGTATGAAAACCCATAAAATTAAAGGAGCAGTCATCAAAATAGATCTCTCAAAGGAATACAATCAAGTTTTTTTTACTACTCACCCATGTGGGCTTTGAGGTTCCCTTCATAAAATGGATAATGAGTTGTATGTTGATAGTTTCCTTTGAACTCCTTATAAATGGTGTGGCATCCTATTTATTTAGAGAATATTGGAGCCTAAACATGGTTTTCCTTTGTCACCCCTTCTCTTCTTATTCATTGCGGAAGGTCTTATACAGATGTTGAAGGAAGTCAAATGAAGAGGTGATTTCAAAGGTGTAAGTGTTGCTAGAGCATTGGCTATTACCCATTTGCTATTCATAGATGATATCTTATTTTTTTGTAATGGATTTTTAAGGGATTTTCAAACTCTTCATGAAATTATTGATCTCTTTAGCAAGGTTTTCAGTATGGTAATTAATGATTTAAAATCCATATTTATCATACACAACTTGGACTCCAAGAGATAAGTAATATTAGTATTTTTTTTCCTGTTTGAGATATCGAAATTTGACTTGGGGCTCAAATATTTGGGGTTCCATCTAAAGCCTAATTTCTACATACTTAAGATTGGTTTTGGCTCTTGGAAAAGCTAGAAATGAGGCTCTCTTAGTGGAGCCATGGATGGTTTTCAAGGGTTGGGCATTTAGTTTTAGTAAAATTGGTTCTTGAAGCGATCCTTGTATATTGGATGTTCGTGGCATGGATCCCAAAGGGGATACTAGAAAAGGAAAGAAGGATTTATTTTAAATTTATCTAGGAAGAGATGCGGGAATCATTTGTATTACAATGGGTTAATTGGTCACAGATTGCAATACCCAAGCTCCTAGGGGAGTGGGGGTAAAAAAAAAAAAAAATCTCATTCTCAAAATCTCTCACAGTTAAATCTGGGTGGATACTTCTTACCACTTCTTTCCTTTGGATGTATGTTTTCATTGAAAAATATATTAGGTCTGACTCCCTAGAGGACTTGATTTGACACCCCAATAGATCAAGAGGAAATATCTCATTAGCTTGTAGGGTGGTGTTTAATTTCTTAGAATTATTCACTTCAAAGCTTACATGGAGGATTGGGAATGGGTACAGGGTCAGATTAGGTTATGACCCATGGTTGGGGAATGGAGATAGTCATATTTATCTCACAATTTGATTTTTCATATTCATGATGAAGGATATACTAAACTAAATCAGATCCAAAATCTCGACGCAACAAATTTGTGGGTACAGGGTTGGCTTACAGTAGTGGAATTGAACATCCCTAAGGATATACAAGGAAAATGTAGACAATATTTGGATTCCCTTGAAAGAGTTCACATAAAAATTGTGGATCGTGAAGATGAGTTTTTTTGGGCCTCCTCTCCTCTCAGCTTTTATACTCCAAATTTAGGCTATATTTTTCTGAATGCAAGGGTTCATTTGGATGAACTTGAATGGTGGTGGCAGGTAGTCTGGAAGGAAAAATTCCCTCTGAAAGTGAAACTGTTGTGTTGGTGTATCATGGAAAATAAAGTTCCTACATGGGAGGTGATGCAACACAATTTTGATATTGGGACATGGTGGTACTCACTGTGCAAAGAGGTAGAGGAAACAATTGATCTCCTTTTTGTGTCTTGCCATTTTACTCAACAAGTCTAGAATGATTGCAAATCGATTTTGGGTTCACAATGTACTTGGAACGGGCCAACCTTTTCATCCTCATGGAAAATTTGGCATTAGGATCGGGCGAATAGAATTATCAATGCACTAAATCTCATTATATGTTGGGGAATATGGCTTGCAATTAATAAGGAGATTTTCCAAGGCCAAACAACTTGCCTAGGGAAATTGTTGTTGTGGGCATTACTATCCTAAAACATTTTCCACAACTTAAACTTTCGCCGAAAATTAGACCTGTCTTTAAGGAAAACCCAGACATATCAATGCCCTAGGGATATTTTGACAGGGCTTCTCAGGGGGCAGGAGCCCAAGTTAGTGGGGGATTTGTACTTAAATTTGCTTTAGCAACATGCTTATCATGTCAAAATTGGTATGGGTTCCAGTACAAACAATTGGGTTGAAACACTTTCTTGTAGATCTCTGATAGTTTTTTCCATCGAGAAGGGATGTGATAGGATCCAAATCTATGGTGAATCTATGTTGATGGTTAATTGGGTCAATGTTTTTCAACAATGAAGGAACATTCATTTGGTTAACATTGTGGATGATATCTGTAATTTGAGTCTTTATTTTACATACTTCTCTTGCAGGCACATCTATAGTGGTAAGAACCAATAATTTGATAGGATTTATAAGGATGGAATTCTCCTGGATCAGGGGCTCTAGAAGGTAATTGAGATGTGGGGTTAGGATCGGTCTGAATTTTACCACAAAAATTACATGGACGAGTTACAGGAAGCATGAGGCATGACTTTCTCCCATGCAAGTACTACCTTTTTTATACATCGATTGCGTTGTATATGGTTATAGTATTATGCTTATTGAGTACATTGGCTAACTATTCTAGTTTTGTAAAACGTTGTTCTCAGAAGGTAGTATATGTTATAAATTTCTCAATGATCATGTTTTGGTTTTATTTTTGGAACAACTGATGTATGTTGTGTATTATGGATCTTCTAAATTTTCTTCTTTACTTATGTTTTTTGTATCTATATGTTTGGATTTTACGGTCTTTTTCTCTAACAAGGTGGGGGATATTTCCTAAATGAATGAACTTCTTTCTAGTGCATATGCTAAATGTACTTTAAAAAAAAAAAAAAATTACTTTTTTTTTCCTTGGAAAAAAAACTCATAATTATTAATGTTCCCATTTTCATGCTATGGATTTCCTCTACCAAATTTGATATTAGAATTATAAAATTTATCCCTTAATAGTTCATATTGATAATCTAAAGTCCAAGCATGAAAGTGTTCCTTTGTGTTACAACATCATACAAAGCCTCATCTTAGGATGTCCTTTAGAGAAAAGGAAAGCATGACCTTGGCAGATGCTCCATTTCCAAGTAAGAAGAAGCATGTATTTCACATACTTTCTTGAGTGTTCATTTTTTGCAAACGTATGGCATCATTGACACTCACTTTGGATCATAGAATATCATATTGGAGTGGCTTTTGTTTGATAGAAGTGCTCAAAAAATGGTTACTTGATTTCATTCAATTCATTAACTATGAGTTTCCATTTCCGTTTTCCAAATTGTTTGTTTTATGATATTTTTTATTTTTTGATGATAGGTGGAATATTCATCTAAAATGCACCATTTATAAATTCTCTCAAGAACATAAAATAAAAAATATTTGATAAAATATCTTTGAAGATTCTTATAATTATTATATGGTCTCTTTAGTTGTGCATAAATTATTCCACTGTATGGTATCTTTGGTTTTGCATAAATTAGTGCATAAATTCTTTCATTGTATGGTCTATTTGGTTGTGCATAAATCCTTTCGGTAGAATCAAAGCGAAACTCCAAAAAATGACCACTATAAACTAAGTAATGGTATGGTGCCAACACAAAGAGGAATTCCCAAACACTAGAAGATTTAAAGATTCGTTATGAACTTGAATTAATGATTAGTGCATGGGAAAGTGCACTTCAACTCATTATCAAAGGGATGTTGCAATGTCATGTTATGTTATCCAAACATTTTGAATCAATCAAATTACATATAATTAAAAATGAAATACAATTAATAATAAAATAAAATAAAAATTAAGTAAAATAGTCAATATCTGTTGACAGTTTTTGGCTTCCAGGTTTTGACAACCCACGATTTTTCCAACGGTATTCTTTAGCCTATTTAAAGGGATAAATTTCAATCAAAATTTTATTTTTTTCTAAATATGTCACATTACAATTATCTAAAATTGTGACAGGATGTTGAGATGATGTATTATGTCAGTAAATAAATAAATTTTGAGAAGTTATCATTACCAATTTTTTTTTCTTATATGATTAATTGCATAAATAATTCATGGAGGAGTTGAAAACAATATCAAACATAGGAAAAATCAAGGCTATGATTCAAACCTTTGAATATTTCCATGATGTAATTTTTTTTATCTCCTTTTCATTTAAAGATATTAGTGATTCAAATAATAGCTATAAGTTGATTGTTTCCTTTCTAAGGAGACACCGATGATGAATATTTTCATTAGTGAAAAGGAATTTGATATCATAATTTTGTATTTTTGAGGTTGGGGTGTATTTATTTCGGTAGAGGTTCTTCATTAAGAGAGAGTCATTGCAACAAATCCTGTGAATTTTCTGAATGAGAGGAGTTGAAAGGAACCATCTTTGGAAACTATAAACCTCATTAAATAGTTGTGCTTGAATAACATAAGACTTTGATTATAATTCAATGATGTATTCATTTGCTTTGTTAGATTTCCTTGCAATAAATTCCTCTCCCAAATAGTGATCATAGATAGATATTTGTTGGTTTTTCAATATATGTGACAACAACAATCTCTACCTCCCCTATGTAATTTAGGTTTTGAGTAGACCTTTGTTTGATTTTTGTAGAAGATTGAAGTGGGTTGGAATTAATTAAGTTCTTAATTGATCATTCCTTTTTTTGAACATAAATTTATTAGATATTATCAACAATGCATTTTATTTAATTTTTGAATTTTACAAAATGTTAATTATAAATTTTGGTGGAATATCTTGGATATAAATATTTATAAATTATTTATTTCTTGAATTATTTTAAATGTGGTGAATTTAAAAAATAAATATAAATGGTATATTTTTGTGAAATAACTTGGGTATCAATTTTCATTTAGTTTTTTTTGTTTTCTTTTTAATACAAGTTATGGATTTTTCTTAAATATACTCCTAGATCAATATTTATAAATATTTTAATTTTTTATACTAGTTTAGATCCATCTTAACGTTGGCTCTACCAAGTTCCAAGAGGGATCAAATCTCTTAAAATTCAAACCTCTTTTAGAGTGAAAAGAGATTTGATCCATCTCAATACTTAGTAGATCTGAAGTTAAGATGTAGACTAGTTAAATTGCTAAAGATTGCAAATTTATGAGATAGAATCACATGTTCAATCTTACATGTATTAGTCAATGACTTTTGTAGATTGATTCGGTGTTAAAATGGATCTAAGCAGTTTAAATTGTTAAATATTGCAAATTTATGAGATAGAATCACATGTTCAATCTTCCATGTATTAGTTAATGACTTTTGTATAAAAAACAAGTTATAATTTTTGGATATTCTTAGTTGATGTTGAACACCTAACCCTTGCAGTTATAATCATGAATGAATCATAATAGGGAATTTTTGATTGACCCTAGCAACATGCCCATTCAAGCTCTCTTTATTATTGTTGGGGATCACTCTCAGTTGTCATACGTTTCCTTTTTCAATGAAAAAATCATTGATGTTTTGAAATTTCATTAAGTTGAGCTACATCTCTTGGACATGGAAGCTTAAAACTGCCAATATGGGATTCTGTTATTTCTGGAAGAAAACACAAGCCTCAAATTTGGACCGTGTCATCTTCAAAAAGAAGAAATGTGCAAAACAAATATGAATTTCTACATTAAAACCCTCGTTAAAGCTAAACGAGAACACCAAGAGTATATTGGCAACCAAGAATATAAAATATAGGAATAAGCGGTCACTTGGTAGATGTTGGAAATACTAAGAGGGGAGTGAATCAATATTTCTTATCAATTAGCACTTATTAATAATTTTTAGAGCATCAATTAATATTCATTATTATCATTATTATTATATTTATTTAATCATAAGATTTCATCAATAGTAAAAAACACCATAAAACAATGCAGAAAGAAAGAGACAGTAGACACAAATGTTTTTAGGTGGAAAACCCCCTACTGGTAAAAACCCACCAAACACTTCTTAATAATCGTGTTCTTCTCTTTAAACAAAATAATTAAATCAAGTTTTCAACTCCAACTAAAGGAGGCTCTAACCCCCTAATTTACAGGCTCCAACATGTAGGATGCTTCTACACCCTATTAACTTGCTACAACCGGAAGGACACTCCAATTCCCTGGATTTCAGGCATCAACCTAATGAGTGCTCCAACATTCTATTTACCAGTTGTTGTTAGAAATATGATCCAACACCCTGTGATTTATTATCTCCCACTAAAAGGACGCACCAATGCCCTGTGCAAGCTACGACCTATCCCAGTACCACCCTACCACCCTAAAATGTTTTCGGGCTCCAACCTGAAGGTGACTCCAATCACCTTCCTTGCACCACCCTAAAGAGCTGGTGGACCATGTTTCACAATTTTCAGAGTGGATCCCCCTGTGCTCTGAATCAATATAATAAACTTGTGATGAAGATAATGTTGCACTGCTCGATATGTATAATTTTTCAAATCTAGAAACCACATCAAGTCTATAAACCACACTGCACAACACTGCTCAATCTGCCACTACACTATCATACTTCAAACTGATATCAACGAACCTATATTTACTCATTCATAATATAAAAGAAAAAAATTACACAACCTGAGAGTCTTCTCCTATATCTGTTTTAAATCCAATTTGTACCAAACCACAACACATTCACTTCTCTACAATAAAAAATAAGTCTATTCATTATTTTAGTTAATCTTGTACACATGCAACCTACAATGGTCAACCACCATACTACACTACTCACAAATTATTATTTGTTCAAATACTCGTGAGGTAGTCAACCCAATCACTATTCCAAGCTACTACTGTAGTTGCAAGTACCAGGTACTGAAGTTTGATGATAGCTCAAACTAAGGAGCCTCAATTCATCCCTATGACTTTCTTGCAATGCTCAAAAAATCTGCCTAAGGAAGGTTACCAACATGTGTTTAATATCTTACTCAGATATGGCTATGAATCACCTTCTAGTCTATTGTTATACAATGTTTTCACTGTAAAATAATAAAATTACTTTCACTATAATAAATAATTTAATAAACCATATTTTATTAAGTTACTTCTGGCTAAAATAAGAAACCCCATGAGGAATAATTAAATAAGTCCTTATTTATTTGATTTTCCTCTAGGAATAATTAATTAAACCATCGTTTAAATAATATTCGTGCTCATATTTAACCCAATTAAGAGAAATAATTAGATAAATCATTATTTTTCTTATTTTTCTCTAGAAATAATTAATTAAATCATTATTTAGTTATTATTCCTTGTTAAATTTCACTAAATCACCTAGAAATAATTAAACAAATCATTATTTGTTAATTATTCCTTAACCACATCCTTGAAATGATAAATGAATCATTTATTTGTTTATTATTTCTAAATAAATGTATTTAACCAATTTAAATACCTTTTCCCTCCAACAAAATATAATAAAATATTCCAAGTGGTTAGATCTAGATCTTGGTTAATAATTGTTGTGGAGGTAAATCCCCTCTGCGGACAGAGGCGATCCCTACTAGCCCAGACCGGGTCTAGCAACAATCGTCACATGCTATAGTGCAGGTTCCTAATTTCAAATAAAC
Organism: Pinus albicaulis; assembly: GCA_034641835.2. Lineage (NCBI taxonomy): Eukaryota > Viridiplantae > Streptophyta > Pinopsida > Pinales > Pinaceae > Pinus > Pinus albicaulis. Next base: position 709,025,104 of record CM076577.1, read on the forward strand.
CAACTAGCGATGAAGGCTTACCTGGAATCCAACATTGTCGCTTGTAGATAAAGTAGCGCTCTTGTTCCTTAGCTCTGACAGATCACAATCCTCACGATCTCCATGATCGGACACCTACACACGCAAGAAACAAAACAAACGCAAGTGTAAAATCCAGTATATGCAACTATATGTCAGTTAGAGAAGACATAACTCATCATAATAATCATCAACAAGAGTGGAACCATAACCAATAGTCACTTATCATTAATCAATCAAAGAAGAATACAACCATAGCTCTAATGCTGAATTCTCCTTCGGAGGGTCGCCAGTGGAACACGTCTCGAAAAAGCCTGTCGGGGATGGGAAAAACCTCTCTCTTCGGATGTCTTGACAATAATCTCCTTGCTTGGATTTGGCCTTAAGGGAATGAATCAAGGCTCTTGCAGCATAAGGCTCTGATGGCTCTTGGGAACTTGGAGACTCTACCATTCAGCTATTCAGCCCCTTCATCAATGGATGAAGGCTATATTGATAGAGGAGAGGAGGAGGTTGGGATCCATACAATAGTGGAAGGGAGGCCTTATCCCTTGGGAGGTTCCCCATAAGGTGGAAACAAGAGGCCAAAGGAGGAAGGTCGTGGTTATTCAGTCGAAACCACTCCTGATGACTCATCCACGAAGTTGTTGTAATCGAAACTTCGCCTCTTTTTTTAAAAAACTTTCCAAAAGAAGATTGGCACGGGTGCTTAACTGGGATAGAACACTAATTGGCGTGGGCTCAGTGTTAATTTTCCTCATTGGCGCGAGTACATAATGGGCTACCAGCGCCAAGGCAAAAACAGGTGTTTTTAGGGTTCTGCTCAGGAAATGATCAACAGAAGAAATGTTGTCCTCATGGCAAGGGATGAAATGATGGTATTTGTAAGGCATGACACTGCTTATTTGTCACAGAAAAGACCCTCCAATGGGCAAGATGGGGATTGCAGGGATGGCGAAAAATTACTGTGTAACAGATGCCCCCTAAAGCATGAGGCCCGAAAGAGAGAGAGGGGTGAAATTCTTTACGAGAACGTGTCCAACTGAAAACACCACTGTCGAAAAACCTGCGTAGAGAAGTACAACTGATATCTCAAATACATGATATATACATGGTATGGGTGCAGCCATCCATAACAGAGTATGTAATAATCCAGATCCAAGGCATGGATGCAGCCATCCAGTGAGGATCGGTAAATAGACTCAGGTATGGTCGCAGCCATCCAATCAGTGAGTCATGTAACTAATCATAATAATCCACAAAATCGCAGCCTGGTTTATAACCGACAGGAATCCAGGGTCTTGTGTTCCATCTCAACCCGAACAAAGTACAAGTTCAAGCATGCAAATATGTGAGCTGAAGTCGAACATGCAAGAACATCGCCTGATTACCAGCCAATGATGAAATTTGTTAACAGACGCAAGAGGTACCACCAATAATGACAATGGTTCTCAAGGTACTATAGGTACAATCTACGGCATGCGAATCAGTGAGCTGGCGTCGAACACCCGTAGAATCACTCGATCGGAGGCCAAAGATGAGAACCTCACGTCGAACGCGAAGAACCTGCCACTGAGGCATGCAGGCTCCAAGGTACCAGAAGGGAGTATCTAGATCAGCTTCCTGGATAATGAGCTGAATTTGACAGGAAGTGACCTTGATCGAAGGTGGGCCATAGTGTTTCCCACATCATCGACACGAGACAGAGGAACATAATTTCTTTGTGAATCAAGATCAGATGAGAATCAAAGGAAGCTTGAAATCTCCAAAGGTCAACTTCTCTTGAACATATCGGCGACACAACAGTGGATTTGGCAGTATTTGACATCAAAAGATCAAGGGTCATGATGACAAGGCAAAGAGCAGATGAGAGGTCAAAATGGATCACCCAAACCCACGGAGGCAAGTGAAAAAAACAAGATGAGATGTCCCCAACCCGACACAAAATGCGGACAAGTGCCATTTTCAAGAGTGACATACTGCTGAATTATCCAGACCGGGTCTAGCAACAATCGTTCACGCTATAGTGCAGGTTCCTAATTGAAAATAAACCAACTAGCGATGAAGGCTTACCTAGAATCCAATGCTGTCGCATGTAGAGAAAGTAGCGCTCCCATTCCTCAGCTTTGGCAGATCACAATCCTCACGATTTCCGTGACCGGACACTTGCACACGCAAGAAACAAAACAAACGCAAGCGTAAAATACAGTATATGCAACTATATGTCAGTCAGAGAAGACATAAATAATCATCATAATCAACAACAGGAGTGGAACCATAACCAATAGTCTCTTATCATTAATCAATCAAAGAAGAATACAACCATAGCTCTGACGTTGAATTCTCCTTTAGAGGGTCGCCAGTGGAACACGTCTCGAAAAAGCCTGTCAGGGATGGGACAAACCTCTCTCTTTGGATGTCTCGACAATAATCTCCTTGCTTGGATTTGGCCTTAAGGGAATGAATCAAGGCTCTTGCAGCATAAGGCTCTGATGGCTCTTGGGAACTTGGAGACTCTACCATTCAGCTATTCAGCCCATTCATCAATGGATGAAGGCTGTATTTATAGAGGAGAGGAGGAGGTTGGGATCCCTACGATAGTGGAAGGGAGGCCTTATCCCTTGGGAGGTTCCCCATAAGGTGGAAACAAGAGGCCAAAGGAAGAAGTCCGTGGTTATTCAGTCGAAACCACTCCTGATGACTCATCCACAAAGTTGTTGTAATCGAAACTTCGCCTCTCTTTTTTTTTAAATTCCAAAATCAGATTGGCGCGGGTGATTAACTGGGACAGACCACCAATTGGTGCGAGCTCAGTGTTAATTTTTCTCATTGGCGCGAGTACATAACGGGCTACCAGCGCCAAGGCAAAAACAGGTGTTTTTAGGGTTCTGCTCAGGAAATGATCAACAGAAGAAATGTTTTCCTCATGGCAAGGGATGCAATGATGGTATTTGCAAGGCATGACACTGCTTATTGGTCACAGAAATGACCCTCCAATGGGCGAGATGGGGATTGCAGGGATGGTGACAAATTACTATGTAACAGATGCCCCCTAAAGCATGAGGCCCGAAAGAGAGAGAGGGGTGAAATGCTTTACGAGAACGTGTCCAACTGAAAACACCGCCGTTGGAAAACCTGAGTAGAGAAGTACAACTGATATCTCAAATACATGATATATAGATGATATGGGCGCAACCATCCATAACAGAGTATGTAATAATCTAGATCCAAGGCATGGACGCAGCCATCCAGTGAGGATCGGTAAATAGACTCAGGTATGGTCGCAACCATCCAATCAGTGAGTCATGTAACTAATCATAATAATCCACAAAATCGCAGCCTGGATTATAACCGATAGGAATCCAGGGTCTTGTGCTCCATCTCGACCCGAACAAAGTACAAGTTCAAGCATGCGAATATGTGAGCTGAAGTCGAACATGCAAGAACATCGCCTGATTACCAGCCAATGATGAAAGTTGTTAACAGATGCGAGAGGTACCACCAATAATAACAATGGTCCTCAAGGTACTATAGGTACAATATACGGCATGCGAATCAGTGAGCTGGCATCGAACACCTGTAGAATCACTCGATCAGAGGCCAAAGATGAGAACCTCACGTCGAATGCGAAGAACCTGCCACTGAGGCATGCAGGCTCCAAGGTACCAGAAGGGAGTCTCTAGATCAGCTTCCTGGATAATGAGCTGAAGTCGATAGGAAGTGACCTTGATCGAAGGTGGGCCATAGTGTTTCCCACATCATCGACACGAGACAGAGGAACATAATGTCTTTGTGAATCAAGATCAGATGAGAATCAGAGGAAGCTTGAAATCTGCAAAGGTGAACTTCTCTTGAACATATCGGCAGCACGACAGTGGATTTGGCAGTATTTAACATCAAAATATCAAGGGTCATGATGACAAGGCAAATAGCAGATGAGAGGTCAAAAGGGATCACCCAAACCCACGGAGGCAAGTGAAAAAAACGAGATGAGATGTCCCCAACCCGACACAAAATGCGGACAAGTGCCATGTTCAAGAGTGAATACTGCAGACACGAAAATGATGCTGGTTCCATTTTCCCCCCACCATTTCTAGCGAGTACCTCTTTATTTTTACACAAGCTTGAAGAGGATACCATATGCTTGTCATATAAATCCGTCCTTCGGACGAATCCATCCTAGTACATTTAACGAGCCCTAGGAAGGAGGAACTCGGATATCGTCATTACGACTGAATCCAATGTCATCAGGGTTTAATGAGTCTGAAAAAGGAAGAACTCGACGTCTTTTCATGTTTAAAGAGTTTGAAAATACAGCAAAAAAGTAAACTCCAACAGTCCCTTTTCGTAGATAGTTCCTCAGATCCGAAAAGGTAGAAAACTATGTCTGAGAAAACCTCCTAGTCGCGATAGGCTAGGGTATTCCTTTTTCGTAAATAATCTATCCCAACTCGAAAAAGGGGTAAATGTATACTGGGTAGATGTCGTTTTGCAACCATTTTAATGAGATCGAAATGACAAGAGACTCGGCAATCTTTTCAGTTTTCAAGAGTCAGAAAAGAGCTGAAAGTTGACTCCTCCTGGAGGAACGAGTGGTATAAAGGGTAGAAACTGGTTCCGGCAATGATGGAACTACTCTGAACAAATAAAGGTTAAGAGGCTGGCTAACAAGACCACTCATCGTAGCGGTTCCTCAGGAATGGGTGAAACAACCTAGTGAAGGCATATGATCGGCCAAGAAGATAGTGACGATGGAGTGAGAAAACCAAGGCTCATCTGGCAAAAACAGGCTGATAAAATGGTAATCACAAGAGGTAAAATGGGAAAGGTTTCATTTTTACACAAGCTTGAAATCAGGAAACTCTGCTTGAAGTTGGTTTCATTTTTACACAAGCTTGAAACAAAGAGAAACTATGCTTGAAACCGGTTTCATTTTTACACAAGCTTGAAATGGAAACAAACTATGCTTGAAAAAGTAAGCATGCCCCCAGCATGGTGACTCAATTCGAGGTACATGCCCCCCAAGCTTCAATGCATATGAAAGGAAGATGGAGTGAAGGTTCAAAGCACGAGATCTGAGAAAGACTCGACTGGGATTTTACGAGAACTTATCAAAGACTCGAATTGAACAAGAACGTGTTTCATTATTTTAACGAGGTTGACACATTAAAAGAACTATCCTCAAGACACCTTGTTTCATGTTTTAAGGAGCTTGGCACAAGACTAGGAACTCTGCTCCGACAACCTTGTTTCATTTTTTAAGGAGCTTGACACAAGACAAGGAACTCTGCTCCAACAACCTTGTTTCATTTTTTAAGGAGCTTGACACAAGACAAGGAACTTTGCTCCGACAAGCTTGTTTCATTTTTTAAGGAGCTTGACACAAGAAAACGAACAGTGCTCCGAAAACCTGGTTTCATTTTTTAAGGAGCTTGAGACAGGAAAGGAACCATGCTCTGATGACCTCATCATAATGAACAAGAATTCATCGCTTCCAAGAGTTCCACTCGCGATGGAAGGAAAACATCCTGGAAGTCAGGACCCAATGCCCCCAGCACATGATGCACGACGGCACTATCACTGAGTACAGGCACGGGGTAGGTAGCCACATAGTTGACCTGCGGTGGGGCAGATACAACAGGTGGATAAAAACCAGGAAGGGATGATGGTGGGCCAGTTGCCACATCAGGACCAAAGAACGAAAGTTAATCAATGGTCACAATCTGTCCTTCATGTGGAAAACAGACCACACGAAAAAGGGAGGAGACAAGCGCTCCCATGGCATAGGTGTAATCACGCCCCAAAAGTAGATTTAAATCCAAGGGGCCTAGAACAACCATCACGTCCATATGGATGGTTTTACCTCCCAAAGTAATAGGTAACCTTGGAAGGATCCCTAAAGGTTGACTTGTTCTTCTATTAAATGCCAATAGATTCTGCGTAACAGGCGCAAGCGGTGGTGAACCGAAAGCTTGTCAAGTAGTTGAGGATAGAACACTAACAGACGTGCCTTCATCTATAATGGTGCTGGGTACGGCCAGACCAAAAGCCTGTACTGTAATCTCGAAAGGCACATAAGACGGAAAGCGGTATCCTGGAAATCGATTCCAATCAAAGGAAGCGACCAAACTACTCGGAGGGGCTACCATCGAACCGAGATGGTCTTCCCCTGGTGTTACGGAAGAAGAAGGAGCATCCTCCACAACCTCCATCTCGAAGGTGGGAGGGGTATCCTCCGGGACCTCCATCACGGGAAGCGGAGGAGCAACTTCTTGAGATATAGGGACAGGAGAATCTTTCTCCAAGTCCAAAGAATTTGAAGAAACCAGAAGAACATGGGGGGTGTGAGGTCCACTCTCAATGGAAAAGACCTGGTGCACTGTAGACGGGGCCAGTTCAACCGATCCTACGACCAATGGTTGGTCGAGAACGGATTCTTGAATTTGAATTTTCGAGGGAGTGGGATCGACCAAAGATGACTCTTGACCAATCATAGGATCGACTGGTGGAGGACTCAAAGACAGATGCTTATAACCAACTAGAAGGCATGGTGTAGAAATAGCTGAGTTGTCCAAAACTCGCTTGGCTTCATCCATATACGGACAAAGGTGAATGGCATGGTGCCCTTTGCGCAACTTACAGGGATTGGTAATCTTACCCTGCTTCTTAAGAGCCTTACCAACAGTAGCTGAAGAAGTGCCCCCAACCTGAATCCCGGAAGCCAAAGGCAACGGCGGGTGACCGTTGCACCATACTTTGAGTACCTTGGGAATGCCAGGGCAGTCTCGAAGAAGATGGTCTCCCATGCACAACATGCAAGGGAACTTGAATTTCCATGGAGGGTTGGAAGGTTTATCAAGAGGAGACTTCTTAGGCGCAATAGCCACAGAGCTAGCCTCTCCTTTATTAGACTTCTTCTTCTTCTTCTTAGCCACCTGGTTACTCGAATCCAGACTTTCGCCAGGAAAAGTAGAAGAGAAGGACGCAGAAATAGGCGAAGAAGGGGAGAGGTCCACCTTGGAATCAACATGATGTTGTTCAGGTGGAGGAACTGATTGAACAGTAGCCAAGACGTTTGGGACCACAGAGGTTGAAAACAACCAAACAGGCAACCCAACAGTTAACTCAGGAAGGGACAACATTGCCATATAAGGAGCACCAAAATTTCCAAAAGGAGGAAAAGGACCAGGATTCCCATCAGAGGGGATTCCTTGGTTGGTGAACTCCGGAAAAGTTTCCATCAGAAACGATCTTCAGAACAACACCCTAAGGAAACTAAATTTAACCAAGAATATTTCGTGGGCAGTTGATTTTTAACACATTGAAACAAAACTCTACTGTTTCATCTTTTAAGAGTCGAGAAACAGGAAAAAGGTGACTCTATCACTTTCAGATTGGAAACAAGCATGAAAGGACAAGCGCTTGATGACCTTTTCAAATTTAAAGAGTCAGAAAAGATCGAAATGACTACTCAGGAATTCTAGGCAAAGGGTGTACCAAATAATCGTGAACTGCAATATACACCTTGGTTTCAAAATGAAAAAGAAATCAACCAAGGACTTAATGTACGTGCAGGCAATCTCCCTGAATGTTGTGTCTAGTGTATCACGGGTATAGGGTGGCAGACTCGGCTTCCTATGGATAAAGGATAGAAACCTAGTGGGGTCTCTCTTTATATACTCGACGGTATGGGGATCACAAGTCCGTACTAGTGCTGTCTAAAGCCAAGAGGCGAACGACAGCTACTAGGTTTAACGACGCCGGAAAACGTCTATAACCTAGACCTCTGAATGTTTCATTAATTTTTCAATGCTTCCTTAGGTAAATTGAGTAAATTTTATGGTTGATCTTCAATTATGTTTCAGTTTTCAGGCCCTAGCGAGTGTTATGTCTTGAAATCTCCTATATGCAGCTATATGAGAAAAGAAAACTTTTCAATTCAATGAATGCTATCTAGTTAAGGGAAGAGATTCAAATAATGATGCGACATAAAACAACACTGCAAACGAAATATTTTCCAAACTAGATGACTTTCACTATCCAAAAGTAATTTCAAACATTCAACGATGCAAACAATGCAATGTGATCTATGCAAAATCCTCTTTTTCGAAAACTATGCAATTGTAATCTATGAACAATTTCCTTTCCTTTTTCAAATGATAAGAATGCACTCAATGCATTTTTCCATGAAATGAGAATCTACTTAATGCATGCTTTTAATAAAAGAGAATGCACTCAATGCGATCTTTAGCCTTCAATCATTAAACAATGTGATCTAAGTTCAATGATAAATCTCAAAATACTCTTCAATGCAATGTGATCTAATGCATTTTAACAAAAAGAACACTTTGAGACGAAAAATAAATAAACGCAAATCTTCTTAATGAAGGATGAATGAAAAAGAGATGTAAACAAACACTAAGAATGCAATCGTTGTTTCAAACACTTTGTCACGAAATCCCTCAAAAGGAGACAAGACATATGAGGTCAAACACAAAGAGGACTTCCAAAGCAAGAGATCAAAACAAGGCATTCATTCTCTTTTACATCAAGAAATCATGGAGAGAAGACATTTCAAACAATGAGCAATGTAATCTATGCTCATATAGAGAAAAGACCGGAAGGGAAAGACACACTGGTGAAGGATTCAGGGAAAAGTCTCAATTTTCACACACCCTAAAATTGGCCCAACTTTTTCATTGACAACTAGCGCCAACTAGCGCGACTCGCTCACTGAAAACTAGCGCCAATGCCCAATTGGTGCGGGTTGCTAACTGACAACAAGCGCCAACGCCTGAAAATGAAAAAACAAAGAATTTCTCCCAACCAAGACCAGACTCACCACTTCAAGAAGAATCTAAAACAAACCCAGAAGCAAAGTACTGACCAAAAGAAACTTTTGAACAAGGGTAAACCCTAGCACCTACAGGAGATGGCGCGACTGTCTGGCTGTAATCCGCGCCAGACAGGGGATGGAGCGAGTGATGAACTGGCAACCCGTGCCAATTGGCGCGACTTTCAGGGTGGAAACCGTGCCAATCAAGCCAACCATGAAAGGATGAAAACTCAGAAAAGCAGTGGTCAGATCTGATCCTCTGCGGCTGAACCAAAATCCAAACACAAAAAGAGCCAGTCAAAAGAGCCGATCAAGCAAGCAGAATCGAGAAACAACCAAAAAGACAAGACAATACTCCAAGCGTTTAGTTCATAAACTAAACCGGAGATTGACTGAAGCAGCTTTGATCTACTTCGCTAATGCAGAGCAATAGCATTTCAAAGGCTATCTGGCTAACTCCAGGCTCCGTCTATAGCTTACAAAGCAGAACAACAACAAGCTAGACGATCCCCAGCGGAGTCACCAATTTGTTGTGGAGGTAAATCCCCTCTGCGGACAGAGGAGATCCCTACTAGCCCAGACCGAGTCTAGCAACAATCGTTCACGCTATAGTGCAAGTTCCTAATTGAAAATAAACCAACTAGCGATGAAGGCTTACCTGGAATCCAACGCTGTTGCTTGTAGAGAAAGTAGCGCTCCCGTTCCTTAGCTCTGGCAGATCACAATCCTCACGATTTCCGTGACCGGACACCTGCACACGGAAGAAACAAAACAAACGCAAGCGTAAAATCCAGTATATGCAAATATATGTCAGTCATAGAAGACATAACTCATCATCATAATCAACAACAAGAGTGGAACCATAACCAATAGTCGTTTATCATTAATCAATCAAAGAAGAATACAACCATAGCTCTGACGTTGAATTCTCCTTCGGAGGGTCGCCAGCGGAACACGTCTCGAAAAAGCCTGTCGGGGATGGGACAAACCTCTCTCTTCGGATGTCTCGATAATAATCTCCTTGCTTGGATTTGGCCTTAAGGTAATGAATCAAGGCTCTTGCAGCATAAGGCTATGATGGCTCTTGGGAACTTGGAGACTCTACCATTCAGCTATTCAGCCCATTCATCAATGGATGAAGGCTATATTTATAGAGGAGAGGAGGAGGTTGGGATCCCTACGATAGTGGAAGGGAGGCCTTATCCCTTGGGAGGTTCCCCATAAGGTGGAAACAAGAGGCCAAAGGAGGAAGGCCGTGGTTATTCAGTCGAAACCACTCCTGATGACTCATCCACGAAGTTGTTGTAATCGAAACTTCGCCTCTTTTTTTAAAAGATTCAAAGAAGATTGGCGTAGATTAAGCAAGCGAGACAGACGCCAATTGGCCCCGCGGCTTCGTGGTGGACACCCTCATTAGTCTGCAGTATAACGGGCTACTAGTGCAGGCAAAAACGAGTGCAGGTCTGCTCAGGAAATGATCAACAGAAGAAATGTTGTCCTCATGGCAAGGGATGCAATGATGGTATTTGCAAGGCATGACACTGCTTATTGGTCACAGAAACGACCCTCCAATGGGCGAGATGGGGATTGCAGGGATGGTGACAAATTACTGTGTAACAATAATATTTTATTATTCTCCATTATCGAGGATAACTCAATATTTTGTTATAAATAGGAGGGTTTTCCATTTATTATTCACTTTGATCACTTTCATTATCGTGCTTTGATTATTCTAATTGTTGCTACTATTTTTTTTACTTCTTGATCTCCCATAGAGTTCAACACATTTTGGGTTTTCTACACCATTTAGAGAGAGAAAATTTTGGATCTAAAGCGTTAAGGACGGCCAAAAACCCATCCCATTGAGGGGGACTGGTAACATCATTATTTGTTCCCTTTCCAGGTGTTATAATACATATAAAATTATTTATATCTTATCTTGTATGTTGGATGCATGGGGAAATTCTTATTTCTTTTCACTGTTTAACTACTTTTACTGCATAGATCTGGTTTTTTTCAGCATTTTTTTAAACTATCGATTGCATATATAAAAAAGTTAAGCATCCATATTTTTTGTTAAGTTTGTTTGTCACACACAACTAAAGTGAGCTCTTTTCGTACACTTGCGTTAAGAATTTACATTAATAAATGGTGACTCCACTATTGTAATTCATATTCCTGTGTGACCAACAACTTCAGTAACTATGGTTTTTCTTCAGTTATTTTCAGTCTCCTGATGTTGTTTTTTAACTTTTATGCCCTAAAACAGTGAAAATTATAATTTTCGTGTGTTTTCGGGTGTTGTAATATTCCCAGTTTTCCATAAGTTAATTGGAATATTAGAGTTCTTAATTTTCATAATTAAAGTAAATAAGAGGGTGGAGGGACCCATAAACCCCATAGATGAATAAAATACACTTTTGATGTGTAAATGTGGATAATTTAGATGTAGATCTACATTATGGAGTAGTGGAGAAGCTTCTTAAATGTAGGAAGAGTGGAGATCATAAATCATTAAATATAAAATCATGAGGATCTTGGAGGAGGTCAACTGAGATTATGGTGCATTAAAAGTAAGACATAAAGCACTTATGATAAGATAATGGAGGAAGTGGTGCATCTAATGCACACATGATGGAGAAAGTGGAATTAAATGAAGAACATGATGGAGATCATGGAGAGACAATGCAGTCTTCATGGAGGCTAGTGGCCACTTGTACAACGCAGTTATGAAGTGGGCCAGGGCTGTGGAAGGCTCATAATATATATAAGGATTTGTATTATTATTTTTGATCTGTTTAGATCTAGATTTGTCATGTGACATTTCTATGCACGCTTATGCTATTTAGCTAAGTCTATAGTGTTGTGTAGCACACGGGTGTTTCCGAGCGTAAATCCCACCCTTACCCATGGGGGACTTCGAGTGCTTACTCTAGGAAGGTTTCTATTGAGCTCCATTCATCATCATGCATTGATTCCGCATTCAGCCACACTCATATGTACTTTCAGTCTTAGGAATAACGCAATTCTTGTTCAAGGGTTTGAGAGGTGGTGGTTGTTTCTAGCACTTCAGCTAGGAAATCGGTGGAGGATTCATCCTTTCACTTTTTCTTCATGTTCAGTATTCTAGGATCTATATGTTCATATATGGAATTCAGGCCATTAGATTTTACCTCCATGCAGTAGAAATCCCCTCAAGGATTGCACATTCCAGTCCTATATATCTGTTGGAGGAAGGAAGTTTCCAGTATTTCAGCTGGAAATCCTATGAGGGACCATCTCCTCACTTTTTTATCATTGTTTCCATCATTCAAAAATGGATTTGGCATATTTAGAAGCAGGCTAGAGAGCCTCCCTCCTTGAAAATTCATTTTTCTGAAGTTGTTGAGTAATCAACAACCACATTCAGTGGAGGATATTGGAGGAGCTAGATCTTGAGCTTTTAGCCCAAGGATCTCGTGAAGGGATCGACCCTTCTTGCATTGAGCTGATTGTATAACATTGCAACCATCTATTCTTTAGTTCATGCAGCAGATCTACATACTCAGTAGTGTATATGTGCAAGCCCTAAGAGGGTGATTTTCTTAGATTGATAGATCTAGAAAATCCTTTCTGGGTTATCTTGGGTATCCATCATAGAGTCCGTATCTCAATTTTCAGCAACATTAGAGCTCTGGAACTGCCAGATCTACATTGCCATATTTTCCAGTAGGTGTTGCCCTGACATTTCTAGCAGGGACAACACAGTATATTCCTCCAATAGTCAAAAGTTACGTAGTATCTCTTGTGGGATCATTTCAAGGTCATTCTAGGCCATCTCTTTAGCTTGAGTGTCTCATATTTTGAACACTTTTGTACTATTTATACACCTCCTATATAATAAAATGGCTTCGCTATTTCTTTCTATTTGATGGTGTCTTAGATTAAATGTTTACTTTGTTGCAGTTTCATCTATTGTGTTTTAGTATTACTGCATTCTCCCTTTTGGGATATTACATGTGTTTTCTGCGGGTAATAGGTAGCAACCGTGTGAGAGATGACAATTTTTTCTAAAACCTACCGCCCGAATATCCCAGATCTATAACTTTCACTTTCTAGCCTAGAACCTATGATTTCCACCTGAACTCACACATGTTAGCCCAAAAACTGGGATTTCCATAGTTTACATGTCAGTACCTGTGAGCTGCAACTTTTTTTTGAGTTTTTCTGTGACAGTCAGGGTTTGACGCAAGCACTGTTTCAATTTTTTTAACCTCTGTCTCAGCCCGTCTTAGGCATATATATGCACAGTTTGTCTCCTTAAAGTATAAGAAAGCCCCTTAGGGTTTCAGTACACTTCCACCTTTCTAGGAGGGGTTTAGCTAAGTAGGTAGTCTGAGATTTGCAACGCTTTCAACCATTGTTTAGGGTCTGGTCTATCTTTCTTTCAGGTCCCTTTTGATCAATTATTATTCCATCCAAAACCCCCTCTTGAGTTTCTTTTGGTATTTCCCTTAGGGTTTCCTTGTTTCCCATAGGTTTTTAACATTTTGCAGCAGTTTTCCCCCTTGGTTTCTTATTGTTTTCTACACCTTTTCCCGTAGATCCGAGTCATTAGACCCCTGTCCCTTAGAAATTATATATTTTGGTTGTCTTGTGTGTTTTGAGTGAATTTATCCTGCCTTTTAGACTAGTTGTTTGGGAATCCTTCTTTTGGGTTGAATTTATGCATCTGTAGCTATTTATTTTATAGTCGTTTTAGTTTCATTTACAACATTTCAACAATTTTTCTTTTTCTTTATACAATTTTTGGGACTTAATTAAAGTTAACACACGGCTTGCACACACACACACCTAAAGCAAAGAGAAATTGGTTTACACCGCCAAGCCAAGACATAAACATTGTAATTAATTTATCTGCCTCACTAAGCCTTTGTTTATCACTCTTCACCCTTCTCGTGTCATTTGTGACTTGCCATCATTGTGCCCCCAAGGCGTTTATCTCGGAGACTCTAAGGAATTCACCCTCTATTTTCATTAGGAAGACTTACTCCACCACGTACGATCTGAGTTAGTCCTTCGTCGAGTCCCCATAACAACTCTGATTCTAGTTCATCGGGTTCTTCCTCTGATTATGAACCCGGTTCCCCTCCACCTCACACCGTCATCATGTCAGGTGCCAATGCAGGTGTTGGTCCTCAAGATAGTGGTGGCCCCAACCCTAATGTTGGAGACACTACTGGAACCATCCCAGCTACTCCTTTGCTATCTTTTATGGAAGTTTTAAGCCTTCCCAATTTCATCCAATTAATCAATGACCCTATACTCCACAATCCAGTTTGTCTTGCTATTCCAACTAAGCTTCCTTCCGACATCTCTAATTTTGAAGGAAACAAGGGAGAGGACCCTACTAATCATATCCTCTCCTTTTACATATGGTGTTCATACAATTCCATTACTGATGACTCCATTCACCTTCGGTTATTCCAGCGTACGCTCACTGGAGAAGCTGCAAAGTGGTATGTTGACCAGAATTCTGTGTCTCATTCCACTTTTGTGACTCTTGCTAAATAATTTATGTCCTACTTCCAGTTAACTCTCCATTATGATATCAGTACTGAGTTATTTACCGCAATCCATCAAACTTCTGCCACCCGCCTTTTTGACCATGTCTAAGAATGGCATAGAAGGAGGAGCTTGTGTCGAGCACCTACATTCAATGACCGTGTTTATATGGATTGGTTTCTTAGAATGATGTTTTCTTCTATTGTTAAAGATTTCACGTCTCACTTTCCTCAAACCGAGGAAGAATATCTCCAAGTTGCATTGAAATATGACTTGATCTATGCCCAATTTGGTTATGTTGATACCGTTTTACCAGATCCTCCTAGACTTGGTGGTGCCAACTGTTGGGCCGCTAATATGTCATTATTATTATCACTTTTTAACACCTATTTCATCCATTTCTACTCTTCTTTATCATTTCATTTATCATAATTTATCATATAATTCCATTTTATAATTATTTATGCTCTTATGGATAAATATTATTTCTTCTCCTTTATTATTAATAAATTGATGATTATTATGCACGATTTTATCAATAATGGTTTATTAATATATTTTGTAACATCACTCACCATTTGATCCTCCAAGATATTTTCCAGGTTGCAGATTTGATCTCCATCACATCATTCAATATTCCAACTCAAAAATTCGCTGGAATAAGAAGTGTCAGTTTTGCGTTGGACATTATGGGAAAATGGAGACGAATCTAGAAAATCTGAAACATGGGTTTTGTCCAGAATGGGCCGAGTTATTTTTTCTAAAGAATGGTTTGCCGAAATTTGGCCCGTATTAAGAGAAACGGAAGGTTCTCTGAGGATAATTTTCTCAGATTCGCTGTTGTGGCCGTTTTCCAAATTCTTCCAGTTGCAATACCAAATTCGACTTGTTCTTGTTGAATGATTGATGGAAATATATTTTCTTGCTGATAAAGTTGTTGGGGACAATCCAATATTGTTATGAGGGATCATATTTACTATTTAATTTCTCCTCTTTCTGATTATAAAAGGAGAGCATGTATTGCCATTGGGGGGAGATTCCCTTTTGTAATTTCAGAATTGTTCGACTCTTGTTAATTAAAATAGAGTACGACTATTTGTAAACGTTGTTATGCATGATTAATACATGATTTAGTTTTTGTTCCATCACTTGACTTTGGAGTAGCTCAACGATGTTTCCCTGGTGGCTAAGGGCCCAGCCCTGGTGGATCCATCTACTGTTTGTATTATTATCTTTCAATTATTGTTGTGTGACAGTTTGCATTTGTTTCCATTACAACTTTCAAGTTTAATAGTTTACTTCTTAATTGATTCATAATATTGGTGTGTTACATTGATGAATTGCGTTGTCGTTCCTTTCTAATTTAACAAGAATATTGATCCTCGTATTACTTATCTTGTTATGTTTTAACAGAGCTTCGCTATTCAACAGTTGCTGTTCTATTCCAATTGTTGTTCCATTCTGATTGCTTATTGTTGTTCAATAGAATTTGCTACTCAATTACATTAGTTAGATATTGTTGTTTAATTTCATTAGATAAGATTTCCTGTTCAATTTTCTTAGATAAAGTTTGTTGTTCATTTCTATTTATGTTCAATTCCAGATTTGATGTTCATTTCAGTTAATTAGTTTACAATCTATTCATTCCTGCAAAGAGTTGGTTTTGGTTTTGAGAGCTTGCCTAGTTTACTTTCATTAGAAGCATTAGTGATTTAGTTCAGTTTCCATTTAATTGATTTAGTGTGGAGTTCAAGATCATCAACTGTAAAGGACATCTGGTTATTGCTACCTTTTTTCTCAGATTGATTATCTTGTTTTCATTTGATTTCATTTACATCAGTTTCTAGAGGAAAGAGTTATTACTACGGCATCCTTGACTGATGATTGTTGAGTGAGTGATTGGATTTTAGAGAATTTGGTTTCATGTCATTACAATTAGATTTTATTTTCAGCATCCGTTTACTCTTGTATTTAAAAAACTGTACTACACATTGAAGAGCATTACTCTTGGATTAAATTGCTGCCTCAAACTGAGTACACTCTTGAAATAAAAAATCGTACTTGGAGTGATAATTAATGTAGGATAAATAGGCGTTAAAAAGACACCTTTTATACCTCAACACCAACGCATCAGGGGAATATCACGCCACTGACGGTGTCGTTGGATATATTTCACATCTATATACTCATCCTTCCATGGGCTATGGTTTCCCTCAGGGAGGCACCAGCTCCTCCAACACTTATCCGCCTCCCGATAGCATGTATCCGGGTCAAAGCATGCCTTACACATTTTCCCAATTGCATCATCCGATTTATAGGGCTAGATATTTCTCAACCTATTTACCCCAATGTTGCCCGACCTCCTTTCTATCCATATCCACATCCTAATACTCCATCCCCTCTAGCATCAATGCCCCAACCTCTTGTGCCTTCTCAACCTTCGCCACAACAGCCATGTCGCCCTCAGGGTCAGGTGTATATGCAGAAGAGCGCGACTAATCCTCCTAATTAGAAGAAAAATAATAAGGGGAAAGACATATAGAACCAACTAGCGCAGGTTAACTAAGGGCACCAAGGTAATCAACTGAATGCACCCCACAAGAACCATCCAAACACTACAAACCAGCAACATGGTGATCATCCCAAACAGAAGAAGCCTCTTCGCATGAGCAGGCCTTGTTCTTATTGTGGTTTCCATGGACATTATACTCATGATTTTTCCCTTTTACCCCATATGTTCCATTTGTGTGAAGCACAAGCAACATCTAGAGGACATCAAGCCACTGCTTCAGTTCCTCCAAATAATACGCCAGCTCAACCGGTTGTGTTCACTAATCCTTTCCCTCAGTAAGGATATGTTTCTGCCCAACCCCATTAACGTTTGACTACCCCTCAAAATTCACGGTTTGGTACCCCTGAGTACCAGATTCATATTTTGAATTCTGAAGAGTTCAATACCACCAATGTCAACCTTCAGACTCGGTCGTGCAAATATGACAAGAAACCCACTACGTCAAGAACTCTGTCCCAAACCAAAGTTTCCACATAGTCCATTTCGACACCCAATTCTCCCTTACAGATCCCTCAGCCTTGGGAAAAGGTCATTCACAAGATCCCCAAAGGTCCATTATGAAAAAATGTTTCTTCTTCTAAAGCCGCCCACACCTGCAACGCAATAGATGATTTGGCACAATCACTTGCTGCCATGTCCACGCTGGAAGTCCTCCAGTCATGCCCATCACAATGAAAAGATCTCTTATCTTATTTGGGTGTTGTGGATCCTTCAGAGGATCATTTGATCGTCTTTGATGTTGACAAATCATAACATCCTCCCTTACCTTCATTCGTATCCTTCCAAATACCAATCAAGATTCACAATGACAATGTTTCGTGATGTATCATTGATGAGGGCACATCCACCTGTGTGATATCTGCTTATGTTTGGAATAAGCTCAGATCACATGAATTAGCTCCATCCACCATCACTTTTCATGCTTGGGATGGTCAACCTTCTAAACCCCTTGGTATGTTCCGCAACTTTCTTGTCACTCTTGCAGGAAAGTTTGTTTGTGTTGACATTGAAGTCATTGATGCCCCCTTGGATTACAATATCCTCTTAGGTCATAGCTATACCTATGCGATGTCTACTATTTCATTTTCGGTTCACCATAAGATGTGCTTTCCTCAAAATATAAATATCATCACCATCGATCAGTTGACATATTACGAACCAAAGTCTTAGACCTCCCCCAAGTCTATCAAATATTTGGTGGACGATAAACAATTAGCCGCACCTATCACTAGTGTTTCACCAAGAGTCTAGAAAGATTCCACCTTACTTGGTTCATTCCCTAGCCCCCCCTTCTTATCATTGACCCCATATCGTCAAATGTTTGCATGATGCAAGCGTCTCGAGCTAGCCACAAATGGTCTGGTTTGACCAACCAGTAGCCAGCACCTCCCCAACCTGTTGGTGGTCATTTTGCGGAGCCTTCAGGACCTTCTTCTTCTGCTACTGTTTCTTCCAACATTTTTCAACTAGGAATGGTTCCCCCTAGCCTTAACCATTTTGGAGCCATTCTACAATTCCATTACCCTTTCGGTCAGATACTATGTCTAGCTCCCCCATCTAGAGTATTTTCAGTTCCTGTTATGGCTACATTAAGCCTTCCCAATTTGACCCTGGGGATCCTAGTTTGGTACATTGATCCCCCAACCAACACTACTCCTGGTTAGCCCAAATCTTATACCGCTTTGACCCTGATCCAACCAGTCACTATGACCCCTCCCTTTGCTTGTGTGCCTCAGCCACCTCAATAGGAATCTACTCCTATTGCAAAAGCATCTGGTGAGGGGGGCAAAGCCAAAAAGAAGGAACCTAAGGACAAGGCCTTCCAAACAACTCCTGCTCCTCCTAAGCCTCCAAAGCAGTCACCTCCATGCACTTTGTGTGATGTTGTTGGGCATGCCACCCATAATTGTCCTGAACTTCCTTGTCTCAAACCTATGGTCAATGAGACATTTACTTAATCCGATATCCTAGAGGTCCATGTTACCTTACCCGATTAAACTAATAAACTCAAATTTTTGCACATGAACCACCCCTATGCTTTGTGCGATATTTATGGCCACTATTATCATCATTTTCCCTGTCTCTACGACTTTCACGACACCATTGAGGTTGTTCACTGAATATAGGATGCTTGTAGTGGATCATGTACCCCTCAACTTGTGATTTATGCTTAAGCAGAACCAAAGGACCTTTCTACACCTATTGTGATACCTCCCCATGATTTTGAGATGACAGACCCTTCGGCCACTATTCTCTATCTGTCATCATCCATGAGATCCATGGTGGAAGACCCCTCAGGGGCACCCCATTCTATTTCGACTGAACCTCCTTCGGTGCTCACCCTAGTCTCAACATCAATAGATGTTTCATATACTATCTCTTCGTCTACCCTATGTAGCGATGTGTATGTGAACCATATCTCTCATGATGATGTGTCAGGTAGCCCTACTATGCCATGTGGTCTTTCTTCTACCATTCCTCCCATATTTCATTATGATGAAGACATTATGGAAGCGATGACCACCACTAACTTTCCTTGTGATAATATGCACCATTGTGTGTACTTCCTTCTGTAGCAATCCCATGACCAGTATGTTGTTGAGTCTAAAGACTTCATCCATAGTGAGGTCGATTGGTTTTGTCCCCCCTTACGTAGAACCCATGAATTTGATCCACATACACCTTGTGGCCATTACATTGACACCCAATTTTTGGGTAAGGGGGCATACCTTCTAGAGGATTTCTAAGGCCAATGCCTTCCTAACTCTTGCAATGAACATTACCTCAAGAAATTTTATGCTTACCATCTCCCATTGAGATATGTATTTTATTTCTGTCATGCATTTAGATAGCTTGAATTGTTCATCATCATCTCATTTGTTGTCTTGTGGTGCCTTTCATATAGATCCATCATCCACATTGTATATCAGCTATGCCTCGACAACTTGGGCCATTTTTACCCCTTTCATTCATTAGTCCTCTCCAATGACATATGCATTGGATCTACCACCAATAACCAAGCTGAATATGATGTAGTGATAGGTTTGTTAGTCGAAGCCCTTGATCATTGCATCCTTCATCTTCATGTTCATTTAGATTCCTTTCTGCTTGTCACGCAATTGAATGGCGTGTATCATGTGAATAACCATGGCCTTTTAGAAGATATTTTTGAGTGAAGTTCTTAGTTCATGAATTTGAAACCATTACATTCATTCATGTACCTAGAGCCCAAAATCACTATGTAGATAGCATTGCAAACAATATTCTAGATTAACACTTATCACATTCATTTAACACAAAACAATAACAAAAAAAATGGTGAACCATATACTTGTCATATATTAAAGATGCATATCCATATTATGTATCATCAAAATCATAAATATTTTGGAGTCCACTACTCTAAATACATCTGACATGCCATAGCATGCTGCAAAATAAAAAATGGGGGCACCAGATGCCCCTACATCTAATCACTATCTGGAGGGTCCTGAGCCAATGGCTTGGCTCCTACAACCTGTAGATCCCAAACTACATGCATGGCCATCGCCATGCGCCGCATGACCCCTAGTCGCCACTCATAGGGTAGCCCTATATATGCCTCAATGTACTAGTCCTCAATATCATGCCATCTGTGCTTAGATATGTCAATAAAAATTAGCTCACGCTTGTGGTAGACATCCTCCATCAGAGTCTCATATTCAAGTCTTTTGTCCCCTCTCACTCCACTAAAATTTGCATCCCCTGGTGCTGCAGGTCGTCCCATATACCTTGCCAGCTTCACTAGTGCTATATCTGCATACCAAAAGTAATGAATCAATACCATATACATATTCTAAAAAAATTAAAATTCATCATAATATATAGCTACTTTCACTTACCATCTGGTCCCCATACTTGACCTGGAAAAAATGGTAAGTCAGGGTGCCCTTGAAATTTCATACCACTGTATGGATAATCATCTATGTAAAGTGGAATTTGATCTCAATGTGTGAAGAACTCAGGTCGGAACACCCATTTGACTCCCCCACCTCCTTCTCTCCACAGAAACTGCCCCCAACAGCACATCCTGAGCTCCCGTGAGCCACCATGCTAGATCTGTACATGAGGCTTAAGTGTGGGGATCTTCTCGAAGAAGAATAAGCACAATCCTGTACCGAAATCATAGGCAGGTTCACCTATCGCTTTCACAACAAAAATTGTCATTTGACAGACGTTAGCATCATCTGGGCCCACCCATAGTAAGTCCCACTCATAACACTCTCAACCATCATCACCTGCCCTCCAATGATGTGATGGAACACCTGGTTTCCTAGGATCCACAATACTATTGCAGCGATAGCCCGTCTCTCTAGCCTCTCTAGATCACTGATCGGTATGGTCATGCCCTTAGCACGAACATCCAGTCTATAGTTGCATTTCACAAAATCTGATATGTTCTTCCCTTGCAATAATACTAGATGTATATTTCCCATAACCCCTAGTAGCGAGAGTCCGGTCAAGAAGTAAATGCCTTGAATGGTCAACTCGATCCTGTGCCCCTACACCATAAATGCCTCCTCTTCTGGATCCTATTAGTTGAATATCTTGGACAACAAGGGATCCCCTATCCTCATTAGTGGGTTCTCATCCAACTTGAGAACCTCGTACCTCACAAGTGCACCTCGGACTACCTGATCCCCCTCAATATCAGCACGAAGAAAATCCAAATCCCTCTCTCGCTAGTTTATCTTCATCTCTGCAATTCCTCCACAAACCCATAATTTTTTTCATCTCATAAAAGATTGATTTCACCCTAACTCATCAAGTCCCGGTCCCCAGCCAAAAATAGGACAAAAGCTTAACTTTAGGCCAAATCGTAGTTTTCATGACCTGTACCTATGAGCTTGCAGTTTTCCCCTCTAGAAACTGCGATCCAGGTCGTAGTACAGGCCCCAAAAAGTGTGAGTCAGCCATTAGGAAGGGCAGAGTGTTGTTCCTGAGCCCCGGTCACCTAATCTGAAAAAATGAACAACTAAAGAAGTAGAGTAGGGTTAGGCCACCAACTTGCAACTAACGGATCTCGATTCCAATGGTCGGCTTGTCCGCTATGATCGACACAAGATTTAGGGCCTTCTCCTCCTCTCCAAATTCACCATAGATCCACTAGAAAATGAATCAAATTGGATGGAAATCACCCTATTAAAAGAAAAACCCTAAATTTTCGTTCGCCAATTGCGACCAAATCATAGACAGGTTTGACGAACCATCAACACTGTTGGAAAGATCTCACTCAGTACTAAAACGGGTATCCTTTTGTTTTTGTACATTTCACACTTCACCAGGAATCCATTTTTCCAAGAAGGGTCACTTTGTCGCTTTTTTAAAACCAGATTTCTTCATTTGCACTACTTGTACTTGGGGCACCACTTTACCTTCATACTTTTCAATGCATGTGTCATTTTTCATCATGAGTAACCATCTTTTTATCATTTTTTATGGTCCCCACTGGGCCTATTCTATGTGGTAGGATCATTGAGTCACCCATGTTTCAAAGCATCCATGTTGAGTGACCATCGCATTCATGGAGTCTATCTTGAGCCCCTTTGTCCCCCTGCTACAGGATTCCTTCCATTTTTTTCATTTCCCTCTCTCTTGTTGCCCATTTTTTCCTCTAGTCATACTATTCCACATCCTCTCAGGAGTCGACTCAGTCATTGCCAGCTCATCCTGGATTTTTATGATCTGACAAGGGAAGTCCTCCATCCGCTACTCAGTACCCCCCATTCCATAATCATCCTTAGTTTCAGTCCATCTGTCGCTTTACTATGATCCCTCGTGCCTTAGTTGAGGATTCCTCATTTCCTCACCTATGGAAGAAGTCCTCCTGTCGACATCAACACATTCATTCCAAAAGACAAGTCTAGAGAGTGGTGTACCTTCATTCCAGCTTCCATTCTTGTTTGGTGCCTCAGATCAGGCAAAGGGACTCATCATTTCCCTTTGACTTGGTTATTTCTCATCCGCCCAACTTCAGCTCATTATCTAATGATCTAGATTCATATACTTGATGGTTCAGTGATTCAGTAGATTGCACCAATGATTCCCAGGTGTGTGTGTGATGTTTCAAACATCATGAGGGGGTGGCCCTTCAGGTAACCCCCCACATGCTTGGATGACCCCACATTATGCTACAACTTTAGATGCAGCTCTGCAGATTTGATGGGTTCGGTTCCAGACGCTTTCAGTGCCCATAACATGCATGTATCATCCATTCATATTTCCAAATCCCTTTCCTATTTATCAGGGCTTATTTGGTTTTTATTATATCTTATGTACTTAAATATTATTGTATTCAGTCCTGGCTATTGTCCCAGGTGAATTATGTATGTGGGATCCATTATATTTTTTTATAGCCCATTTTATGCCAATATGTCATGTCCCATTTATCATGTACATTATTTCTCAATTTTATTTTGTTGGGCACACCATTATTCTTGTACTTTGTTATCTCAGTGGGCTTAGGTATACCTCCCCTACCTCACTTAGAACAGGTACCCAAAAATTAAAGGAGACTTATATCATTTGTATGTCTCACCCTCTCAGTTATTGTCCTCTCTCTCTTCACTCCATCTATGTATCTCTCTCTCTATGACACCTCTTTCATGTCCAATGATTGTGTTCTTACAACGTACTTCGATCATACAATTCACTCCTAACTCTCACACATTGGGGGGCAATCTGTTACACCAATTTTTGGTCGTCTAACCATTTAAAATTAGATGGATCGAAGTACACCATGTAAGATAAATTTTACCATAATAAAATTTCTTTCACTATAATAATTAATTTAATAAACCATATTCTATTAAGTTATTTCTGGCTAAATCAAGAAACACCGAGAGGAATAATTAAATAAGTCCTTATTTATTTGATTTTCCTCTAGGAATAATTAATTAAACCACCGTTTAAATAATATTCATGCTCATATTTAACCCAATTAAGAGAAATAATTAGATAAATCATTATTTTTCTTATTTTCTCTATAAATAATTAATTAAATCATTATTTAGTTATTATTCCTTTTTAAATTTGACTAAATCACCTATAAATAATTAAACAAATCATTATTTGTTAATTATTCCTTAACCACATTCTTGAAATGATAAATAAATCATTTATTTGTTTATTATTTCTAAATAAAGGTATTTAACCAATTTAAATACCTTTTCCCTCCAACAAAATATAGTAAAATATTCCAAGCAGTTAGATCTAGATCTTGCTTAATCATATTTTATGATTCACTATTATCGATGATAACTCAATATTTTGTTATAAATAGGAGGGTGTTCCATTCATTATTCACTTTGATCACTTACATTTTCGCGCTTTGATCATTCTCATTGCTGCTACTATTTTATTTGCTTCTTGAGCTCCTATAGAGTTCAATACATTTTGGGTTTTCTACACTATTGAGAGAGAGAAAATTCTAGATCTAAAGTGTTGAGGATAGCCAAGAACCCATCCCATTGAGGGGGACTGGTAAAATCATTATTTGTTCCCTTCTAAGGTGTTATAATACATATAAAATTCTTTATATATTGTCGTGTCTGTTGGATGCATGGAGCAATTCTTATTTCTTTTCACTATTTAACTGCTTTTACTACATAGATCTGGTTTTTTGCAGTATTTTTTTATACTATCGATTGCATATCTAAAAAATTTAAGCAACCATATTTTTTGTTAGGGTTGTTTCTCACACACAACTAAAGTGAGCTCTTTTCGTGTTAATAATTTACGCTAACAATATTTTATATATAACGTTGTAGGTCACAATTGTGTGGAACTTATGTGATCATAGGTACAAAAGCTACCTATGAAGTACCACAAAAAAAACCAAAATTCGAAATTGTTTGCAGATTTGTACTTGCAATGAAGGAAATGTGGGTTTAGAGTGATCTTTGGTCTTCCTCAATCATGGATTCAGAGCCTATGGATCATGATTCAAGCGTAAGAGACAAAAAAAAATATTTTAGAGCTAAAATCAATTTTACACGTGCTACAAGAGTTTTATAGGAAGTGCTACAAGAGGCTTTGTTTTTCTACAAGTGGAGATAACTTATCGAATGGCCAAGTAAATCAAATGAAAATGGCATAGGAATATTTTTATTATTAAGTAGGATTTCTTAGGACTTTGTTCCAAGTGTAATCACTCCAAAACTTCCCTTGTTAACATTTTCTAAAAAATAGCAGAAAATTACTATTGTAAAAACTAGAAATTCAAGAACTAGTGAGCTAGTTAACCTACCAAATCCCTAACCTAATCAAGTGAAAATGATATGGCTAAATTTTGTTATTAACTTGAATTTTTTTATGACCCAATTAAAGTGGAATCAACTCAAATGAAGCACATTAACATTACTACTATTTTCTACAAGGGACTTCCAGAAATGAAGCACATTTTCTAAAAGTATCATAACATTACTACTATTTTTCTACAAGGGACTTCCAGAAATTCTAGATTCGTGAATTAGTAACCTAATCCAAGTAGCTAAATGATGAATACGAATTTTAAAAGTTGTTCTAAGGATGCATATTTATTGTGACTCTGTAAATAACCTACAAAAAAACTCACTTCAATCATTTAACCAATGTAACCTACAACAAAAGAGGTAGAATAGTAATTGCAGAAATAAGAGATGCAAGCGAAAAAGACATTCAAAGGAAATAAAGAAATTGTAAAAAATGGCTTTGAGGCTCCTGGGGTGGAAAAGCCTAAGGAAACTTAGAGTCCTATGAAGGAAACCAAGCTTTAGAAGCTAAAAATGGCACCAAAATTCATCATTTGAATCAATCCAAGTACATCTATGCTAGAAATGAAATTGGAGTTGCTAAATAACAAGTTTTCTCAACAAGAAGACTAAGAAATACATTCCCCTAGAGGCCAATTCGAGTTGGTACTTATACAAAGTGATGACGAAGCATTCTCCTTAAAAGAAGATAGATTTCCCCTCCAAAATCCCTCAAAAAGTAGATCTAGTTCCCAACACTAAGAATCTTCATTAAATGACAGTGAACACATTCCTAGATTTTCTCAATCACTGGAGCTCTAGAATTTGTCAATAATTTCATGATATTTTGTTCATTTATTATCCAATATTGATCCTCCTCCAAACCTTCATAATCTTCCCAATATTCTCACAATATTCTATAAAAGTAAATAATATTAGCCACAAATATGAAATTATCTCTAAACCTTCCTAACAAGCATATTAAAGTTAAAAATATGTCATCTCATGCAAAAAAGAGAGGTTTAATGTGTTGAAGGATGGTCATACGGGCCTTAATTTATGTATAATTTGGAGGCCCATCACCATGGAGGAATTTAGCAAGTCTAAAGACTTTTGATTTTTTGACTTTTCTTGTAAATATAACTTATTAATTATCTTAAGCCCTAATTAGAAGGAGCAATGCCATTTTGGTGTATATATTAGGCTTTTCAATGGGATGTAGGAGTATTTATGTGTACAAGGCATTTGTGATGCCCTTTCTAAGATGAAACCTCCATAAAACATGATAAGTGGCTATTATTCTTAATATTTAATGAACATAACCAATGAATGTGTGCCATCTCACCACCCCTTTGGGATTTAGCCCAGAAATTGGGGTCTCCAACTTCAAAATTGAATATCTCTCAAACCAAGAGGTCTCTCGCGGTGTACCACATACCATCAGAAACATATTGACAAGTAGAATCAATTAGCATGGATCTCCAAGCCAAACTCAATGATTTTCCACTTCAAAACCCTTGACAAAGTCGAGGTATGTCCTCAGTCAGTGAACCCAAACCCTAGGACTAGGGTTTTCAACCATACAAAAATGGAGCATCTAACTTGATGTAATCCAGATAATTATAAGAATAATTCATTAATTGTTTGACATTAGTGATAGGTATTTTAGTCAAAGTCAAACCCCAATGTTGAAATCAAAGAAAACACCATCCAAAAATCTCCCCCTTTGTCATTGATGGAAATAAATTTACTCCTTCTAAATAAAGAGATTTATGGATCTCTCTACCCAATTATTCATCTATCTTGTTAACAATATTCCAACTAGCTGAAAGATAATTAGGAATATTACAGTCCTCCCCTCCCAAATGTTGCTTGTCCTCAAGCAACTGCAAGGATGGATACTGCAACACCTCCTCTCCTCCCCTTATAGCATCTTCATCTGATAAACTCCTCCACTGAACCATATGCTCTCCAATAAATTTTCCCCTAGTTTCTCCTCCAAAGTGTACAAGTTAGCCTTTGGTGATAAAACTAAATGGCTCTCATCATGAAGAAGTGGGAGATCCATGGAGGAAACAACATGCTATCTAATGGCCTCCTTGAGGCATGAGAGATGAAAAATTTTGGGGACCTTAACCCCAATGCGAAGCCCCAATCCCCATGCTACTCTCCCAACAAGATGGATCACCCTGTGTGGCCCATAAAAGAGCTCCCCAATCCCCTGCTCTTGCAATGTAGATGGGTTGCATGGCCCAAAATGATGGACAAAATTGCACACCCCACATTGTCTCACTCCCCATATATGATCTTTGTAGAACCCCTGTTGATCTTGGGTAGTAGTAATGTTGTCCTCAAGAGGCGATAATGCATCTGGACTCTCTAGGATCCAATCTTTGATTCTAGGAACCTTGCTTGCCCAAGCCATCCCACATATAGTGAATAGAACACCATCACCATATGGAATCTAAAGGAGAAATATATTGAGTGTCATATGAAATGCCAGATGGTGATAATAGTTCCCCAAGTGAGACTAGTGTTTCTCTGCTCCTAGTTGCCTCAAAACATGATGTGGTAAGTGGTTCCTCAACCACTTGTTTGCTATGTATCTCTGCTCATCTACTTGGAAGTAGTAAATGGCATTGGGTGTCAACTGAGTATACCCAAAATAGAACCATACCTACCCAAGGCCATACAAGAAGTGGCCATTCCCATCACTAATTGTGATCCCAAGAAAACCATGAAGTCCAAAGAGAGGCTTGCCCTCGTGTGGAGCAATGCACTATATATAAATGGAAAGGGAATGCAAATGCTTTTTTAGATGATTAATAAGCACAAAGACACAACTCTTACCAATTATTGTTGGTAAGTTGGTGATGAGGTCCATAGATGAGCTCTCCCATCTCTCTCCTGGAAAATTAAGTAGATGTAAAAACCTTGCAGGATGGTTGTTTCCCTCCTCATTCTTCAAGAAAACTACACACCTCTTGATACGTTGTAGCACATCCTCCTTGATACCCTCCCATGAGAATCTCTCCATAATGATATGATATGTCCCAATGAAACCTTGGTGACTGGAAAGGAGTGAATCAGGTGCTACATGGATAATATTATTCTTGAGCTTGGAGTCTTTAGTCAAGAATATCTAATCATGGTAATAGATGACTCCATCCACCACTCTATACCTCTCTTCGTCCACTTTCCCATCAAGCACCTCACATGTGAAGTGATTCTTGGAATACTCCACCAATAGATGGGACTCCCAATATGGATTTATAACCCTCAATGTCAGTGCTACTGGCCTTTGTGATAAGGCACCTATCACCTCACAACTCCCCTCTTTGAAATTCTCAATGCCAAAGCCACATGCTAGAATACTGTTGTCCCACTTTTGTTGCCTTCCTTGTAGGTGCTTTTTCTCAAGAAAAGATTTAAGTTTATGGTGGTTAATCTTCACTTGGAAGCTCTTTCCCATCCAAAACTTCATGAGTTTGTTCAATACATTCATGAGTGCCAACGACCCATTGTAGTATATAGAAGAGTCCTTCCTATGTGGAAGTGTCTTCTAACTTTCAAAAGCTATGGAGTAGCCCCTTGGCACCATGATTGTGCCACCATCTACTCCTGAAACACCATCTTTTAGCACAAGAGGCTTGGTGAGATATGGAAATGCTGACACTAGGAAAATGCTCACCCCCTCCTTGAGCCAATCAAAAGCCCTCTGCATTATGCTAGTCTCACCCAAGGCTCCCTCCTCAGCTATATCTATGAATGGCGCAACTTGTTGTGAGAAATATTTGATCGTATTCCAATTCGGGAGTCTTCTGGTGGAATTCCTCCATATAATGAAACATCATGGTCTAGAGTAGACTGTATATCTGAGTGGACTGATTTTTCCTTTCTTCCACTGTGCAAATCAGTCTCCATCTTATGTGCATAGACTTCTTGGGATAGATAGGTGTGCATTCCCCTAATCACCTGATGTTGGCCACTCTTCTTATGTACCCACTCCATATGCAAAGTCTCCAAATCTGTGGTGACCTCCCCCAAAGTAATCAACCACTGCACACCCAATATCACATTTGTGTTAGGAATATCAACCACAAAGAAGTGATCAGTCAAAGTGTATGTTCCCTTGGTAACAGTCAATGCTGAAACATACTTCATGCACTGCATGGTTCTAGCTCCTGAAACCAAAACTGAGAATCCCTCAAAATCATTAGTGGGTATTGTCCTCCTCTGTACTAACTGGGCATCAATGTATGTGTGGTTGGCCCAACTGTCTATCAATATTAATACCCTTTTCCCCTGAATGGTACCTCAGAATCTCAAAGTCAGATACTTGGGTACTCCCTGCAAAGATGAAAGGGCCCCTCCAATTGGAGAAAATGGCCCATTCCCACCTCCTAGTGGTGGTGGATCCTCTCCTTCTATCACAATGTTGTTTTCTCCATCTGGCTCCTCTTCCTCCTCCTCCTCACTATCAAATAATACCTCTATATAGTGTGCCTTCCCTGCAGCACACAGATGCTCTGGTGCCCATGTTTCTTGGCAAGTGAAGCAAAGCTTCCTCCTCCTCAAATATCTTTGGACATCATCACTAAGAGGTCCCTTGTTTTGGTTCTCCTTTGGAGGAAAAACATTCAAATATTTCCCCTTTGACTGGAAAGTGGGCTTTTGCTGAAATAGATCCCTTTCCCTTGGAAAATCATCTTGTAAGTCTCTATCCCTTTCAATGCCATATTAGAGTGTAGTTGGTTTAGTGGACTTAAGAAATCCATGCGGAGGCTCTGTTAGCCCATCGATAAACATATAAACTCTCCTAGTTGTAGATAAATCTGGAACCATAATAGAAAGTTTTAGAAATTCAGAGATATAGGTCCTCGGATTACCTGACTGCTTGAGCTTGGCTAGTTCAAAAAAAGGTGCCTCTGAATCTCTGCATATGCGGTCACATTGGCATGCCCCAATGTAGAAATACCATGACACCACCAACCATGTGCCTCACCTTCAAGGTGTAGCACTCCTATCTTGATGGCTTCCATCTCCGGTACTTGGTTTAGCTGGAAGTAGATGTCTAGCTTCTCCACCCAAGACTTGGTTGTTCACTTGGATGACCCATCAAAAGCGTACAAAAATAATCTACCCATAGTACATTGTAGATCATTATTCTATATAAATCTTCCACTTCTATTGTTATGCCAAGGTCTCCTTTTTTTTGTGATCTGAAAAAACTCTTGAAAGTTCAGATTATCTTTAAATCTTTGAGATTGAGACTCACACTCTAGAAAATAATCTTCAAGAGTTTCTTGTTCTTGAGGTCGTCCACCTCCATTTCCCACTGCTAATAATGTATTCATAGTGGAGCACTAGGAAACTTGTTGCCTTATTGGTTGCTCATACCAGTGATGTGAAATTTCAAAGCTTTCTCCATGTAGAAACCATATAGGGGATTCTTTGTGTCTCTCCATCCTCATCTCCTTGATTTCTCTTGCAATATCATGCATGGTTTGGAGAAGAAGCTTGGGAAACTCCTTACCATCCACCTATTCCGATATTGGAGTTTTTCCCTTGTCTTCTTTGTCATCTGCATAATCATATCTCTGGTTTCTATTAGGATACCTCTTCTCCCTTTCTGTGAGAGGCTCTCCTTCTTCTGATGACATAGTGGTTGAAGTACACAGGCTGAGCCAAGATTATGCTCTGATACCACTGTAATATTCCAAATGAGGAAAAACAGAAATATAGAACATATAACTAGAAAATGTAGTGAAATATCAACACATCAAATGAGAGTAGATCATGGAGCCATTATATTAGAAATTATAGCAGAAAATTTTTACAAAATCTTGAGTAAAAAGACACTCAAGCTAGGCAAAACAAGCCTCTAAGAACCCAGTACATGAAACATGAAGAACAATTGCTATATGACAATGTCGAAGGCTAAGACAGCGTATTTTTTATTGGGGATAAATTTTTTTATAAATTAAATTATATGGATCTACTAATATAGTGCTTGGAAATGTGGGGATCAGAGCCCTAGGCCTTCTAGCACAATTCCAAGACAACACAGAAAGGGTTTTCAAAAAAACACAAAATGCAAAAATGAAAAATGCAGCCCTAAGGCTGAATAACACTCTGAAATTGGATAACTATTGGGAGGTGGCTGATATAATATATAAATTTATGACACCCCTCCTCACTAACTTCTCGGATGAAGGGCTGCTCCCCTCACATGAAAACAAGGTCAAGAACTTGGGTACTTTACCCTCCACTGAAACTGCCCTGCAAAATAACATAGTTTCTGAAGGAGGCTACATTGTAGGTGATGGATGTTTCTTGGCCTCATGCTAGATGGTGGAATAATGCTCAAGGATATTCCTTGCTAGACTCATGATTGAAGGGTTTCTCCCCTCACTGGAAAAAAAGCTCAGGAACTGGTTCTATCAACCCTCCACTGCTACTACCCTGCAAAACAACACAATCCTGAAGGAGACTACATTGTGAATAATGGCTGAATATTGGCCTTATGTTGGATAGTGGAAATTAATCTCAATGAACCTCTCCTGAGTGGGAACTCGAAGTCCCCTAAGGATGAGGGTGGTATTTCCGCTTAGAAACACCCTTGTGCTAAACAACACAGCAGACTCCGCTAAACAGCTGAAGCATGCAAAAAGTCATAAAAGACCAAGAAATAAACAATAATTAGAATTTATTTTATGGATTCCATCCTATTCCTTATATGCTTGGTGAGCTTCCTCAACTTGGGTCCCACTCATTAAATATGCTACTCTCATGCATACACTCCTCCATCATGACTGCGATGTCCTCCATTAACTCTCCACTACCTCCATGACATCGTTGTTGATTTGGTCAACCTTGACCCTATCCACATGCTTTAGCCCCTGTTCACACCTAAAAGTGCTTTATTCAGCTGATACAATGATCCACATTCACATTGGAAGTGGTTTTATTCCTACTAAAGAGATTTATGGGTCTCTCTACCCACTTATTCATCTATCTTATTAACAAAAGAAAAAATTAATATTCCAACTAGCTGAAAGCTAATTAGGAATATTACAACATCTATTTTGTCACATTTTTAAACTGTGCCCACCATCATCATATATAATTGAATCTACATATAAGGAAATTATCACAACTTGAAAATATTTCCACTACCATAAACACTGCCATTGTCTAAATCACCTTTTCTTCCATGACACTTGCTAGCATCGCACTGCCATACAATAATTGCAACCATTACACTATCCTACAAATTTAAACCCCTATACTACTGAAAAAATGTCATATCAGTCACTTATGGCTTGTTTATTTTTGTAGCATAGGAAATTCTTATAAGTCTCAAACTTTGTGAGGATACTTGGATATCAATATTCCAAAGAACCCAGAAACCGTTTGTGGAAATTCCACTCGGTTCATGTCTTATTAAAATATTTATTTATTTTAATGGAGACCCTAAGTCTAAAAAATAAATAAAAATAAAGGGTATTAATAATACAGAGTGTGAATCTTCTAGAAAATGAAGATCAAGTCATTTTTTAATCTTAGCCATTGATTAGTCTTCTAATATGGGTCGTTGATTCGTCAACGAGAAGATTATAAAAGAATGCTTCAGGGCCATTTGGAAAGCAAGACAGGAATATCACTCGATGCCTGAAGGAGATCAATTTTGAAGGAATAGAATTTGATCTCAGTGGGAGAGTTGCAGGGTAGAGAGTTGCAAAAGTAGAAGGAGAAGGAGAAGGAGGGAGTTAGTAGTGACTGAGATTGAGGATAGAGCGACGCAATGGGCCACAAGAGGAAGAGCAGTGAACCCACGTAGAGCCTACGTAGACTTACGCATTCCAGCATAGGGACTACTCAAAGAAACATGCAGATAGGCACAACGGGAAGCAAAGGTTGATTCGGGTATCAGGAAATTTTTGGGAGGGGCCAAGAATTCTGTCTCATGTGTTTTTAGATTTTATCTGCCAGTGTATTCCTTGTAAAGATTCATTTGCTGAAGAATATCAATAAAACACTCATATGTTGCATCGGTTTTCCTGCATTAGGTTTTTCCGGGGAAATTTGTCCAAAAATAACTGTGTACATGTGATTGGTTCTTATGCTTATGTTCTTTACTATTTACTTCTATGCATATGTAATTGTGAATGTTGTAGTAGTATTTATTTCGAAGTTTACTGATAGATTTCTATAAATAAATTATTGGAGTAATAAGTAAGAGAAATAAATCTATCACTGCAACTGTAGATTTTCAAATTTAAACTTTCACATGTTATCAAAGCTATAGATGAGTAACAGGAATGGAGAATTGAAAAGTGAACATAAATTTTGACATTGCGGAAGAAACTTGGAGGGGTTCACGCAATTCTCCAAAGAGGGAAAGAAGCATCATAGAACAGATGGATCACGATGTTTCTGTCCTAGCATCCAAACTTGAAGAAGAATTTTATTTTGTATTAAGCACTGCTTCTCTTGAGGTCTAGTACATTGACACTGGAGCTTTTGGTCATATGACAGGAGTGCGGGAATGTTTTTTGACTACCGAGAGGAGTAGATGAATTTTAAAATAACCATGGGTAATAAAGAATAATGTACCCCTATTGGAAGAGGTACTGTAGTATTTCTGATCGAGGCTGGAAATAAGATTTAGGCCACTAATTTACTGCATGTGCCCAGGTTGGGGATGAAATTTATCTCAGTATCTCAACTTCAAATTTGAGGTTATGACATTTAATTTATTGGTAACAGGGTTTATGTCAAACACCCTAGTTGGAAGAAGAAAGCACAGATCGAAGTAAGGAGCAACAAACTATATAATTTGCATCTCAAATCCCTAATGGCACTAATAGGCAGCGCTAATGAAACAGACCTGAATGAACTATGGCACAAAATAATGGGACATTGGCATCATGGGGCATTAAAAATTCTCAATAAAATTATCATTGGAGTTCCAGAACTGAGCACCAAGTGAGACAATGTATGAAGAGGGTGTGTATTGGGTAAATATGCCAAGGCAGTGTATCAGAGAAGCAGCAATAGGGCCAAGAGTGTATTGGGCTTGATACACTCAAACATATGTGACCCAATGTCCACTAGAGCTCTTAGTGGTGCCAAGTATTTCGTCACCTTTATTGATGAACATTCTAGGAAAACCTGGATCTACTTTTGAAGACCAAGGACAAAGTCTTCCGTCGGTTTAAATAGTTTAAAGCTCTGGTTAAAAATCTGACGGGGAAGCAGATCAAGGTGCTGTGTTCAGATAATGGTGGTGAATATATTGACAAGGAATTCACTAGGTTATGCGCAAGGGAAGGCATCATAAGAGAGTGGACTGATGCACACAATTCGAAGCATAATGGTGTGGTAGAAAGGAAAAACAGGATTATTGTTGAGGCTACAAGGGCAATGTTGTATGACCAAGACATGCCCAAATTTTTATGTGTTGAATCTCGTAATACATCTGTCTATGTTCAGAATAGGATCCCTCACATTCCATTGGGAAATATCACATCGGAAAGTGTCTTCATTGGCAGCAAGCTTGAGGTGAGTCACTTTAGGATCTTTGGCAGTACAACTTACTGTCATGTGCCCAATGAGAAGAGGAAGAAGTTGGAAATGATTGCAGAAAAGGGGTATCTAGTAGGATATAGTGAGAATTAAAAGGCATATCACATTTATATTCCTGAAAGTAGGAAATTTGTGGTGTGAAGGGATGTGAAATTTATGGAGGAGAGGGCCTTCAGAAGATCCCGTGAGTTGCCTTCTACTATGAATTCTAAGGAGGATTCATCGGTTCAACCTCAAAAATTGGCGGCAGATAATTCACCTGCCTCTCTAAGGCATGAGGATCCAAGGGAAATTTCTCCCGAGGACTTGCATGAGGGAGAGCAGGTAAATCTACCTACTACTAGTGGGAGAATGAGCAGGGAACTTCAACAGATTTTGAGGGATGCAGAAGACTTTTTCAGAGTCCCCCGAAATGAGAAGAGACAGCGTAAGCAGCCTGAGAGGTATCATGCCTTGGTTGCACTGGCTAGGGAACCTTCTAGTACCAGGGAAGCACCCCAACACTAGGTATGGGTAGATGCAATGGTGGAAGAGTATGGTTCCATCATGATGAATGATGTATGGGAAGTGGTCCCCAGACCTTAGGAGAGATCATTTGTAGGATCAATATGGATCTACAAGGTCAAGTATCCTACAGATGGTAGCATCGAGAAATTTAAAGGCAGGTTTGTGGCTAAGGGGTATGCTTAGAAGGAAGGGATAGATTATGAAGAAATATTCACCCCAGTAGCCATATATAAATCTATTAGATCTGTAATATCCATTACTGTGCAGATGGGATGGGAGATTCACCAGATGGACGTCAAGACTGAGTTCTCGAATGGGGAGATAGAAGAAGAGGTGTATATTGAACAACCAGAAGGCTTTGAGATGCATCATCAGAAGACTCATGTGTGCAGGCTTAAGAAAGCTTTGTATGGACTAAAGCAAGCTCCTAAAGCATGGTATGGTCGAATTGACAACTACTTACAGAAGATGGGATTCGTCAAGAGTGATGTAGATCCAAATCTCTACTATCTAAGGGTAGGGAGCGAGCCCCTGATACTGGTTTTATATGTAGATGATCTATTTCTGAGAGGATCATCGAGGCTTATCAGAGACTACAAGAAGAATTTGTCTACGGAATTCAACATGAAGGATCTAGGGCTAATGCATTATTTTCTGGGGTTGGAAGTTTGGCAGCAGAAGGGTAGATCTTTCTTAGTCAAGGAAGATATACTACAGAGATTCTGAAGTGATTTCATATGGAGGATTTTAAACCCATGACAACTCCAATGATCACCAACTGGAGGAAAATCGACATGTCCGAAGATGATGAGGTTGATCCTTCTCTGTATAGGCATCTCATAGGATAGTTGATGTATCTGGTAAAGACAAGGCCAAACATATGTTATGTTGTAAATACCCTCAGTCAGTTCATGGTGGAACCTAAGAGGGATCACTGGGTAGCAGCCAAGCATGTTCTCAGGTACCTTCAAGGAACAATCGAACTTGGATTGAAGTAAACCCATAGCAGTGATGTTAGATTAAGTGGGTTCACCAATGCAAATTGGGTTGGGAATCCAGTAGATCGTGTTATCACTCCACTAGATCCCTAAGGATGAAGAAGGAATCCCAACAGAGGTAACCACGGGCCAATATTTTAACTTGGTATCTATCCCTACCAAGTTGGAGAGGCTTTCTCCACAATAATCACAGCCAAGAAGGCTGGATGAAAAGGTTTTAGGCTAGCTATGAAATGTAGAAGGGTTTGATTTGATTTGATTGGGTTGGGGTGTTGGATGAGAATTAGGTCAAGGGGACTAGGTCAAGGAAAATGAGATGGACTTGAAGTCCATTCAATGGGGAAAGGTAGGTATAAGGCTTATCACTTAAATTTGATTTGGTGAGATGGTTTAAGACTGATGAGGAGCTAGGAAGAGCATAGGAGATGTATTCTTCCTAAACTAAAGAAAATGGACAAATTATGACAAATTTCCCAAAATAGAGCATGAAAAACATGTATTCTTCCTATAAACTTGAAATTTATCATATAATAGACATGAAATGTTTATGAGCTTACAAAACATTCATACAAATGATCACATAGAAAAAACAATGCCAAACATTCATACCACATGAATCCCAAGGAAATAGTTGCAATTCTTCATTAGTTTCAGGCCAAACTAATTACACTTTATCAATACACTAGTATCCAAACTGATTCCAACCCTTGATAAGAGTGAATAAAGGAAATATATAGACATCAAAACTACATTCTCTCATCCTCAGGGGTCGAATTCCTGAGTTGGGGATGAGATCCACAAAATTCTGAACTGAAAGCTGGAGTGTAGGGAGCTCTAAGTGACTCCTCTGTAATTACATTGAAACTGATTCATTTGAATTTGATGAGTACATTTACATCATGAATCTACCCCTAGGTAACTTATCCATAACATATTTACATTTAACATGCTCAATTACATAATTGAAATCATGATTTTTAAGACAAAAGTCAAATTTGCAATGAAATTCCAAAAATATCAGCAAACTATCAAACATGCCCTCTCTTTGGTAAACGCGCCCTCTGTCTTGTAGGTGTCCAAATTGACTCCAAGATAGTTTGTTGGAAAAACTTTCAAGTCTAGTTTCTGAATATGCCTTTAGTTTTGAAAATGAAGCTCATTTTCCCCCTGAAAACTTAATCCTCCCAAGACTTCTCAACGTGCAGCGTCAGGGCAAAAAATGAGGCATAAACATGATTTTTGAGTGATTTTTTTCCTTTTTCACCTAATTGTTTTGCAAACCAAGCCTCGAAAAGTGGTCTTATGATATGTACGAACCATCTTTCATCCAATTGTGGTGAAATTTTTTTCATAATATGGCTCAAAAAAGAGCACATCGCCAAGCCGCTGCCCATTTTACACTTGTCATTGTGACCTAACTGTCCAAAAACTCAAAAAAAACATAGAATTTGCAAAATTGACCCAAAAATCTTCAAAATTGGTGAAATTATGGTTGATGATGTGGCTAGGCTTGGAGTGAAGCCTCTGCAAGTATATCCAACTTTCTTTTCTCCTCTAGCATGGTCAAAGCCTCAATCTTTGCATTAGCTCTTTTGATCTTGGCCATTGCAATTGTCCTTTTGGGCATGATGCTTGACATTTCTCCTCAGTAGGTCATTGTCTTTATTTGATTTCTCTAAAAGCTTCTCCAAGTGTTGGTTTTCTCTATCAAGCCATGGCTCCTTGTTTTCATTAATTTCCATTGCAATTTTTTCATTTAGGGTGAGTTGATCAGCAAGCTCAGCCTCTTTTTGTCTTTCTAGAGCGAGAGCTCTTTTCAACCCTCTAGTTCTAGGTCTGCCTCTTGGTTCTTGTTCATCTTGTTCTTCAAGAAAAATGGAGTATAAAAACTCTGGTAAACTGGAATAAGTATATTTATTATTGATAAAAATATGAGATGCTTACAATTGGGAGAGGCTGAGGCTTTAAATATAGCCTTATGGCGTCCCTTGGTGAAGGAGCATGATCTTTGATCATGCCCTTTTACTTAAATAAACCTAATACAACCTAGGAAAATTACACTAAATAATAATTAATAAATTATACATAACATTGCCCCTCTCTTAAAATATGTTTTGTCCTCAAAGCATACACAACGCCAGATGTTGTTGACGAAATGCTTCAGTTTCCCAAGAGGCTTCTTCTTCGGGAAAATCCTTCCACTTGATCAAGTGTTCCGTGATAACACGAGATCGTAGCTTCTTTTCTTGGGTAGATAGGATACCTTCGAGTTCAAAAAGGATCCTTCATCATCTAAAAATGGAAGTGTTGTTTGGGCTTACTGATGGTCACCAAGTGCTTTTTTTAAGCAGGACACATGGAACACATTGTGAACATGACTTGTATCGGGAAGGCTCAAAGCATAAGCGACTTGACTGATCTTTTTGTTGATTTGATATGATCCATAGAACTTTGGGGCTAATCTATGTTTCCATTTTTGTTTCAGGGACAATTTCTTATAAAGTTGGAGCTTGACAAAAACCCAATCTCCAACTTCAAATGATCACTCAGTTCTATTTCGATCAAACTGTTGCTTCATACGATTTCGTGCAATATTAAGATTTTCTTTTAGGAATTGGACGATATTTTGGTTTTCTTCTAGCTGGTTTTTAACTGCTGGTAGGTTTGACTGGATTGAAGCGATATCTTTCCATTTTGGGGGCTCATATCCATACAATGCTTGGAATGGAGTCATTTTTACCGATGTATGGTAAGTAGAATTATACCACCATTCAGCGAGATGCAACCGTTGAACCCACTTACTTTGTTTTTTTGTAGCATAACAACATAGGTAACCTTCCAAACATTTATTGACAACCTCTGTTTGTCCATCTATTTGTGGGTGGTAAGTTGAGCTCATGTTTAGGTAGGTTCCTATATGTTTGAACAATTCTTTCCAAAAATTTCCCTTAAATTTGGCATCTCTGTTGCTCACAATGACTTTCAGAAATCCGTGTAGTTTATAAATATGTTTGCAAAATATCTCAGCAATTTTCTTTTCAGAGTCTGTTTTCTTTATACAAATAAAGTGAGCATATTTAGTGAGTCTATCAACTACTATGAAAATCTTATCCTTTCCATTAGACATAGGTAACCCTTCATTAAAATCCATTGATATTTCTTCCCATTTCTGATTCGGAATATTTAAGGGATGAAGTAACCCAGGTGTCATAATATTTTCACTTTTATTTCTTTGACATTTGTCACATTCTGCTACATGTTTTTCAATATCGTGACTCATACCCTTCCAAAAGAATGATTGACGTGCATTTTAGTAGGTTTTAAAATATCCTACATGCTCGGATGACATGGAATCATGTGATTCCTTGAGTAATTTTGATATAAACTTGGAATTGGGGTGTAGATAAATTCTTCCTTTGTACCATAAGATATCGTTCTTCCATTCAAATTTTGAGTTTCCTGGGAGATTATTGATTATAGCCGACATTTCTGGATCTTTGGCGTACTCACTTAGAATCTCATTAAGCCATTCAGGAACAACAACAGAGACTGCAAGTAGTGTAGGTTCTTCATCCTTCCTAGACAAGGCTTCTGCGATGACAATGTCTTTCCCTTTCTTATGTAATATCTCCATGTCGAAGGTGGTAATTTTTTCAATCCACTTTTGTTGTTCTTCAGAGAGTGGTTTTTTTTGGAGGAGATACTGAAGACTATTATGATCCATTTGGATGGAAAATTTAGTCCCTAATAGATATTGTCTCCATTTAGCCAATGCGTGCATAATTGCGAGCATTTCCTTGTTGTATGTGGATTTGAGACGCTCTTTCTTATTGAGCTTCCTGCTTTCAAAAGCGATAGGGTGCCCTTCTTGCATTAGCACTACACCTATACTGAATCTAGAGGCATCACATTCGATGATAAATGGTTTAGAGAAATTGGGAGTTGCCAATACCGGTGCATTAGACATTACTTCCTTCAATTCTTCAAAACATTTTCCTGCTTCTTCATTCCATTGAAACAAATTTTTCTTTAAAAGATTTGTAAGAGGTGCAGTTTTGTGTGCATAGTCTTTAATAAATCTTCGATAGTATCTCGTTAATCCTAAGAATCCTCTTAGCTTGGATATATTCATTGGTTTATTCCATTCCCTTATAGCCTTGATTTTAGAAGGGTCCACTTTTACCTCTTCATGGGATATTATGTGTCCCACATATTTGAATTCTTCTTTTCCAAAGGTGCATTTGAATTTATTAGCATAAAACTGATGATCTTCCAATAACGTAAGAACTTTATTTAAGTGTTGCAAGTGCTCTTTCCAAGTTTTACTATAAATTGAAATATCATCAAGAAATACTAGTACAAATTTCCTAAGATATGGACG
This sequence comes from Pinus albicaulis, assembly GCA_034641835.2. Lineage (NCBI taxonomy): Eukaryota > Viridiplantae > Streptophyta > Pinopsida > Pinales > Pinaceae > Pinus > Pinus albicaulis. The sequence continues at coordinate 709,065,821 of CM076577.1, forward strand.
AAATAATTCGTTCATAGTAGCTTGGAATGTAGCTGGTGCATTTGTTAACCCAAACAACATTAATTTAAACTCATAGTGACCTTCGTGTGTTTGGAATGCATTTTTTGGTATATCTTCCAACCTAATTCTGATTTAGTAATAGCCTGACCTTAAGTCTAACTTAGAGAAGTATTTTGCGCTATGTAGCTCATCTAGCATTTCATTGGTAAAGGGGATTGGAAAATTATTTCTAATTGTTATCTTATTTAATCCTCTGTAGTCAATGCGTAGCCAGAACGATCCATCCTTCTTTCTTACCAATATAACTGGGGCAGCGTATGGACTCTTGCTTTTTGAGATGACCCCGCATTTTAAAAGGTCTTGGATTATCTTCTCAATTTCAGTCTTTTGGTGATGTAGGTAGCAATAAGGTTTGATGTTGACAGGGTCTGATCCTGCCTTGACTTCTATTGTATGTTCGATTTCCCTGTTAGGAGGAATTTTCGTTGGTAGGTCTTGGAATACTTTTTCATGTTTCTGAATTATTCCTTTTACTTTTGGTGACCCTTCATTGATCATTTTTGTAGATAGTATCTCTAACTGATGACATTGTACTATATAGGCTGGCGCTCCTTTTCGAATCATCTTCATCATTTGGGATGATGATACGATTTGATTTTCTAGTGCTTGGAATCCATATAACTTGTGCTTCTCCCCTTCCCACTTAAAGCTTATAAACTGTTTCTGATGGTTGGCAAAATAAGTACCTAAGGTTTGTAGCCATTGAATTCCTAAGACCATATCTACTCCTCCTAGTGGTATGGTATAGAATGGAGATTCTAAACTAAAGTATTTATTCTGTAATTTGACCTTATGGCATTTCCCTACCTGCTCAATCTTCTTACCATCGACCACCATTACCTTCATATTAGGCATGGGAAAAGTAAAGATGTTGAGTCTTTTGGCCATGGTTGAATCTAGAAAATTGTGGGTGTTTCCAGTGTCGATGAGAACAATTATGTTGTTCTTCTTAATATGTCCTTTTAATTTTAGTGTCATAGCTGATAATGGCACTTGTGGAACGCTTTCGTCATCTACTTCTGGAAAGAACTCTGGGGTGTCTTCCATTCCTTCTACATCTAAATCATCATTGTTAGAGTCATTAGTTGCTTCACAATTATACATATTTTTTTCTTTTCCATTATCACACCTATGCTTAGGGTCCCATTTTTTGCCACAACATTTGCACTTGCCCTCTCTTATCCTTTGTATTTCCATGTTAGATTTGTCTCCTTCACGAAGATGTGGTGGGACATATTTTATGTTATCTGCATTTGTATATTGAGGAAACCTTCGTCTCGAATATACTCTTTCTGGTTTTGACAAAAATAAATTTTCAAATTTCTTTTCAGCATCTTTTTCTTTTTGGCTTGCTAGTTCTATTGATGTAATGTCGTGAAGCTCGAGCTCTACTTGTATATGGGTTTTAAGTCCTGAAATGAAAGACTAGACTAAAAGAGATTTTAAAAATCTAGGTACTCGTGTCGCTAAGGTCTCCCATTCTTGAGTGTACTCATCCACATCTCCTTTTTGGCGTAATTTGATGAATGTTGAAAAAAACTCTTCTTCCTTTATATCTTGGAATATTTTAAAGAACGCATCCTTAAATTTTATCCAACTAATAGCAAGTGTCGTCTTTTTCCACCACATATACCAATTATATGCTTCTCCTTCCATTTTCATGGAAGCGTGCTTAATTTTTTCGTCATCACTGTTAATGTTGTAAATCTAAAAATATTCTTCGGCTTTATTAAGACATGCAACGCTATTTTTTTCATTACCGTTGAACTTGCCTAACTCGATTTTTTCTCTTCGTTGATATGCTAATGGTGGAGCAAGAAGGGGGTATTGATTAGAAAATGCATTCCAAAGCTGCTTATTTTGAAAATCTGCATTACTATCTTCTTGATGGTGTGGGGATGATGTTTTGTGAGAGTCGGCTTTTTCATGATGATCTTCTGAATTCCCTGAATCGGCTTGATTATGTTCACTATTCAGGAATATTGGTCCTTGTGTCTAATTTATCTTGTCACAGATGTTGGTTAGATTTTTCATTGCTTGGTTATGATTTTTTGTGGACTCGCTATGGTTTAGCCAAATTTGTCTTTCTATCCGATTTTTTGTGTCTTGAAGCTTTTTGATGTCGTTGGAAATTCCCGTAACTTTACCCTTGAGATCAACTAATATTTTGGAGAAGTCATCGGAATTATTATTGATCTTACTCTCAAGATCAGTCAATTTTTTTTGGAATTCGACCATCGAAATTGATGAAGACATCGAGCGTGTATGAGGTGGTGAATATTTATTTGCTAGTTTTTATTTTTTTTTAATAATAATAATATTTACTATTATTTTATTATATAAATTATATATATATATATATATATATATGGATTGTAAATTATATAATATATATATTATAATTATTAATCAAAAAAAAAAATTTCCTTCACTTTTTAAAAAAATACCTGTCCGGATTCAAACGTCACACTGTTTTAAAAAAAAACTTGTTTGCTTTACAAAAAAAATCACCTGTCACAGCATTTACAATGGATACGATTCGCTGACACTGTGTTTTGGCAGCGTATCACTGACACCGGCAGGGACGAAAGATGTGTGGGGTTGGGAGTGTCGCTGAGGAGGAGATACCGGCATATGGTGGCAGTGGCAGGGTCAAATGTGGATGGTGGCAGCGGCAGGGTTGACGGCGATACCGGCGGATGGTGGCAGCGGCAGGGTCAACAGCGGAAGTCAACAAGGAGGTGGGGAGTGGGCGGGAAGATGAGGCGAGGAAGTGGGGAGAAGTGGCGGTGGAAGAGGGGGCGGAAGGGAAGCAGCAGCGGGGAGAGGAAGTGCTGAATGTAGCAGCAGCACCACGGTGGCGGTAGCAGCTCTGCTGGTAATAGCTGAAGGCAGCCAACAGCAGTGGAAAGCAGTCACAACCGAACTTGCTCCGATACCAATGGAGTATAAAAACTCTAGTAAACTGGAATACGTATATTTATTATTGATAAAAATATAAGATGCTTACAATTGAGAGAGGCCAAGGCTTTAAATACAGCCTTATGGCATCCCTTGGTGAAGGGGCATGATCTTTGATCATGCCTTTTTACTTAAATAAACCTAAGACAACCTAGGACAATTACACTAAATAATAATTAATAAATTATACATAACAAAAACCATACTTTTCAAGTGTCTCATCTAGCAAAACTTTGGCCTTTTCTGCCTCCCTTTGAGCTTTTATGTATTTCACCTTATCAATGACTTGTTTTGTCTTCAATTGCTATTTCTCCTGCTCAAGGAAGTTTATGACAAATTTGGACCTTTCAACATTAGTTTGGAGCTCTCTAATATTGGAATCCTTCCCCTTTATGACTACACTAGTGATCTCATCATCATCATCTTCATCTAGGTCAACTAGGTCAAAATCTTGATCTGTTTCATGGATATCATCGTCATCATGAATGGATGCCCCATGTTCATCCTCCTCTACTATATTTTATTTCCCTTTATGTACCTGCTTTGTTGGTGAAGAAGGCAGGTCCCTTCCACAATCTGTGGAGAAAACACCTTCCTATGACCCCTCTGGTTGTTTTTGTCAATGGCTTTATCTCAGCCACATTAGCCTTCTTAGGCTCATTGATCTCAACTCTGCTAGGTGACCCAGTCTCAATGTGGGATGGAGATGATGGTGGTGAAGTAGATGAAGAAGATTGATATGATGATGTTGAATTTACTGTGGGTTGAGATGGAGGAATGGAAGTGGAAGGATGTGATGATGAAGGCGCATTTTTAGCATGCTGAATGGGTGGAGCAGTGAATATGCATTCAACTATGAATGAACTCCATGTAAATCTCATTTACTTGAGGTGATGGAGGAATATGATTTTGATGAGGGAGTGGGGAAATATATTGTTCATTTTTTGTGCATACTCTCTCTTCTGGACAATGAATGCCATCTTTTCAATGCTCCAAAAAAGGTAGTAGGGTATTTTGAGCATATTTACCCTAGTGAAGTGCATAAGTAACTGGATATGATAGGTGTACAATCTAGAGAACCTACCTTCACACAAAAAGTATTTCATGCTAATCTTCATCATGGGACCATATCTCTCCAAGAGGTAAGAGAAAGGAAAAATCCTCTTTCTCTCATTCTTGTACCTAGGTTTGAGGAAAGGGTCATAATAATGCTGATCCAATTCTATCTGTTTGAACCATTTCTCCCCAACATTAGGGATCCTGGTGGTAGCTGAGATGATGGCAGTTGACAGAGTGAAAGTGACACTAACAAGAGTAACCTGGTTTTCATGGAGGTTAGATATGAAAAGTCTAGTCAACATGGCATGGTGTTGGACCCTATGAATTTCCTCATATAACTCAAAACATCCAACATGTTTGAAACATGTCATAGCCATAGGAGATGCCAATAGTTCCCTAGTATTTGTTGTCTCTAATCTGAGTATTTTTCCCACTTTATGTGGCCTCCTCCCATCTGTTTCTTCTCCTTCATTGTATAATCTATTTCCCTCTTTTGCCATGATTTCTTACTATCAAAACCCTAGGGAGGTGTGATGAAGTGGAATGTGATTTTAGGAATAGGGAAGGGGATAGGGTAATTGAGAGATATGGGGGTAGGGATTTATGAATTAGGGAATGTGGCAGGGAGTAGGGATATATAGGAGTTTGGAATAGGGAAGTTATCACAAGTGTAGGGAATTTGGGAACCTAGGTAAATAGTGTACCTAGGGCTTAGGTTTTTAAGGAAACAAAGCTTAGGGAAAGTGAATTTCAATGTAGGGGTTTGGGAAAGGGTGGACTGAAATGGGGAAAGGGTATGAAGGGAAGTGAAATTAAAGTGTTAATTAGGTTTTTCAAGAATACTAGGGTTTTAAATGAAGAAAGACACCAAACTGCTCTTAACAAAATTCACACATCCAAAATGACCTTGATGAAGAGAGGAATGAAGCAAAGGTCACTTACTTGCTTGCTAGAGGCTTTGAAGAACTAATACTGAAGTTTGGAGGGTGATTTATGAAGTTTGGAGGCCTTGGAGGCAATTTCTAAAGAAGATGAGAAAACGCGCAACGCCATAAGGAAATGCATAGCGCCAGAAGGAAACGTGCAACACCCGAAGGAAACTAGCCCTCCCTTAAGCAAACGCACAACGCCTTCCCCTGTTTTGTTGATTTGGCTCAAAAAACTTGAAAACCCTGCTTTGCTAAGTTTTCTCGATGGTAGTAAGAGACAAATGAGGTCTCTCTTGATGTCAAGAGGGCTTTTATACTTCTGTGAAATTAATCTTTCTAATGTTTCATTTTCACCTTTGAAAACTTTAAAAATACCCTTTTACACTTTGACTTTGTCTTTTGCACTTTGATGATGCCGGAGTTTAGCACTCTTTGATTGATTTTTCTTGGTGTTCATTTTAACCTTTGGAGTTGAATTGACATCTTGGGAATAGTACTTATTACATATAGTGAACATAAAATTACATGAAAAATAAAAATAAATTACATATGTATTTTTGAATAAAATTACATTTCAGAATAGAATCATAGCTTGAAAGCAGAAATAAAACTTTGGAAATCTTCCTTGGAGTTCAACTTTCATGTTGGAAAATCCTTTCAGATGATGAAGGAATATTATTTGGATCACTCTCACTATTTTTGCTGACCTTATGCAAATGAAATGGTGTTTTATTGAACCTTGAAAAATGAAACCTAGTGATCTAATGGGACCTTGAATGACCAGAATCCATGGTGACTTTAACTGACATAATGACATGATGAAATAGACTCTCATGACTGATTTATGCTCAGTAATACATGGAGGTGGGCCAGCAAGTATAAATTTTGAGGAGGAGTGATATTTTATGACTAGGGCTACCATCAATGAGTGAATTTTTTACATGACCTAATGGAATGATTTAAAATTTCTAAGTGGGACTCCTAAAAGATATGAAAAGATTATTTTTGATCACTGATGGCAGCATGAAAATACTGACACTAATAGATCAGAAGAGTACCAGTGTGTATTTTTTCAGTCTAGGATCAGGAATGACTTCCAGGTGCAGCAGGAAACAAAAATCTGTGGCACTGAGCTCAGCGGAAGCTAAATATATGGAAGCTAGCATAGCTTCGCGTGAGACCATTTGGCTTTAGAAACTTCTTATGAACCTACTAAAGGAGAAAATAGAAGTGACCAGTATTTTATGTGATAATCAGAGTTGCATCAAGCTCTCTGAAAATCCTGTGTTTCATGATCGATCGAAGCACATTGACATCAAGTATCACTTCATCAAGGACTATGTCTAATGAGGATTTGTATAGTTGCAATACACTCCAACAGGAGAACAAGTGGCAGACATTCTCACAAAGGCCCTGGGGAAGACTAATTTTATTTACTTCAGAGAGAAGATGGGGATGATCAAGAATCCATTCTAGTAGCAGGAATGTATAGGATCAGGATACAGTGGGAGCTACAGTACAGATGCAGCAGTGACAGTGGCAGTGTCATGGGCAGAATTACAGAAGGCAGCAACGCAGTAGATGAGAGGCAGCGTCCAAATATCAGCAACGCAAAGGATTCTTCAAAAACAGATAAGCATGCAGTAGGAATATTGTTGGAACACTTTCCTCGCTAAGAGGGAGTGTTGATTTTTGTAGCATCGGAAAGTGTTCTAAGACTCAAACTTTGTGAGGAGATTTGGAAATTAGTATTCCAAAGAACCCAGAAACCATTTGTGGAAATTCCACTTGGTTCACGTCTTATTAAAATAATTAATTATTTTAATGGAGACCCTAAGTTTAAACTTAGGGAAATTAAATAATTAGATGGTATTAATAAGATAGAGTATGAATCTTCTAGAAAATGAAGATCAATTCAAGTTTTAATCTTATCCATATTAGCCATTAATTAGTCTTCTAATCTAGGTCGTTGATTCGTCAACGAGAAGATTATAAAATAAGGCTTGAGGGTCATTTGGAAAGCAAGCTAGGAATACACTCAGTGCCCGAAGGAGATCAATTATGAAGGAATAGAATTCGATCTTAGTGGGAGAGTTGTAGGGCAGAGAGTTGCAGAATCAGAAGGAGAAGGAGGGAGTCAGCAGTGATTGAGCTCAAGGACAGAGGGACGCAGTGTTCCACAAGAGGCACCGCAGTGAACCCACACAGATCCTACACAGAATTATGTAATCGAGCGCAAGGACTACACAGAGAAACACGCAGATAGGCACGAATGGAATCATAGGCTTATCTGGGTGTCAGAAAATTGTTGGGAGGGGCCCAGAATTCTATCTCGGGTGTTTTCATATTTATCTGCCAGTGTATTCCTTGTAAACATTCATTTATTGAAGAATAGTAATAAAACCCTCATCTTCTGCACCGATTTTTCCACATTTTGTTTTTTCGAGGACACTTGTCAAAAAATAACTGTGTACATATGTGATTGGTTCTTATTCTTATGTTATTTACTATTTCCTTATCTGCATATATAATTGTGAATGTTGCAATAGTATTTATTTCGAATTTTACTGATAGATTTATTTAAATAACTTATTGGAGTAATCAGTAGGAGAAATAAATCTATCACTGTAACTGTAGATTTTCATATTGAAAATTTCACTTGTTGGTGCACATATCCTGATTCAATCATATATTCAATTTGTTCATTTAAACTCCTTGAAAACAATCAACTTCATATGTGCAAAGTACCTGCAAAATACTTCTAGACCTTAAAAAGGACATAAGAGGTTTTTTCGATCAAAATATCATCAAAAGAGCATCAAACCCCTTTATTTGCATCCATCTCTTAATCCTAATTGCCCAAATTCTTCCAGAATTGAATTTGGATCAATATAGACCCCAAAAATGAAAAATTACCATAAATAAATTTATATTAAATTAAATATTCAACAAACTATTCCTTTCCATACACTTTTCAATAGTTTTCTAGATTTTGACACTGGCCACTAGAAGTGGTTAATTGTTTGAAAATGATGAAATAAGGGGGCTACACTACCAACAATAAGGGGTTACACTAGTAATATAGGGACCTAGCAATATATATATATATATATATTTCTAGGTCCCTATATTACTAGTGTAGCCCCTTATTGTTGGTAGTGTAGCCCCCTTATTGTTATTGTTGTACCCCTGTAGCCCCCATATCATTATTATTGTGCCCCATAAAAGCCACTATTGGTATTTTTATGCCCTTACATTATTATTGTTAGGTCAGCTAGGATTATATTGTGACCCGATGGACTCCTATATATAGAAAAGAGGTTTTGTCATTTGTATCATCCAAGACTTGTTTATTTATGTAATGTAAAGGATGTTTCCCCCTAAAAGTGGCTTATTTATAAGGCATTTATCTCTCTTTTATTTTATTTTTGGAGTTGGTTACATAAAATTTGGTATCAGAGCTTTGGATTCTAGGGTTTCGCTGCTTCAAATAGGTCATCGTGGAATTTTCGCTATAAATTTTTTTATACAAAGGTTCAGATGCTAAAAAAAACATAATTGAGAAGAAAATCCTGAGGAACGTCATGCAAAAATTTCAGATCTTGGTTCACAATATTTTCGGAGATATGATCTATGGAAGTTAAGGTTTTTGCAGGCTCCTGAATTTCATCTAAAAGAGGTGACCTTGGGAAAATCGTCATAACTCTCTCTTAGCATCAGAATGGAATTCTATAAAAAGTGGTCGAAATTAAACGGAATTTGGTTTCTTTTGTATCAATTTCAGAGCTGAAGGAGTAAATAACGACATGTGGCATGCCATACAAGTTCTCTCTACTGGATCAATCCATAATTAGGTCATTGTGGGAGATTGGGCATAACCTTTCCTTGAAGAATCTGAATTAGGTCAAACCTGTGGCATTGGAAAGACAATTCAGGGTGATACTAAAGGAGAGAAGGTAAAATCTGATCCAAAATTACAGATATACATCAATTTCAATATTGATCTCCTCAAAATTAAGAAAAAAGGTGTGTATTTTTTTTCGAATTGCATAAGTATTGTTTGAAAAATAAGTTTGCAGTGATTCCAAGGGAATATTAAAGCATAGATATTAGTATTGGGTTCTAAAATCCCCCATAAAATGAATTCAACACCCATTAAGCCCTCAGAATACTCTACTATGACTCATGAAGAGGAATAAGTTCAACATGATATATCAAAATTACAAGAGCAAGTGCACCAATTTTTTCTCTCGCAAAGAGCAACAAAAAATGAAATGGAATTTTTGAAGAAAGGCGTGCATGGTTTGAATAAATGTGCGGAAGGTAATATGGATGGTGTTACACCATTTTTTGGTCATCTAACCCATTGTTATTAGATGGACCCAAGTACACCATGTAAGACCAATTTTACCCTAAGTAAAATTGCATTCACTATGAAAAATAACTTAGTAAACCACCTTTATTAAGTTGTTTATGGTCTAAATAGGAAACCCCATAAGGAAATATTAAATAAATCTACATTTTTTTTATTCTCCTCAAGGAATAATTAGTTAAATAGAAATTTAATTAATATTCTTGGTTATATTTAACCCAAAACAGGGAAATTAATTAGATAAATCATTATTTATCTTATTATTTCCTAAGAATAATTATTTAAACCTTATTTAAATAATATTATTTGTTGAATATGACTAAATCACCCTTAAATAATTAAATAAATCATTATTTCTTTGATTATTATTCAACCACATCCTTAAAATGATAAATAAATATTTTATTTATTTATTATTTACAAATAAAGGGATTTGACCCAAGTCAAATTCCTTTTCCCTCCAACAAATATAATAAAATATTCCATAAAAGTTGGATCTTGATTTAGGTAATAATATTTTAATTATGCACCAATATCTAGACTAACTCAATAATTTGTTATAAATAGAAGGGTTTTCCCATTCATGTACCACCTTTTTTTGCCTAAATATCACTCTGGGTCTATAATTTTGGTATGACTATTGATCGACCATCATAGTCATATTTTGCAACCATTTTTGTCTTGGTTTTCTACACCATCAAGAGAGAGGAATTCTAGATCTGAAGTGCTGAGGACTTTCAAGAACCCATCCCATTGAGGAGAACTGGGAACACCCTCCTGTGTTTTCCTCCCAGGTGCCATTAATACAAAATTCATTCAACATATTCTTGTCTTGCCTATTGGATGCATGGAGTAAATCTTGTTTTTTCTACTGTTTAATGTCTTATAATGCATAGATCTAGATTTTTGCAGCATTTATCTTGATTACCTAACTGCAGATCTGAAAATATATGCAGTTATATTTGCTGTTAGGGTTGTTGGTTATGCATAGCTAAATTGGTCTTTTTTCGTACGCTTGGAATTAAGATTCATACTAACAGATGGTTTTAAGAAATTCGTGGAAGATAAGATGGATGGTTTGAAGAATTTCATGAAAGCTAAGATGGATGGCATCGAAGCTAAGATGGATGACATCGACGAAAAAATGAAAGTCAACATAGAAGACATGATTAATGTTCTAAAATAATACATGGAAGGTTTGAAGGAAGGTTTTACAAAGTTGATACAATAAATGATTCCTAATGGTGAAAGGGTAGTAGATTAAACTCATTATAAGAAAAAAATATATGTTAATCGTGATTTCATAAACTTTAATGATGGATTGAAGACCCACCATATTCCAAAGATCAATATGAGAAAGTTTAATGGAAAGGATCCCGTAACATGGATATTACATATGGAGCAATATTTTGATCTCCATAATATGAAAAACACACAAAAGGTACACATTGTAACTTTATATTTAGAAAAAAATACTTTTGTATGATATCGATGGCTTTTCTCCCATAAAAAAATTGTCACTTAGTCAATTTTTAAGAAGGAAATGATAGAACATTATGAGGATACAAAGAGAAACATCTTCTTTAGCCAATTGATAAATCTCAAACAAAATGGTTCAATGGTGAAGCACATTGAGGACTTCCAAAAATTGAATATAAGGGTAACTGATATTCCAGAGGAACACAGGAATGATGTCTTCCTAGGGATTTTAAAGGATAACATCCAACATGAGGTTCACCTTTGGGAACCTAATTACCACTCACATCTATAAATATGGATGTGTTGCTACTCCTAGACTTCCACAACCTACAAGGTTGACACCACAACAATTGGAAGAAAAAAGGAGAAAAGGGGCTTTGCTTCTGTAGAAAATCTCTAACACAGCTCTGATACCATGTAGAAATTATATATAGAAACTCTATAAACCAGTGGATTCAATCTGATCATGTAATGCAATAAAACAAGATATTGAATCCTTCAACTATATTTGCGGAATATAAAACATGATCACTCAATCACATGTAAGTAAGAGAAAGAAATAATAAATAACACAACACAAGATGTATCTGGGGAAATCACCTACTAAAAACCCCTCTATCATAATTATACATATTCAAAGAGTCTTGAAACAATACAATTCTTTCTCACACCAATAAAATCCTGCACTCTACCGATCGTCTCACCTTGATCCTACACAAAACTGACTAGCAATTCTCGGGCAAAATTGACCAACATTTAGCCAATTCTAAGCCCCTTATTAGCCCAGCCTTTCTCACGCAATCCCTAGGAAATTAATCCCTATTAAATAGGATAATAAACATTCCTTTACTGCACAATCCATCATGAGCCTTCCTCTGACTTTATAATTGTTCATGGGTAATTCGCTAATAATACATCTGATAGTTATCTTCCCTTTAACCTCTATCTCAATTGGGTCTTCATCAGAATTGACATGCATGCAACTATTAATAGTGAATCATCAGTTACTTGGTATATCACTACTTGTGAATTAAATCTAATTTAATTCACTTGGCCTCTTACTAGCTCATCACTCAGTTAGAACTAGTTAAAATGATTTTAACTTAATTAATTTGAGTTAACTAATTACACTCACACCACTCTATTGCATTAACTACAAATGGACCTTGAAAATAATAGAATCACTCTACATGCCTCACCTTTGACCCTAAACTCAAAATTCTTGAGCTAACTAAGTCTATCTCACCTAGTTAACCGATACAAGTTGTTATGAGATGAAATTACAATTTACTTTCAATTTAATTAAGGGATAATTAAATCAAAAGCCTCACATGGTAGCCATTTCTGGGTGCCATTTTCTGCATTTTGTTTCTAGATGCCAATTTCACTATTTCTTGTTGCAAATTTCAATGCTCCCTCTCAACAAGAAAGGAATCAATCTATCGTAATCTAGTACCTTTGGAATGTTCTTGCATGCAACACTTATATAGTGTTGTTTGCACATGCAACTCTCCTGAAACTAAATAGCCTCCAAACGACTAAATCAACATAATGAATATGTCATCAGAGTCTTATTACTGTTGCTAGCTACTACACATGTCTTCTAGACTCTCTGTGTTGTTGTTGACATCTGCAACGATGCACTCTGCACTGCTGCCAACTCTAATCTGCGCTCTAGTATCCGACATCTGTCACTCTGATTTTTGTCCTCCTGACATCTGACTGCATCAATCTAACTGATCCTTCCTACCACTATTGTACTGTGGGCTCCTCATAGCTAGGTTCGATCAATGGTACACACCATCTCAATGAAGCCTACTAAAATTTATTCTTGGGATTATATCTACACATTGCCCTACCTCTCACCTGGAGGTATAGTTGCATGTACTCCATCCTCCCATGTGGTTTGAAATTCCCCCCTCCTGTAGGTCTCTACTTGAGTGGACTCTTCCACTTGGTCTCCTCTCTTCTTCTCTAATTGTGACTGCTCCACAACCTTCTGAGACTGCTTCTAAGGCTACATGTTGAGAGATAATTGCTCCCTCTCAACCACCAAGTCATTAACCACTGCTTTGCTCCTCAAATCCTTGCATGCATCCTCAACCTCGAGAGCATACAGGTTCTTGACTCTTGAACCAATCTGCTTCACCTGTCTCGTGGCTATGTGTTTAAGGAAAAAATTTCCTTTTCTAAACATCACCTCATAACCACGATCTTCCAATAATGCTACGAAGATAAGATTATTCCTTAGGCCTGGAACATAAAAAACATCTTCTAATCTGAGATGGGATCCAGACTCACTCAAAGGTAATTGTACCTATGATGCTCGCACTATACCTCTTGTCATCTCCAAACTCTATGTTCTGTTGGAGGTCCTTCTCCTCCAAGTCACTGAATATATCTCTATTCCCCGTCATATGGAACAAGGCACCACTATCTAGATACCACATGCATCCCATTACAGTGCTTTCCATGTATGCAATGAGAGTAAAATAAAACTCCAACTGTGAAGCCAATGCTTCACTCGCTGCAACTGCAGGAACTTTCTTGCTTGCCTTCTTCAGTGGACAATTCGAAGCATAGTGCCCATGCTCGTGATAGTGAAAACATCTGATCTTGGACAAGTCTCTTGCCCTCTTCGCCTTGGGATTTATTTCCCTTTGCCTTCTTTTTTTTCCCACTAATGCACAATATTCTTCTTTTTTGGTGTTGGCGGTCTCGTCTCTAGTGCTCCACCTTATTTCTTCTATTACCAAATCCGACCATTGTCGCTCCCAATCTAGTAACTTCTCCCTCCCATTCATAGAGTCCTGGTAACTATTCCAGCTCTTGGGAAGGCCTAGAAATGTTAGGCTCACTAGGCCATCATCGGCTACGATCACACCAATGCTTCCAAGCTCATATCAACATTGAGTGAACTTCTCCAAGTATGTTGGTACCGTCTTGCCCTCCTCCTTCTTGATCTTTCTGAGCTTTTCCTTCAGCACCAACTTCCTTTGGTCATTTTTCTTCTGAAATAGATCTGTCAAGGCCTTCCACATAGCATATGGAGTTGCCTTCCCCATGGAAACTCGAGACAATATGATCTCAAACTCCCTCTAATAAGATCCTTCTCGCCTTTTCTACCTTCTTCTGCCATGCATCAAGAAGTTGGGAATCTGCTGTTGCGGGCTTGGGAATATCAGTATCTATGATATAGGTGGATATCGGTGGCCACGCGGTGGCCACCCACCTATTCCATTTGGACTGGCACCATCAATTCTTGTAGCTTTTCACATTCAGCACAACTTACTATTTTTAGTAGGTTTTCGGGTCCTTCACTCCCGGAGCCATTTTGGGGCCTTAATGATCTAGGTGGATATTGGTGGCCACCCATCTATTCCATTTTAACCCCCACCATCAGTTCATTCAGTTTTTAATTTGCAACAGAACTTACTATTTTTAGCAATTTTTGGCGTCCTAAACTTCCGGAGCCGTTTTGAGGCCCTAAATGACGTTTTTTGGGAAAACTAGGACATATCTTAAATTATAACTTTGAAAGTTGTACTCCTTGGATAGATATTTCTAATGAGCTATTGAGCGTGTCAAATGGAGATCGGATGCCAAATTTACGTCCCCGGGAAGTTGAAACGCCAATTTACCCAAACAGGGCCCATAGTTTTGGCGCTTCATCTCCTAGGGTTAGGTTTTTGGACGTTTAGAGTTCTCCATTGTTTCTCAATAATAAATAATCCCTCAAGCCTCATTGTAACACAATTCAGATGTTTGTAGCCACCACATCTCTTCTTAGAGATATGCTACCAACACCCTAGCTATTTCTATTTCCATTATGTCTGTAAGCATATTTCAATTCTTTGATATTAATGAAATGAAGTATTGTTTCCGCTGCATCTCTGTGTTTATGTATATTTTTGTATTTTATTGTGTTCCTGCATCTTTCAACCTGTTGTCCTCCAACACTGCCTCCATATTGTTCTTTCATGCAAAATTATTAGAATTCCCTCGAGTCCATATTCGGGTCTTGATCCATTGAAAGGAATATTGATCTGCTACTAGACCCTGAAGAATAAATCTGTAAATTTGGAACTACTCAAGACAAACTCAATTTCTTCTCTTCTATTATGATTCTTGGCGCTCTAATACCATGTAGAAAATCTCTAACACAACTCTGATACCATTTATAAATTATATATAGAAAATATATATACCAATGGATTCAATGTGATCATGTAATGTACTAAAATAAGATACTGAATCCTTCTACTATATTTGCGGAATATAAAACATGATCACTCAATCACATGCAAGTAAGAGAAAGAAATAATTAATCACACAACACAAGATGTATCTGGGGAAAGAACCTACTCAAAACCCCTCTATCATATATTGTACATAGTCAAAGAATCATGAAACAGTTCAATTATTTATCACACTGAGAAAATCATGCACTCTATCGATCATCTCACCCTGATCCTGCACAAAACTGACTAGCAATTCTTAGGAAAAATTGACCAACACTTAGCTAATTCTCAACCCCAACTTAGCCCAGCCTTGATCACACAATCCCTAAGAAATTAATCCCTATTAAATAGGATAATCAACCTTCCTTGACTACGCAATCCATCATGAGCCTTCCTCTAACTTTATAATTGTGCCCGGGAAACTCGCTAATAATACAATTGATAGGTATCTTAATTTTAAGGTCTATCTCAACTTGGTCATCATTATAATTAACATGCATGTAGCTATTAATAGTGAATCATCAGTTACTTGTTATATCACTACTTTTGAATTAAATCTAATTTAATTCACTTGACCTCTCACTATCTCATCACTTAGTCAGAACTAGTTAAACTGATTTTAACTTAATTAATTTGAGTTAACTGATTACACTCACACCACACTAGTGCATTAACTGCAACTAGACCCTAAAAATAATTAAATCACACTACATGCCTCACCTTTGACCCTCAACTCGAAATTCTTGAGTTAACTAAGTCTATCTCACTTAGTTAACTGATACAAGTTGTTATGAGATGAAATTACAATTTAATTTCAATTTAATTAAGGGATAATTAAATCAAAAGCCTCACATGGTAGCCAATTCTGGGTACCATTTTCTGGATTTTGTTTCTGGATTCCAATTTCACTATTTCTTGTTGCAAATTTCAACAGCTACAGTTGTGATAGCTACTACACTAAAGGTCATAAGTGTGCTGAGAAGAAATTATTTTACATAGATTGTGAGGAGGAGGAAGAAAATGAACAAGAAACTTCAAAAGAAGAGGATATACACCAGGAACCAACCCTAGAGAAAGAATAAATGAGTTCAACCATATCCTGTAATGAATTGGGAGGAATTCCCACTCCTCAAATTCTCAAGATAGAAGGGCATATCAAGAAGAAAAAGGTAATAGTATTGATTGATTCGGGTAGTACCCATAATTTTATTCATTTTAAGGTAGCCAAGGAATTGAATTTCTTCCTATACCCATCACCAGAGTGTAAAATGCCATAATATCAAGCTAACCATGGGGGAATATGTATTGAATATTCTAATGCTTTTCATTCTAATGGGAGGTTTTGATGTTGTATTGAGAGTACAATGGTTACAATATTTGGCGACGGTAGCTTTTACTTTTCAAGAACTTTTCTTGAAATTTTTTTTGGAAGGAAAGGAATTTGAATTACAAGGTTTCGCAGGGAATTCGGGAAAGACAATAAGCTCTAATATCATGACAAAATCTTTTAAGGAAAGAACATTGAGGCGTATTTTCACAATTATGCTCACTAGAAGTTCCAACATCAAAATCATCTATTTCTCCAGATCTCCAAAAAGTCTTGGAAAACCATTCCAAATGTTTAAAAATCCCAAAGGACTCCCAACTATTCGTGATCATGATCATGCTATTCATTTTATTCCAAGAAGTGTTCCTCCAAACATCAGGCCTTACAGATATCCTTATGCCCAAAAGAGCGAAATTGAATGTAAGATTGTAGAAATGTTAGAGGCTAGTATAATTCAACCTAGTCAAAGTTCTTTCTCTCCTCCAGTAGTATTGGTGCACAAGAAGGATGGATCATGGTGCCCATGTCTAGATTATAGGGAGCTCAATAATCTCACTGTTAAAGATAAATTCCCCATTCCTATGAATGATGAATTATTGGATGAATTACATGGAGAAATTTATTTTACCAAGTTGGATCTTTGTTCAATATATCATCAAATTATAATGAAGACTGAAGATATTCTAAAAACATCATTTCGAACTCATGAGGGTCATTATGAATTTTTGGTCATGCCTTTTGGCCTTACCAATGCACCTTCTACATTTCAAGGGTTGATGAATTCAATTTTCAAATCCTTCCTTAGAAAATTTGTGTTAGTATTTTTTGATGATATACTATGTTAGTATGAATCTTAATCGCAAGTGTACGAAAAAGGCTCACTTTAGCCATGCATAACAAATAGCCCTAACGAAAAATATGGATGCCAATATCTTTAGATCTGCAATTACTTGAACAAGATAAATGCTGCAAAAATCTAGATCTATGCATTAAAAGACATTAAGCAGTAAATAAAAGCAAGAGTTGCTCCATGAATCCAATAGACAATACAAGATTGTTTTAAAGAATTTTTGAATTTTTTGACACTTGGGAAGGGAACATAGAAAGATGATACTAGTCCCCTCAATGGGATGGGTTCTTGTAAGTCCTCAGCACTAAAGAAATGGCAACCTTCCCTCATGGGAAGACACTTCAAGGTAAAAAATTATCATGATAGTCTTAAATACTTTTTGGAACAAATACTATATTCAGAAGAGCAACAAAAATGGGTCACAAAGATGTTGGGTTATGACTTTGAAATCATCTACAAAAAATGGAAGCTAAATGTTGTTGTAGATTCCCTCTCAAGAAAGGATGAAGAGGTGGAAGCATTTCTATGTGCCATTTCTATTATCCAACCAGATTGGATAACCGAAGCAAGGGATGAATGGAAGAATGACAAAGAAGTGTGGACATTCATTCAAAATTTGCATCAAGATCCTAGTACATCTGATACATTTAGTTGGAAAAATGATTCTTTATGGTACAAAGATCGCTTATATCTTTGTAAGAATTCTGAAGAAAAAAAAAATATTCTTTTAGAATTTTACACATCTTCCTCAGGAGGACACTTAGGATTTTTAAAAACTTACCACAGGGTGAAGAAAGAATTTTTTTGAGATGACCTTAAATTTGATATTTAGAATTTTATGGCAGAATGTTTGGTTTTCCAGCAAAATAAAGTTGAGACAATTAACACCCTGGGTCTGTTGCATCCTTTATCCATTCCAATTCAACGTTGGGAGGAGGTTTCAATGGATTTTATCATAGGTTTACCTAAGTCCGAAGGAAATAATTTCATCATGGTGGTATCTTATAGAGTTACAAAGTATGCACACTTTTTTTCATTATCTCATCCATTTAAAGCAAGTACAATTGCTACTGCATTTATGGAAACAATTCAAAAGCTACATGGAAACCCAAATATTATTGTAAGCGACAAAGATCCCATTTTTACTGGAAATTTTGGACATAATTATTTTCTTGTTTGGGTACTCAACTAGCTCATAACTCATCTTCTCATCCTCAATCCGATGGGAAAATTGAGATAGTGAACAAATGTTTGGAAGGATATATTTGTTGTTTTGTATCTAATAAACAAACACAATAGGTCAAGTGGTTACCTCTAGATGGATGGTGGTATAAAACTTCCTTCCATATTGCAGCAAAAATGACCCCATTTATGGCACTTTATGGATATCATCCACCGTCCATCACATCATATTTAAGAGAAAATTCTAAGGTTCAAGTAATGTAATATCACATCGAGCATCAACAAAAATTTCTCCAACTCTTAAAGGATAACCTAAATTTGGCACAAAATCAAATGAAACGACAAGCAAAACAAAATTGCAACAAGAGAAGTTTTGATGTAGGAGACTGGATATTTTTATGGCTATAACCATACAAACAAATTTCCCTTAAGCAAGATAAGATGGATAATAAATAATCACCAAAGTACTATGGTCCTTACAAGTTGTTGCAAAATATTGGTACTATGGCATACAAATTGGAGCTTCCATCTTCTTCTCGAGTGCACCCAATTTTCCATGTTTCATGCTTAAAGAAGGTTATAGGTGACAAGCTTCCAGTTCAAATAATATTTCCAGAACTTGATGAGGAAGGAAAAATCATATTGGAACCTGAATCAGTCATGGAAACAAGAACTTGACAACTACAAAATCGATCAATTTTAGAGTACCATGTCAAGTGGAAGAACTTATTTACTAAAGATTCCACATGGGAGGATGAGAATTTTATATAGAAGCATCTAGAGCTACTCAACCATTGAGGAAAACACTTTTTTGAAGGAGAGGGGCATGTTAGGTCCCTATATTACTAGTGTAGCCCCTTATTGTTGGTAGTGTAGCCCCCTTATTGTTATTTTCGTACCCCTGTAGCCCCCATATTGTTGTTATTGTGCCCCATAAAAGCCACTATTGGTATCATTGTGCCCTTACATTATTATTTCTAGGTCGGCTAGGATTATATTGTGACCCCATGGAATCCTATATATAAAAAGGAGGTTTCTCCATTTGTATCATCCAAAAAATTTTCATATATGTAATGTAAAGGAGGTTGGCCCCTCGAAGTGGCTTATTTCTAAGGCGTTGATCTCTTTTTTCTTCTATTTTTGGATCTGGTTTCATAACACACACACACACACACACACACACACATATATATACTTGTTCACAGTCGAGGGTAACTTGCAACAACATGTCCACAAGACACATGCCTTACCAACTTCACTCTGTCATTTGGCTTGTTAAGCCATATTGTGTTCTTCATTATATTCAGTACATGGAGGTATTAACTAGGTTGGGGAACCAGACCCTTTTTTATATCCAACATTTTCCATGCAATCAATCAACAATGATGATCCATTGCTCTTGTGGCTTTGTCCAGTTAAAAAATTTAGGTGAACCATCCAAGATGGGACTTAAGGGTATAATTACTTCATCCCTCTCAAACCAAGACTCCACGGTATATTCATGGCATGACTATACTATGTGTTTCTCACGTGGCTTTGGCCCTTTCAAAACACTCGTTCAAACTAGGACTCTGGGATATGACTATATTGTGCGTTACTCACATGGCTTCGTCCCTTTTAAAACAATCATTCAAACTAGGACTCTGGGGTATGACTATATAGTGCATTTCTCACATGGATTTGGCCCATTCGAATCAGGATTTCAAGTATAGTGGCATCGGACTATTTAACCCATGATTATATAATATGTTTCTCATGTGCCTTCATTCCACTAAAACCAATATTTTGGGTGTAGTCAAGCCATGATTATGCAATACCATAGTCATCTTCCAAGCTTCCAAAACATAAAAAACATAAATATATATATATATATACCTTTGTGGGAGATCGAAACCACAACCTCTATGATGAAGATATAATAACTTCACCAACAAATCAAGTCATATTCACTAAGTTACTCGAGCTTGGAATGCAAATCATGCACACCATATTTGAGACAAAGTATGGATAGCATATCTATATATATATATATATATATATATATATATATATTGGGCCAACTGATCTCAACCCTTATGGGGCCAACCCTTAGGTTCAAGTAAATATTTCATTTCAACCTGAATTGACCAATAGAGTGCTTTATTATAATTTTTTCCATGGGTCTTATGTGGATACACCTTGTGACCATGGTTGTTAACTATCCAATGCTCAACATCCATGTGACCATACCTGAATGAACTAGACCTTAAAGTCATAGGTCATTCCTATGATGATTTCATCATGATTTCATTGGTCTAAGTGGCAACCTATGAGGGGCACTACATGTGACCTTAAGTTTAGGACTCATTGTCAATCAAAAAGTTGTATATCTCACTGCTACATGGAATCCCCTGATGCACCATATTAGTACACTAACATCAACATGCTCCACATCACTATCTAATAGAATGATGTCATGTGTCGACATTTAGTTGGTTATGGAATATTCCTTAAACATCATGTTATTTCTCTTTCATCTGATCTTTGATTTTTTGGAGGCATAATTTATCTGTATGAAAATTGCATGCCTTTTAACATTGTTAACAGTGCACATATTTGCATGATTGTGACCGTTGATATGATCTATCTATGGCGGATCTTCCTGAACTTTCCCATTTTTTAACCCTTTAATAATTTAGGTTTGGCCCTATAGTTTTCCCTTTCAAATTAACCCAATATAATGTTGATTTTCAACAGACCGTAACTTCTCATTCGAGAGGATTTTTTCTAAGAAATATATGTCGTTGGAAAGGTTTCGACAATATCTACATAACCATTTTATCTGCAGGATATTTTGAGCAACATAACTTAATTAAAAACTTTAATAACTTCAAGCATGCATATCTTCATGTAGTGAGACCTTGGAAAAGGTCAAACTATCACATTCCTTCAAAAAGAGTTATGATGCTTCTTTGATCTTCAAGGATGGTCTTGTTGCCTCTATCCCATACATTCCCCTTTGACATTACTGAAACAATATGTGTAATGATATTCCCCTTTTTAATTGATGTAAAAACCCCCATACATTAATGTTCATTTTATGTCAAATAAAATCAAGAGGTCCTCCTATACAAGTGAAATGATGCAATGTTTTCCTACTCAAGTGTAAGTGTAAATCTTCCAATATCTCCTTGTCATGTTCACTGAGCTACTCGAGCTTGGAATGAAAATCATGCACACCATATTTGAGATAAAGTATGGATAGCATATATATATTTGACCAAATATCTCAACCCTTATGGGGTCAACCATTATGTTCATGTAAATATTTCCTTTCAACCTGAATTGGAAAATAGAGTGCTTTATTATACTTTTCCATGGGTTTTATGTGGCTGCACCTTGTGAACATGGTTGTTAACTATCCAATGCTCAACATCCATGTGACCATATGTGTATGAACTAGACCTTAAAGCCATAGGTCATTCCTATGATGATTTCATCATGATGTCATTTTTCTAAGTGGAAGCCCATGAGTGGCACCACATTTCACCCTAAGTTTAGGACTCATTGTCAATCAAAAATTTGTATATATAGCTACTATGTGGAATCCCATGATGGCACCATGTCAGTATGCTAACGTCAGCATGATCCACATCACTATGCAATAGAATGATGTCATATGTCAACATTCAGTTGGTTACGGAAGATTCCTTAAACATCATGTTATTTCTCTTTCATCTGATCTTTTATTTTTTGGAGGCACCATTGATATGTATGAAACTTGCATGTCTTTTAACATTGTTAACAATGCACATATTTACATGATTGTGACCATTGATATGATCTATCTATGGTAGATCTTCCTGGAAATTTCCCATTTTTTAACCCTTTAATAATTTAGTTTTGGCCCTATAGTATTCCCTTGCAAATTAACCCAATCTAATATTGATTTTCAACACACCATAACTTCTCATTCGAGAGGATTTTTTCTAAGAAAGATATATCGTTGGAAAGGTTTCAATGATATCTACATAACCATATTATTTGTAGGATATTTTGAGCATCATAAATTAATTAAAAACTTGAAAAACTTTAAGCACACATATCTTCATGCAATGAGACTTTGGGAAAGATCAAACTATCACATTGACTCAGAAAGAGTTATGATGATTCTTTGATCTTCAAGGATGGTCTTGTTGCTTCTATCCCATACATTCCCCTTTGACATTATTGAAAACAATATGTGCAACAATATTCCCATTTTTAATTGATGTAAAAAACCCCATACATTGATGATCATTGGATGTCAAATCAAATCAACAGGTCCTCCTATACAAGTGAAATGATGTAATATCTCCCTACTCAAGTGTAAGTGTAAATCTTGCAATATCTCCTTGTCCAACTTCCTTCTTCTTGTTACTCAATGTATGTAATTTATTCCCCTTTGAAATCAATGGAAAATGGTCACATATATCTGTAGAAGGATTCCATGTTGATGAGTACCTACTCTTGAATGATCCTGTGGACCTGACTAAACCATGCTTCCTGCGTGTTGACATATAATCTCCCCTTGATACCATGCTTCCACTTCTTGCTAGTGATTGTTCATGTTCTCACCTGAGACCATGCTACTTGTATTCTTGTGCTTGTACTCCCCTAAGATCATTCTCTTCTCTTTATATATAGGTGCATGTTATATTCTTGCAGTCCACGTACTATCCTCATACATGTAGTTTATTCAATTTTTGAATAAGAACTTTGTAACTTTTGTAATGCTAATGAGAAAATTATTCTAGTGAGGAAGATACTACTCCTACATTTTGTCAAACATGTTCAAATATTTCCCTTGGTATTGGTTTGGTAAATATGTTCACAATATATTCGTTGGTTGGGGTATATTCTAATATGACAGAATTTTCCACAACTTCTTCTCCCAAGAAATGATATTTAATTGGATTATGCTTTATTTTTCAGTGCATAACTATATTTTTTGAAATATCAATTGCATTGGTGTTATCACATGTGATAGTTATAGGTTGGCCATTATGTTATTGAAGGTATTTAAAGCTTTTATTCATCTATATCACTTGATTACAACATGCAACTGCAACAATGCACTCTCTTTCTGTAGTGGTGAGAGAGATAATAGATTTTTTCTTGTTGTACCATGAGACCAAACATTTTCCAATAAAAAGAGCTCCTTCGTTGTTTCTTTTACTGTCATCCACAATTCTTGCCCAATATTCATCATTGTAATCTTTTAGAGTAATATCAATTCCTCAAGGATACCATAAACCATAATCTGCAGTACCTTAAAGATATCTAGATATTATTTTAACCGCATTTACATGATATTCCTTCGGAGATGATTGAAATCTTCCTACTAATGCTACAACTTACATATTATGAGTTCTTGATTATTTTAAATAGATAATACTTCTGAGCATTGATCTATACAAGGTTTGATTTGTTGCCATATAATCATCATATTTGCTTAATTTACAACATGTAACCATTAGGGTGCTTACTATGGCACAAGTTTCCATTCCAAACTTCTTCAAAATTTCTTTAAGATATTTGGTTTGGGATATGAAGATTTCTGGCTTTAGTTGATTGAATTATAATCCAAGAAAAAAGGATAGTTCTCCTAGCATGGACATCTCAAATTCCTTTTTCATAATATTTGCAAATTTCTTGCTCATGGAGACATCATTACTGCCAAAGATAATATCATCTACATAAATCACAAGGATTATCGTGTTACATGATTCATTCTTAATGTAGATACTATTATCATATGAACCTCTATTGAAGCCTTGTTGATGAAGATAAATATCTAGACTAGAATACCATGCCCTAAGAGCTTGCTTTAAACCATACAATGTGCTCTTTAGTTTACATACAAAATCTTTGCCTTATGTTAATTCAAATAATTTTGGTTTTTCTACATAGACTTCTTCTTTGAGTTCCCCATTTATAAATTTTGACTATACATCCATTTGATATACATTTAACCCTTTGAAACAAGAAAAATACAAGAACATTATGATGGCTTCTAATCGAACCATTGGATCAAATGTTTCATCAAAATCAATGCCTTCTACTTGTGCTTAACCTTTGCAAACAAGTCTTGCATTATTTATTATTACATGTCCATGTTCATGAAATTTATTCTTTTATACCCACTTGGTTACAATTATATTTTTATAGTTTTCCCTTGGGACATATTCCCAAGTCCGATTCCTTTCAATCCAAATCAATTCTTCATTTATAGGACTGATCCAGTGCTTATTAGCTTGAGAAAAATTTGGTGGTTCCATTAAAGACAAAATATATATGTTTTGTTGGGATAATGCATCTGCAAGTTTTCTTCTAGTTTGAATACCTAAGTTTTCATTTCCTAAAATATGATCATCTAGATCATTTTTATACACATACATGGATGGATTCTTTTCTTGCACAAGATCATTCTCTTCTCTCTCAACTTCGTCAAATTATTCATATTCTATTTCTTATGATGGAGATTCCTTAAAGACATCCAGGTTAGGCTGAGCAGCATAAAGGACTTCATTATGAAGGAGTGATTCATATAATTCCACAGCAATAATTTCAATTAATTCTCATATTCTCATGTTATAGAATTTGTAAGCCTTGCTTTGATAGGAATAGTCCAGAAAGATACCTTCATCATTCTTGGCTTCAAAGTTTCCAAGTTTGTCTTTGTTCACTTTTATGTAGAACTTACTTCCAACACTTTGAAATGTTTAAGAGTGGTATGTCTTCCTTTCCAAAGTTCATAATTATTTTTAGAGATTTTAGTTCTAATTTGATCCCTATTCAAAATATACATAGTTTTATTTATTACTTCTCCCTAGAGTTGATCTGGTAGTTGAGTTAAAAAAAGGAGTTCTTGCCATCTCCTGAAATGTTATATTCTTCCTTTCAGACACACCATTCTATTAAGGAGTTCTTTCAATAGTGAAATTTATTCTAATTCCATGAAGCTTTCAAAAATGATTGAATTCATGGGAGGTAAATTATCCCCCTCTATCTATCCTTAAGCACTTAATTTTTAACTCCATCTCATTTTTAGCAAGAGCCTTGAAATTATTGAATTTTTCAAATGTGTTATATTTTTTTTTAAATATGAAAACCCATGTCATTCTTGTAAAATCATCAACAAGCACCATAAAATATCTCTCACCTTTTAGTGTATGTATCTTGGCTCGTCCGCAAAGTTCTGTGTGAATTATTTCTAATGGACAAGATGTTGAGTACTCTTTTTCCTTGAAGGTAACTCTGTTATGTTTTCCAAGTCGAAATGCCTTGCATACTTCATCCTATGGTTTTCAAATATTTGGTATATCTCTAACTACTTGATTTTTTGCAATATTTGCTAGATTGTAAAATTATATATGTCCCAACCTCTTATTCCACAACCAACTTTCATATATTTTTCAAACAAAAAAATTTTCAATGTTTGATTGATCTAAGATATAGACATTTTTATCCGTTATAGTATTCCTCGTTATTAGCTTACTAGTATCTACATTCCAGATTTCACATCTTTTGATGTTGAATATTACTTCAAAATCTTGATCATGCATCTGTCTGACACTTAAAAAATCATGTTTCAAACCTTCTATACACATCACATTCTAAGCTTGGTTTCTTCCATTGTAATTGTTTATTGTACCTTTCCCAATAATGTGCACAAATGCATTGTTATTGGACTTTAATTTACATTTATCTATTTCCTTTATGCTGATGAATTTGCTTTGGTCTCCTGTAATGTTTTTTGAGCAACCACTATCAACATACCACTTTTTTTCCTACTTATGGGCATATAGAATGAGGACACACTTGTCTTATTTATTCTTCCATATTTTGAAAGAAATCCTTTTCTTACTTCATTTTAGCTTACAATCCCTGGACTAATGTTCAAAGTTATGACACATAAATCATTCAATGTGACTTTTCAACCTTTTCTCCTGAAAGAAAAAATAGTAGCCTTATGAACAAAATCGTAACATAGAAAACAATAACCATAAAAGAATCAATGATACCTGGATATCTACCCTTTGTTGCTTATTTTGGTTTATGCACCTCCCTAAGTTTCCTTAACTAGTTGCTTTGTTATGTCTGCCTCTTTCTTGAACTGGTCAATTATGGCATGTTTCTCCTCTATCTACTTTTCTATTTCTCTCAATTGTTTCTTAACTTCATCCAACTACTTTATCATAATGTAATTATTTCTCTTAACCTCTTATAACTCAAACTCCAAAAGTATAATTTATGTTTCATTCAATTCCACATTTCATTGATCCATCTTCCAGTAGTTAACTATCCTTGAATATTACTTGCTCTAATACCACTTGTTAGCCCATAAGTCACACTAAGAGGAGGGGGTGAATTATTGTGAAGTCAATTTTACAATTACTCAAAACACACATTCATTTAACAATGATCATAAACATTATATCATCATTTCTCACAATGCATCATCACATAAGTAGCATAACTAGAAAACAACAAAAGAAGGCATCACATCACAAGGAGACACAAATTTTAAGGTGGAAACCCAAATCTGAGAAAACTTTCAACTCTTCTTATACTTTGTCTTTAATTCTTTACATCAATTTGCAAGCCCCAACCTGCTAGAGGAAACTACCTCCAAAAATACAAGATGCCACTTAAGGTATCCTACAACCTAATTCAGGCACCAACCTTAAAATATGCAAGTAGTTGCTTGTTATAGGCTATAACCTGATTAAGGAACCAACTCTGAGATGATCAAGCTCTAAGATTCTCTAGGCTCGAACCTCGAAAATGAGTGGGCTCCAACCTACTCTAGGATCCAACCTGATTGAGGTTTCAACCTCCTTCTTCGACTTCCTTGTGGACCTTTACTTCATCACATTTTAAAATTGGGTCCACCATCATAATATAGCATTGAATCTACATATAAGGAACCTATCACAACCTACAAACACAACCTAAAAATATTTCCACTGCCATAAAAATTTCCACTATACAAATCATTTTTTCTGCCACGACACTTTCTACCACTGCATTGCCATACAAATTGAAACCATTGCAATATCATACAAACTAAAACCCATGTACTAATTTTAAAAAAATCATATTAGTCTTTCCTACTAGTTGTCACGCTATTGCCTATATCCTGCTTCAATTAGATCTTCAATATGGTCATTTAAACTCCTCCTTGAAAATAATCTACTTCATATATCCAAAGTACCTGCAACAAACTTCTATACCTTCAAAAGTGTTGAGAATTTGGAGGGCTAGTGATTAATTCAAAATTTTCTTTGTGATAATTACTTGTGAAGTTACTTGACTTACTTATGTCCTTTTTACGTTTCTTATTAATCTTTCATCAAGTCAATTATCAAAATACACAAGACACAAGGATTAGGCTCCTAGAGCCCGGGAAAAACCTCTCCCTCTTGGAGAGGAAAACCCATGAGAAATTCTTCTTATATATTTTCAGATGACAAGTACCATGACCAAGAATTATAACCTTGACCTAAATATGCATCCAAGACCTTGTCCTTCCTTCCTTGATGTCCTTCAATGCTAATATTTCTTTCCTTCACCAACTTGCATTTATCTGCATGAACACTTCCTTCTTCAGATACATGAGATATATATATATATATATATATATATATAAGTTGAAGTTAGGAAAGTAAATCACAGATTTACTTTCCTACTTTATATCACTTTCTCACTACTCCTTTTTCCTAGACCATTGTTCCAACAATGCCACCTTTTATCTGCGATTTTACTTTAGAATATTCTGCAAATTATTCTTGGACATATCCACACTTCAATACACAAAAACTTCCCTTATGCTTGGACAGATCCACACTTCAATGTTGTAGTTGCTTCAGGATTATCTTCACTTTTATTTAAGTAATATATAGCACCTTATGATACTTAGCTATCACAAGGATATATGTATATTAACCAATATTTAAACTCCTCAAAAATCCGCACTGAAGCCTACACTTAAATCCACACAGAAGTCTGCACTGAAATCTGCACTGAAGTCTGCACTTAAATCTGCACTGAAGTCTGCACTTGAATCCGCACTTTAGTATGCACTTAATTCCACACTGAATTTTGCACTTAAATCCGCACTTCAATCTGCACTTAAATATTCACTTCACTTCAGAGATGACCGAAAAACATTTGTGTTTTTCGTGAAGTCTTACTAGGGTATATATAGTTGTTTTCCCCTGTATATAATCCAATCTAGCTTTGTGAACCGATTGGACTATTTGGGACCCGACATGACTATTATGAGGCCGACTTCCCACTACATGTAGTGCCAACTTTATTACATATTTTCCAATGTTTGAAGGAGAGCTATCTTGAGGGTTGTTAGAGCCTTTATTTTACAAGGTTCATGACAAGGTCTTGGAGCTTTTAATGACGAAAATGCTCTTCATATACATGACTCTATTTAAATTTAGAATACAAACCCTAAATATACATCAAGAAGAAGTCTATCAACCTATAATAAAATTATTGCTCATGAAACCCATGAAGCAAGTACAAAAAATACATTTCATTATATTTTTCTTCTTCTTTTCATAATTACATAATCAATATGAAGACCAATCCTAGTTACACTTTTCACCACTCCCTCTTAACTAGGGAGGTATTCATACAGGTACATGGTCACTTTCAAACTGAAGAATCTCATAAGAAGAATTGAAATGGTAATCGCATTTGTATAGCATCATATCAACCGACATTTTCCTAGTGCAAGGCCTTGACAAAAAAACCCATCTCTCAACGAGGCAATGGGCTACAATGCTAGTGAGACACATATCTTATAGACACCATATTCATTGTCTCTCCAAGGTACATACTCGACCCTGGTGTTCCCAGAGTATGACCTTCTTGGACTATTCTTCTCTTGGGTAGCCAGCCCTCAGATAATATCGGTCCTTGACTACTCTTATCTTGAATGCCCAATCTCATTCTCAAAGAGTATCGAATGCCAGATGATTACCCAATCCTCCATTCTATCTTCCAGATGAAGACCATAATGATGTGTCTATCCATTCTCTCCACATGACCTTCACTAAGACTTACGGTTGTTAGTCTTGGTATAGTGCATGACACATGTATTAGAGAATCACATATGTCACTCCCTCTCAACTCGGGAAGGACATATTTCAAGTTTCTTCCAAGTAAGAAACTTACCACCAGACTCCTTCTCAACCAGGGTCCTGTAGCAGCAATGGTGAGACACCTAGCTTCTCATGAAGAATTCCTCCGCTCAATGTCATGAATTTCGATATTGAGGAATCTTCAACTTTTGGCTCCATAGGGCACAAATCATCCATCACTTTCATTCACGAGTCATGTCCACTATCAGAAAGTGATTCATCATAATTTCTCATCTGGTCCACCATTATGCCATGCTACTTTCCTTCCAATCATCTCCAAGGATCATACATCCTTTATCATGATTAGCAGCCCTGCACAAATTCATCCAGATAAACATATACATATGAACTTTTAAAACAAAAGTTACCTCAGTGATGATCTTTCACCATGAAATCTTCCTGTAGGCATCAGCATCCTTTATTCAGATTGACACATCTCCTAATGATATGTTTTTTCAAGGGTCTTCTTCTTTACCAGACTTTTATTAGAGTCTACATATCCTCCCAGGAGATCTCCTAGCCACATCTTCTTGGCTTTCGAATGATAATTTCTTTTTGACATGGTTTTATTTCATGATCTCTTCCTTTTTGCACATTCTTCATTCCCAAGAACTTACAAATTTTCCAGTTCCTCGTTCATATACAGCCACCTGATATTCCATTAGGATATATTATGTTTATTTCATCTATGAGTGCATCAAGACATCCTCCTTCATAGATCATACTTCTAAATATAGAAGTATATTACCTACAACCATAGACTTCACAACATCCAGTGTCAGCATATAAATATAAGTCATCCTATAGCAGTTTTACTAGAATGAAGTGTTTCATTCCCTTGGCTTGCTTCATCAATATGCCATCACATCCCAGAATTTTGTAGCATGGAATTCTTGAAGAAACTATTCTGCTTCCTTTCTAATCAGTGAATTCATAGAGAACTCCATTATAAAAATATCAGCATCATTTTTCATGACGACCCTCGACCTTGATAACTACCTTCCATCAGTGAGGTTTTCCAGGAGATTTTTTATCGAGAGCTCTTGCCATGCTTCAATCATGATACTCTAATATACACTACTTATTATCATACTATTTTACAACCAATAGAAATCACTTAAAGGAGAAGATGATCTCAATCATAGTGGAGATACCTCGCTTCTTCTTTCTTAGATTTCTTTGCATTAGGCTCTTCTCTTATATCTGAGATATCGGCTTCTAACTTTTTCCTCTTGTCCTCTCTAAATTTTGGACAATCTCATTGATAATGCCCAAGATCATTACATCCAAAGAATCATGCTTTGTCCATATTTCTTTTCTTATTCTGAGGACCAAATTTACCGAATCTTCCTTTCTTCTTGGGCATGGCAACAAAGGCTTGAATCCCTGCACTTAATCCTACTTTTGATCTTGATTCTTCTATCTTACCTAGACTTTGGAATGGCATGGATTCTTCGCTTCCATCGATGCTTGAAGTGAAACCTCTCCATTCTTTTGGTAAAGAATTTTGTACCATAGTGAGTATTTCTCTATCAGACATTACTTCTCCAAACTTCAGTAGCTGATCTCGTATTGTGAAAATCTCCATCATATATGGAATTATTCCTTCCTTCGACATTATCAATTTGTATAGTTTTTGTCGCAGGGATATTATTTCCTTTTTAGAACCATTCGAGAATAGTTCCACCAATTTATCATATATTTATTTTGAGTATTATAGCTTTGATACATAGGGAATGAGATTATTTTGTGGATTCTATAAGAATCCTTTGGGCTCTTATGTCTCCCTTCATGTATTTGATATATGCTAGAATGTCTTCTTTTGGAGGTTGAATTGTAGATCCTTCTATGAATTCCATAACTTAATTTTCAATTAGCTTCAAATCTGTCTATTTCTTCCATGCATTGATGTTTGATAACCCAACCAATTTGTTGCTCTCTATAAAATAAGTCATTTTGAAAGATTTAGATAAAGTCATAGATACTTACTTGAGTAAGTGACTTTCTCCTTCAGCGGCTTCCTTGATGATGACAAAGAGGTTAGGAACTTCTTCTAAGATAGAAATCTTCAATCTAGGTGATCTTGGATCCTTGATGGTAAAGGATGTCTTCAAAAGATGATGTCCTCTTCTAACAATGTCTTGAATGTAAATATTTGATGGAAAAGATTATTTTCTTGAAAGGTTGATCCTTTTATTAAGATGAATATCTTTCTCGAAAATAGATTGAGTCTTCCTTGAAAACTGATTTTGACTTTTCACCCAAAATTTTATTTTTTCTTCCTGGAGTGTCTCTTTGTTAAGTATCCCTTGAGTTTAGCACCTTAGCTCTAAAACCATGTTGATAATTTGGAGGTCTAGTGATTAATTCAAAATTCTCTTTGTGATAATTACTTGTGAAGTTACTTGAGTTACTTATGTCTTCTTTGCATTAGCTTATTAAATCTTTCATCAAGTCAATTATAAAAATACACAAGACACAAGGATTAGGCTCCTAGAGCCAGGGAAAAACCTCTCCCTCTTGGAGAGGAAAACCCACGAGAAATTCTTCTTATATATTTTCAAATGACAAGCACCATGACCAAGAATTAGACCCTTGACCTATATATGCATCCAAGACCTTGTCCTTCCTTCCTTGAGGTCCTTAAATGTTGATCTTTCTTTCCTTCACCAAATTGCAATGTTATGCATCAACACTTCCTTCTTCAGATACTTGATATATGTATATATATATATATATATATATATATAGATATAAGTTGCAACTAGGAAAGTAAATCACATATTTAATTTCCTACTTTCTGCCACTTTCTGGATACTCCTTTTTCCTAGACCACTGTTCCAAAAATATTTCCTTTTATCTATGATTTTACTTTAGAATAGTCTACAAATTATTCTTGGACAGATTTTCACTTCAATACACAAACACTGCACTTGCACTTGGACAGATCTGCACTTCAACGATGTAGCTACTTAAGGATGATCCACACTTCTATTTCAGTAAGCTGCAACACCTTATGACACTCAGATATCACAAGGATATATGTATATTAACCAGTCCTTAAACTCCTCAAAAATCCACACTGGATTTTGTACTTAAAAATGCACTAAAGTCTGCACTCAAATCCACACTGAAGTCTGCACTTAAATCCACACTGAAGTCTGCAATTAAATCCCTACTTCAGTATGCACTTAAATCTGCATTGAAGTCTTCACTTAAATACGCACTTCACTTCAGAGATGACTGAAAAACATTTGTGCTTTCTGTGAAGTCTTACTATGGTCTATATAGTTTTTTTCCCTTGTATATAAGCCGGCCTGACTTTGTGAACTGATGTGACTATTTGGGAGCTGACATGATTGTTATGAGGCTGACTTCTCACTGCATGTAGTTCCAAATTTATTACATATTTTCCATTGTTTGAAGGAGAGCTATCTTGAGGGTTGTTAGAGCCTTTATTTTACAATGTTCATGACAAGGTCTTGGAGCTTTTAATGATGACAATGCTCTTCATATACATGACTCTATTTACATTTAGAAGACAAACCCTAAATAGACATCAAGAAGAATTCTATTAACCTATAATAAAATTATTTCTCATGAAACCCATGAAGCAAGTACAACAAATACATTTTATTATCTTTGTCTTCTTCTTTTCATAATTACATAGCCAATATGAAGACCAATCCTAGTTACACTTTTCAACAAAAAGGAGATAAGAGGTTTGGCCATAAAAATCATAAAAGTATCATCAACCCCCTTTAGTTACATCCATATTTAAATATTGATCGCCCAACTTCTTTTTAGATCAAATTTGGATCAATAAAGACCCTAAAAATAAAAAATAACCATAAATAACTTTATATAGAATTAAATATTTGACAAATTGTTCCTTTCCATGCACTTTTTAATATTTTTTTGGATTTTGGCATCGACCACCGGAAGTGGAAAATTGTTAGACAAAATGGCATATATATATATATGTAAACTAACATGTCCATCGCCTAGGTTCAAACTCACGACCACAAGTCCACAAGATACATGCCTTAACAACTTTGTATATATATATATAAACTAACATGTCCACCGCCTAGGTTCAAACTCATGACCACAAGTCCACAAGATACATGCCTTAACAACTTTGTATATATATATAAACTAACATGTCCACCGCCTAGGTTCAAACTCACAACCACAAGTCCACAAGATACATGCCTTAGAAACTTTT
Source organism: Pinus albicaulis (assembly GCA_034641835.2). NCBI lineage: Eukaryota > Viridiplantae > Streptophyta > Pinopsida > Pinales > Pinaceae > Pinus > Pinus albicaulis. Next base: position 709,099,692 of record CM076577.1, read on the forward strand.
CTCTATCATGTGGCTTGTTAAGTTATCCTATGTCCTTCATGATATTCAATTTACAATGGTATTAACTAGGCAGGGGATGCAAACCCTTTCTTGTATCCAATTTCCTCCATGCAATCAATAAAAAATGATGAGTCATTCCTCTCATGGCTTCATCTAGTTCAAAACTTTTCGTGACCCGTTCTAACTAGGACTTTATATTATAATGGATTCAAGGCTTTTCAAACTAGGACTTCAGGGAATAGCCATGTCATGACTATATTATGCATTTATCATGTGGATTTGGCCCATTAAAAACAATTTTTTAAACCATGACTCTAGAGTATGACTATACATTGTGTTTCTCACGTGGCTTCAGCCCATTAAAAACAATCATGCAAACCAAAACTGCAAGGTATGACTATATTTTTTGTTTCTCATGTGGCTTTAGCCCATTTAAATCGAGATTTGTGTATGGTGGCTTCGTCCCATTCCAACCATGATAATACGATACATCTCTCAAGTGGCTTCAACATATCCAAATCAGGATTTTGTATGTAGTCAAGCCTTGATTATACAGTGTTGCATTCATCCATCGAGCTTCTAGAACAAAAAGAAAAATTAAAAATAGACCTCTACTGAAGACCGAAACTACAACCTCTACGATGAAGATAAAAGAAACTTTCTAGTTAATCAAGTCATTTTCACTGTGTTTCTCAATATTGGAATACAAATCACGCACACCATATTTGAGATGAAGTATGGATAACATATATATATTAGGACTGTGGTACCAAACCTTATGGGGCCTACCCTTGGGTGCCTGCATATCTTTCCTTTCAACCTGGAATGACCAATGGAGTGCTTTATTATAATTTTCACTATGGGTCTTCTGTGGCCATGCCATGTGACCATGGTCATCAATTTTCTAATGCTCAACATCCATGTGACCATATCCATATGGCCTGGACCTTAGGTTCATATTTTTTTACTTCAATGATGTCATAATTGTTTGCTCCTTGTAATTTATGAGAGTGGCAAGAATAAATGCTGCAGGGGCCACATCAAAACCACTTTGGAATCCTAGGATCTAGCCTTCCTGGATTCAGAGAGGGATCTCTCTATTAGTGTCTTTGAATGATATATCTTTATGCTTAATTATGATATTAGGCTAGTTATGAAACTCAAAGGAACTTGTTTGTTTGATTGGTTGGTTGAGATGGATATCAAAAAATGAAAAGGTCAATAGAAGGGTGAAGGTGAGAGCAGGTTGAAAAAATTTTCAGCTGATAGGATTGGTCGAAGACAGTATCAATCCATTGGGCTATGGAGTCACAAAAGGATTTAATTGTACAACAATTCTACAAGGATTTCCATGGGGCAAGTCATCTATATCAAAGGATCTCTTTAGATTGATTTGTGGCATGAAACATCAAAGTGTTGTGAAAGAAGCAAAGTTAACAACCAATTAAGCATCTATTAACTTCACTAAACAAGAAAAGCCTTTCAAAGTAGCTATTTGAAGCAAGCCAAAGGATAGGGCATACCATAGACTTATTTGGACAAAATTTTACTAAAGCACACTTTTCAGACAACAATCCAGTAATCTAAAAGACTACTTTCAGAAAGGATAAAACATATAAGAAAATGAAGGGTAGCCTAAGATCAGGTAAGAAATTTGAATCTATCCTACTTTTGGCATACTCTAAAGGGAAAATTTCAAAAAATCTGTTAAAGACATGACCAGAGGATAGGGCTAACTATAGACTTCCCTAGTTTAGACTCTACTTAGCGTGTAATGAAAATATCATCTAAGAACAATGTCCCAAGTTTTACACAGAAATACATGGGCTCACCAACATTCCTTGACTGGTTATACTCTATTGAATCATTCCCAAATTAACTATTAGAAGAAAACATAGAGATAAATATTTCAGGCAGAAATAGGGTACTTTGCAGTAAATCCTACTCTAAATTTTCTGTTCTTTATCAGAGAAAATGGACAACATGAAAAACATAAGGAAAAACAAATACAATGAGGAACAACATCACCACTAACATAGAATAGGATCCCATGAATCAGCTTGTATTATTGATGTTCAAACCAATTACATTTTTCAAGTCCAACAGGTCTTTACAGCTCTAACTTCTCTTGTCAGCCTAGTATTCTTCAATTACATCATAGCACTTCAGCAGCTTCAACAACTATTTACACTTGATAATAATTCATCTAACAACCAACCAACCACTTACAATGTGCTCCTCATAGAGTATTTAAAGATGAATGAGGAGGTGGAGTGAAAGAGAGGGTTCAAGTGTGTTCATTTAAGACTGAGTAAATGCTTCTCAACCTTAGGGAATTTACATAACCCAAGACAAAGAAAATCTGATGTCTTAACTCTATTTAATAAATATTTCATTAACTTTTTGAACCACTTGGCTGCTTTAATTGAATTTTAGTCATTTTTGTAGGCTGGCAATAACTTCTGAGCTGTCTTTGACAAATATATCTGACTGTGCATTGAATTTGTATTCTTTTGAGGTAAACAGGACTGTAGGTGGCACTTTTTGGTTTCTGGGGGAGTAAATGGCCTTGATGATCTGGAAATTAAGGCTGCTTTTTGTTGATATGTCTCGCTTTTTTCCCTTAAAACATTGATTTGGCTTGATTTGTGCTTTAATGCCTGATTAGGCCTTCTCGGACCACCTTTGGCTTCAAACTGTGTCGTTATCTCTTGGAACAGCAGATTAAGCGTTTAATCTTCAACTTTGTGCTTAAATATTTATTCTTTATTCATTCTAATCTATGTCTTCACTGTTAGCTGCACAGGTGGCTCTTTCTGTACTGGAGGGCTTTGACTATTTAACCGATCTTCATGATACATTGATTAGACCTGGAATTTTAACCTTGTTAGTCCCTTTTCTGCATTGAATTTGGCTTTGAGGATCGTCATCCTTGGCCCTGCAACTATCACTTGCTGTGGGACGGATTTAATATCCTTTCCGCCATTTTAAAACCTGCAACCAAACAAACAATTGTTATATAAAACCTGCGATGGAGGTAAAACTGCTTTACAGAGGCTCGGGGGTGGCGGAAGAGCAGTGCAGAGGAGGATGAATGCAATGGAGGTGGAAAACCCATGGCGGAATTGAAACGAGAAGGCATTCAACATGTGGGGGCAGGAAAGAGCGAAACCCCGATGCGCGTTGGATCAGATGAGATCAATGGTGGGGATAAATTCTGGGGGGTTATGTTAGATGGAAGGGGAGAAAAGGGAAGGGTCCCGACGGCCATTGGATCCATGAAGGTCAATGGTCTAGATTAAATCGGCAGTGAAGCATAAAAGGGAAAAAGTGGAAGTGGGAAGGAGCAAGGTGCAACGACCGATATGTCGATGAGGAAAAGTAGAAACTGAGGGCTGTTAGATCTTAGAGAGATCAACGGTCGGTATTTTATCGGCGGAGCGCATATCGGCAACGAAAGGGAAGGCGAAAGTGACCCATTGTAGTTTGCGATGAAGCACGGATCGTCCGATCTGGGGGAGATCGACGATTACGAATCCATCGGCAGAGATGAACATCGATGGAGATTTGGGAAAGTGGAAATGGGAAACGCCGAAGTGCGATGGCCGATGGGGGCTAAATACTTTAGCTGGAAGTCACGGGCGTCGAGTCTTATGGTGAAAAGGGGCAGAGGGTTTAAGCCGAAAAGTGCTTAAGGCCTTTGTGATAAAATGAGCACCTTTAAGGCGGAAATGAAGGTTTTTACAGCCTTTTGAGGGTTTCGGTAGAGTTAAAAATGGGTTTAAAACCAAATAAAGAGGGTTTATAAGGTTTAAAAGGGGATTTTGAGGAAGTGAAGGATAATTAAAGGGAAAAAAGGGAGATTTTGGCAGAGGGGAAAGGTTATTTGAAATGAGTGATAGTGAGTGAAATGAAGGGTTCTTGGAGGCATGAAATGGTGGAGATTGAGGCCTTGAAACAATTTCTTTTTGAAGTAACAAGCTATTTTGAAGGATTTTCAAGTGGAGAAATCAGTGAGGTGGATCTTTGGATAAGAGGATCGGCAAGACTTCAAGAACTCACAAGTTTATATGAAATTTGTTTCTTGAAGGCTAATGGACCTGTTTTAGCCATCATTTTATATGAAAAAATTTTATTGATGGCTAACAGTGGCTCCATTTGGGGAGGGCAGCTCCATGGAGGTGCCAAGAACCTCAAAGATAAATCTCTAGAAAGTAGACCAGTGCCTTGATGTTTTTCTACACTTTGACAACCTCTTTCTTCTTTGATCATGCTATTTAAAAAAATTATCAGTATTTATATCAACAAAATTATTTTCTCCCAAACATTCTACCTACTCAGCCTACTTCCCTAACATTTTTTTCTTCAATAAGGTGCACTTGGACTTGCAAACCTTTAACATCAACATTTTGTTCTTTTGAAAACAGGAAAAACTAATCTAAATCTACCCTTGTAACTTCCATGAGTTCAGATTAAACAGTTGAACTCAAAAATTCTCTACCTAATCTACTATCTGCCAAGATTAAGCCATTTGACAGATCTGCATTCTCTATATTCTAAAACAAAATTTTAAAACACAGTCAAATCAGGATTAAACTTTCTGACTTGCTATGGTTTCTATGGTTGTATATACAAGATGCACATAGACTTTATTTGCAGAAAATTAAAACAAAATTGTGAAGGCTTAAGATCTGAAAATTATGAATCATCCTTCTTTTTTCTTCAGCTCTGGTTTTGATCTTTTTAGAGCTATCTTCTTCTTCTATTCTTGGTTCAGATTTTTAACATGTTAGAACCATTATTATTTTTTTCTTTGGCTCAAGTTTTGATCTGTTTAGAGCCATCTCTTTCTTTTCTTTCTTGGTTCAGATTTTGAGCATGTTTGAACCATTCTTTTCTATCCTAGTTTATTCTACTGATAAGCCAAGATTAAACAGTTTGGCAGATGTTCTTCACTAACCTATCAGCAATAAATTGAAATTTATCTAGTCATGATTAGGCGGTATGACTAAATAAAAATGTTATTTTTGGTAGTGGAATTTAAGCTTTCACACTTTCATATTCTTTTTTTCTTTTTTGGTATGGGGTTGTACCTTTCTTATTTTCAATCTACCCTCTTTTCTCTTTTTTCTATTGTTTTTGTATTTTTTTTCTTTTTTCTCAAAACAATTTAAAATTTAACTAGATGCTCAAAGGCTGAGCTTATCTACTTTCCTATCTACCCTAATCTAACTTGGAAAATTTACATATTTAGCTGATGAACTCTCTTTTCCAATACATCCAATCAATCAGATGATTCCATGATTGGTCTTTGCTCATCTCCTTGAGCATGCTGGACAAACAGGGTCACTCCCATCTCACTTGTTCTTTAGAAATGGTGCTAAAATATCTTCTTCCTTTTGGTAATACACTGCTCCTAACAACCTTTATCCCTTCTTCAAATGTCTTCAAGAAATGAGCAAAGGGATCTTGAAATAATGCCTAGTTATGAGTATTTAAAAGATAGGTTTCAACCAGGATTACTTTTTCTTCCACTGGGTCAATCTTAAGATTCTTTTGAGAAAGAAATTCTTCCTCATCTTCATTATCATCTGAACTGGAGGACTCATCATATATTGCACTGTTGTCCTCTTGTAGTCCTAGTATGTTCTGATTTAGTGGACTGAACTCTGTGAAGAGGTCACCATGTTCTTGAGCAAGGGTATTTTTTATTACTTCCACCTTTTCAGGGGAAGGTTCCTTATCTTCGTCTTGCTCAAGAAGTTCCTCATTATTTTCAACCTTATCATTACAACTGACGGATTGCTAATTTCCAGTTATGTGAAAGCTATTTCTGATGGGTTGTATTGCTTGATTGTTGCTTCCAGGCTGATGATAGTGAAATTCATGACACCAATCAGCTGTTGGTTGCCTTGCATGATTAGTTTCTGTTTGGTTCTCATCATCATCATCAGAATGATAAAAAATTGGAGAATCATTAGTATAAACAACCTCACCAATCAAACATATTGGTTTATCAGTTTGTGTTTCTTTGAATTGATATATGGGTTGATTTTCTGATTTATTGCAACAAATTTTAGTGGGTGAATGAGCAGGAGTGTTTTGTTCAAATGGAGTTTTAGAGACTGGTTGTTTGTTTATAATCTGAACAATTTCTTCTTCTGTTAAAAGGGAAGGAATTTTTGTTTTGCTTTGGACAGAAGTACAGCAACTCTCTTTCTCTTGTGAAGACTGATTTTGAGGCTGGATGTTTTCTTAAGCCTCACCTAGAAGGGATGGTGAATCATCATTAGTTATGTTTTTAGTTGCATCCTGGGGATTTTCTTCTGTTTCTTGATTAATTTCTTCCTCAACTTATTCATCTAGGTTTTTATGATAGTTGTCTTGGGTATGAAATTCATGAATGGCTACTAAGAGATCCTCAGGCTGCCAATTTCCTAAATCTTCATAAATGCCTACAAGGTATTCTATGATGTCCTCAGATTGATTACAACAACTTCCATCCAATGATAGATATGGGTATTTTTATTTATAATGATCAAAAAATACCATGTGGAGGTATCTTAGAGAAAACAAACTACCACTCTTAACCATTCATACCATTCCCTTGCTTTTCCTTCTAATGTCAACATGAACATTGTCATTAGGCAGTCTTCATGCCATTCCACCTTTAACCTCCATACATGTATATGAAATTTGATGAGATGTAACAAAGGGTCATCAAAATTTTCATCTTGAAAAATAGGCAGGTTGTCATCCCAATTCACCTAGGTCATCTTGTGTGGGAACCCAGGGATATGATTTCTTCTCATTGGGGCATATCTTCGTTGTATTCTTGGATCCATGTTCGTAAATCAGACTGAGGTCATTGTATCTTTTCAACCAGTTCAGAGTCTTCTACCAGTGGAGTCATTAGGTTTTTTGAGAGTTGTAGAGTCACTAGGTGGAGGATTTTTACTTGTTTTATAGGACTGGTTGTTTTCCACCATCAACAATTAGTAACCACTCTTGGCAGACACTTGAATCATCATTTTTTTTTAGAATGGGATTTTCTGAGTCTTTGAGATTATCTATTACTCAGTATATTCCCCAGTATGGTCGCCAATATGTTTGCTCCCTGTAATTTATGAGAGTGGCAAGAATAAATGTTGCAGGAGCCACATCAGAACCACTTTGGAATCCTAGGATCTAGCCTTCTTGGATTCAGAGAGGGATCTCTCTATTATTTTCTTTGAATGATATATATTTATGCTTAATTATGATATTAGGCTAGTTATGAAGCTCAAAGGAACTTGTTTTTTTGATTGGTTGGCTGAGATGGATATCAAAAAATGAAAAGGTCACTAGAAGGGTGAAGGTGAGAGCAGGTTGAAAAATGTTTCAGCTAATAGGATTGGTCAAAGACAGTATCAATCCATTGGGCTATGAAGTCACAAAAGGATTTAATTGTACAACAGTTCTACAAGGATTTCCATGGGGCAAGTCATCCATATCAAAGGATCTCTTTAGATTGATTTGTGGCATGAAACATCAAAGTGTTGTGAAAGAAGCAAAGTTAACAACCAATTAAGCATCTATTAACTTCACTAAACAAGAAAAGCCTTTCAAAGTAACTATTTGAAGCAAGCCAAAGGACAGGGCATACCATAGACTTATTTGGACAAACTTTTACTAAAGCACACTTTTCAGACAACAATCCAATAATCTAAAAGACTACTTTCAGAAAGGAGAAAACATATAAGAAAACGAAGGGTAGCCTAAGATCAGGTACGAACTTTGAATCTATCCTACTTTTGGCATACTCTAAAGGGAAAATTTCGAAACATCTATTAAAGACATGACCAGAGGACAGGGCTAACCATAGAATTCCCTGGTTTAGACTCTACTTAGCGTGTAATGAAAATATCATCTAAGAACAATGTCTCAAGTTTTACACAGAAAGACATGGGCTCACTTATATTCCTTGACTGGTTATACTCTATTGAATCATTCCCAAATTAACTGTTAGAAGAAAACATAGAGATAAAGCTTTCAAGCAGAAATAGGGTACTTTGCAGTAAATTCTACCTAAATTTTATGTTCTTTATCAGAGAAAATGGACAGCATGAAAAACATAAGGAAAAACAAATACAATGAGGAACAACATCACCATTAACATAGACCAAGATCCCATGAATCAGCTTGTATTATTGATGTTCAAACCAGTTACATTCTTCAAGTCCAACAGGTCTTTACAGCTCTAACTTCTATTCTCAGCCTAGTATTCTTCAATTACATCATAGCACTTCAGCAGCTTCAACAACTATTTACACTTGATAAGAATTCATCTAACAACCAACCAACCACCTATAATGTGCTCCTCATAGAGTATTTATAGATGAATGAGGAGGTGGAGTGAAAGAGAGGGTTCTAGTGTGTTCATTTAAGACTGAGTAAATGCTTCTCAACCATAGGGAATTTACATAACCCAAGACAAAGAAAATCTGATGTCTTAACTCTGTTTAAGAAATATTTCATTAACGTTTTGAACCACTTGGCTTCTTTAATTGTCTTTTAGGCATTTTGGTAGGCTGGCAATAACTTCTGAGCTGTCTTTAACAAATATCTCTGACTGTGCATTGAATTTGTGTTCTTTTGAGATAAACGGGACTATAGGTGGCACTTTTTGGTTTCTGGGGGAGTAAATAGCCTTGATGATCTGGAAATTAAGGCCGCTTTTCACTGATATGTCTCTCTTTTTTCCCTTAAAACACTAATTTGGCTTGATTTGTGCTTTAAGGCCTTATTAGGCCTTCTCGGACCACCTTTTTTTTCAAACTGTGTATTTATCTCTTGGAACAGTAGATTAAGCGTTTAATCTTCAACTTTGTGCTTAAATATTTATTCTTTATTCAATATGATCTATGTCTTCACTATTGGCTGCATAGGTGGCTCTTTTTGCACCAAAGGGCTTTGATTTTTTAACCGATGTTCATGATACATCGATTAGACCTGGAATTTTAACTTTTTTGGTCCCTTTTCTGCATTGAATTTGGCTTTGAGGATCATCATCCTCGGCCCTGCAACTATCACTTGTTATGGGACGAATTTAATATCCTTTCCGCCATTTTAAAACCTACAACCAAACAAACAATCGTTATATAAAACCTAAGATGGAGGTAAAATTTCTTTACAGAGGCTTGGGGGTGGTGGAAGAGCAGTGCAGAGGAGGATGAATGCAATGGAGGTGGAAAACCCATGGCGTTTTGAAATGAGAAGGTGTTCGGGAAGTGGGGGCAGGAAAGATCAAAGCCCCGATGTGTGCTAGATCGGATGAGATCAATAGTGGGGATAAATTCCGGGGGGTTATGGTAGATGGAAGGGGAGAAAAGGGAAGGGCCATGATGGGTGTTGGATCCGTGAAGGTCAACAGTCTAGATTAAATCGGCGGTGAAGCATAAAAGGGAAAAAGTGGAAGTGGGAAGGAGCAAGGTGCGATGACCGATATGCTAATGAGGAAAAGTGGAAACCCAGAGCCGTTAGATCTTAGAGAGATCAACGGTTGAGATTTTATCAGCAGAGCGCGTATCGGCAGTGAAAGGGAAGGTGGAAGTGACCCGTTTCGATTATCGATGAAGCGTAGACCATCCAATCTCGGGGAGATCGACGGTTACGAATCCATCGGCGGAGATGAACATCGACGGAGATTTGGGAAAGTGGAAATGGGAAATGCCGAAGTGCGATTGCCGATGGGGGCTAAATACTTTAGCCGACAGTTGCAGGCGTCGGGTCTTATGGTGAAAAGGGGCAGAGGGTTTAAGCCGAAAATCGCTTAAGGCCTGTGTGATAAAATGAGCACCTTTATGGCCGAAATGAAGGTTTTTACAACCTTTTGAGGGTTTCGGTAGAGTTAAAAAGGGGTTTAAAACCAAATAAAGAGGGTTTATAAGGTTTAAAAGGGGATTTTGAGGAAGTGAAGGATAATTAAAGGGAAAAAAGGGAGATTTTAGCATAGGGGAAAGGTTATTTGAAATGAGTGATAGTGAGTGAAATGAAGGGTTCTTGGAGGCATGAAATTGTGGAGATTGAGGCCTTGAAAACAGTTTCTTTTTGAAGTAACAGGATATTTTGAATGATTTTCAAGTGGATAAATCAGTGAGGTGGATCTTTGGACAATAGGATCGGCAAGACTTCAAGAACTCAGAAGTTTATATGAAATTTGTTTCTTGAAGGCTAATGGACCTGTTTTAGCCATCATTTGCTATGACAAATTTTTATTGATGGCTAACAATAATGACATCAATGGTCCAAGTGGTAGACCGTGAGGGTCACCACGTGTCACCATGTGACTCATTGCAAATCCAAAAGTGACATATCTCACTTCCATGTGATAGGAACTAATGGTGCCACATCAATATCTTGACATCAACATGCTTCAAGTTACTATGAAATATAATGATTTCACATTGTCGGCCTTCAGTTGGTTCTGGAAAATTTGTTAAAAATCATGCTATTTCTATTCCATCTGAAATTTGATTTGTTGGAGACACCATTGTTGTATTTATAACTTCCACGCCTTTTAAGAGCATTAAATAGTGTGCACATTTGTGCAATTATGACCATTCATTTGATCTATCTACGATGGATCTGGTCATAACTTTCCCACTATTTAACCCTTTGATATTTTGGGCTTGGCCTTATAGTCATCCCTTGCAAATTGACCAACTCTAATGTTAATTTTAAATAGGCCATAACTTCTCATCCGAGAGGAGTTTTTCTAACTAGGATATATTGTTGGAATGGTTTCTATGAGCTCTATGCAACCATGCTATTTGTAGGATCTTTTGAGTAGCATAACTTGATTAAAAACATTAATAACTTCAAGCACCTATATCTTCATGTAATGATACCTTCCAAAAGGTCAAACAATCATATTGCTTCATAAATTTTTTTTATCATCAAGGATAGCCTTGCTGCTTCTATCCCATACATCCTCCTTTGAAATCAATGACATATTATTGTCATAAATGACAACACCATGTGCAACAAAAATTTTCTCGCATTTCCACATTACAAGAAGTTATGATGAAAGCATAAAATATGGGAGAATATATGCTTGAAAGCAATGTTGATCCTAATATCATTTTGGGAAAAGTTCAAAGATAAATGTCATCCCTAAAAAATTTGGGACCATGACTACCAACACTAATTTTCAATGTGAAAGATATAATAGTTGGAAGAGGTATTTTTCATAGGGTAGGCCCAAATTTGCAGAAAATCCCAGCATTATATGACTCATCCCATTAAAAATTGGACACAAATATTGCACACTTAATTAGGACTATGAGACAAATGCAAAATGATAAAGTCCAATTAACAATAGGGGAAGAAAAATGGCCTCAACAATATCAAAATGTTGGAGTAACAACATAAAGTTTTAGGGCAAGGCCAAAAAGAGGTCAAAATATTGATAATATGGCTCCAAGGGGACATAGGGCACCATTATATAAACCTAATGTTGTTTGAATGGATGATGAATAACATCAATTTTTTTAGGTGTCACAAATAAGCAATAAATAAAATCTAACTATTTGAGAATCCATGGAGACGGGAAATAATACAATATCATTATCAAAAGAAGAATCAATTTAAGAATATCACTAAGATTTTTAACATGGATAATGAAGAACATATTTCTAGGTTTCTTGTTGAACAAGATAATGAAAATCAAGAGATATCATAAAATTATAACAAGGTACTAGCGCATCTTGAGTTGATTTTTACTCAAGATGATAAAATTATGACTAATTAGAAGAATCAACCGCAAATGTTTAGGATATTAATAAGGTTAACCTTGGGGGCCCAAAAAATATAAAAAACAATAAAATTAGGAAGCATGTATACTTAGCAATATTTTGACAAATATATAATATTGTTCAAAATTTCCAAGATATTTTTGTTGGGACTTATCAGAATTTGAAGGAATATGATAAGAATATCTTAAAACATGTTATTCCTTTAAATAAATGGGTCAAGCCAATAAGATAGAAGCTAAAAATAACTAATACTAAGTTGAATCCATTAGTCAAATTTAACATGTTGGTAAAATTTGTCATTGATTTCAATATGGCATTGTTGAAGATGCCTTAAAACCTAACTACTTGTCTAATCCCTAATCCATTGATGAGAATCGATTTATGCCAAATGAATTAGTAACATTGACTGGATTTCAAACCCTATCAATGGTCAGACTGTAACTCTAAGCATTGATTGAAAACCCTAGCCTATGGTGTTTCCATAAAAAAACCCTAAGCAAGCTCTTGTGCATTAATGTATTATTGATGATGCCCTTATTCCAATGAATTAAGAGCCTATGGAAGAAATACATAACTCTATCCCTAAGGAGTATCACAAAACATTCAAAACTTATTAGTAAAAATATATTTTTTAAGACCATAGAAATAAAGCCTTGAAATGATGTTTTCACTAGCTTGTAGAGAATATCATCCCATTTCCAATGAATCTTCATTTACCTCCTAATTCCTTGTCATTTAGGAGATATTAATATTTGAAATCGGCATGTTAAAATTGTGTTATAACTGCAAGCTGACTTATGTAGACTCACTAGCTTATGTAGGCTCCCCTATAAAGATGTGTCTCTTCAAACATACATAAACAAGTATAAATTCCCAATAGAATTTTTTCATAACTTCGGTGAAGTAATTACATATTAATCAATGCATAGATATATATGAAGAAAACGAAGTGCAGAAACAAGTTCACACTAGCAAGGAAGAAAAATTGCATATATATGAAGCCTAAAAACTTGTGAAGACTCTTTATAGCATATCAGTAATAATACTTCTATGGACCTGTGCCACACTTTCGGTTCTATCATACATTTATGTGGATATTTTATTGCATACCTATACTAATATTTCAATGGAGACTTGCAGTGGAATCTAGGCTTTGTAATTCAAACCTTAGAACCAGAATATTATTAACAGTGGCCGCTCATATTTGAGGAAGGAAATTTCAGTGACCAATAAATTGGCCGATACCTTGAATCTATGGACAATTTTGTTAACACCTCTATGAAGCCTTGTTGAAGATATCTTAAGTACTTTTGAAGGAGTTTTGGATCAACATTTGGAAGGTAAG